>VZRR01007735.1:425541-463038 GCA_013398015.1 Oreocharis arfaki | reverse complement strand
ATTTTTTTACAACCAGTACTTCATAGTTACAAGTTACCACCTGGGGTTTTTCTGGTTTTTTAATTTTCATTAATGTATGTATGAGTACCTATTCAGAACCTGTTCAGATCCAAGCAAACACTTCATAAATTTCTGTCCCAGCTTGTCTATGTCCTCATGAAATTTAGTCTCTTACACAATTCAGCCATCAGCTTACCCTCTAGGACAGTAGATGAGATATTTAATCAGCCACAATTGCCCTAAAAGATAAGAAACTACTGCTTGAATATAAGACTGATTTGCTAAGGGAAATTAGAACACAAAAGCTTTCTTCCTATGAAATAGTTTTCAGAACTGAGCTGTTAAATGCCACCAATTTTTCAGGAGAAAAGAAGTTTAAACTCTACATTTCAACAATTATCTTTTTCTCCTTACAAAAAAACATGACTCCAGTGCCTTTTCTTTCGAGGGAGAAAAGAAGCAGTAACACCTGTATTTTTAAGGTACAACACACTGATTGTCTTTGATTCACTGAAAAGAACAGGGAGTGATCCCCTACTTAATAATGGCATTGATAAAAGCTTAGATATAATATGTGTTAAAACAAGAAGAAGGACTCTGCCTGGCCAGCGTCTAGGCTAGGAAACACAGTACAAACTTCAAGACTCACTTGCCTCCTAAAGACATTTTTTACAATTTTTACAGCAGACTTACTGGGAAACAAACAAACAAATAAACAGAAACCTCAAAAAAAACTCCTGCACCTTTCTGTAAATTGGTATAAAGTTTGAAAATGGAGGAAGATTTTTATATCAACAAATTTTTTAAAAAGGAATGCAGATCCTGGAGAGAATAGGAGCTATTTGGAAGCAGGATTGTAATAATCAACAGTCCTTCCCCTCTTGCTACTAAAAACTTATCTTCAGGAGTAAATCGCAACACACATGAGTCTGGTTTCCATGCACTCACCACAAGGACTCCGTTGGTCAATACCTCTGTGGGGGCATCTGGGCTGTGAAAGCAAGAGATGTACTGTAAGTGACGACTGGTTTTAATTTTGCTTCATCCTGCTTCACAAACTAATTGGCCAAATAAGCAGTGGGGTGAAAAGGTCCTTAGTGTGGGAGATCCAGGCAAACACCAAGTATATTCCCCTTCACAAAATAATGGGGGCTGGGAAAAACTGAAGAAAAAAATTCATCTGCAAATATAAGCATGTGCTATAAGACCTTGCCATCTCAGTTATTTTGATAACCTAGGGAAAAACCGAACTAAGACAGACTATCAGATAGATAAAGTATTCAGTTGTGTATTTTGCAAGGTTAACTGAAAACTTTCTACTCCTAAATAACTAATCCCTAGTGTGTTCACTTACTTCCCACAAAGTCCAGCAAAATTTTATTTCTTTTTCGGTACCCCGAAAATCTTGGTGACTGGAGCATTAAGGATATTTGTGGTCAGCCATTAGTGAACCAACTGAAACACCACAGAGAACTATAAAGCATTAGCCTTTTTTGTGGGCAAGACTGTCCCTGCACAGAAAAAGCAACTGACAACATTTCTGCAGTGCACGAGTTCACTCAGCTCTTCAGGTAAGACTCACCATTTCTCCAAGTAAAACTCTACATCCAGCTCTTCATTAGCCTTTGAAAATAAAAGTTAGACGTTGGTGACCCTTGATCTTCAATATATAATTACAAGATGTTTTGCCAAGAAATTAAGCTTTCCTCCTGTTACTTAGTTATAATTACTTCCCATTAAAATAACTGGGTTTGTTCCTTTTATAAAACTCCAGTTAAATTTTGAAATGCTTAAATTTAGCCTTTAAATATTCCTCTTCTCCTGCACATGTTCTATATGACCAGACATATCTACGTTTGAAGACACAAGCACACAGAAGTGAGAGCTGGCTCTCAGATCCATTACTCTGCTAATGAGAGAAAAAAACCTCCTCTGGCTCAAGAACCACTGCAGCACTATCTCTGCAAACAGCTTCTACATGAGGCTTTGTGCTTCCTCACATTTTTTATTTCAGCAGCTTGCACTCTCAGCTCCTTGCTATCTTTGTCCTCTACAGAGTTTTTCCAGCCAAAGTCTCTTCTCCTCCCATAGCATACAGTAAACATTTGATACCAGAACTAACATAGCTTTCAAAATAACAAAGTAGAAGACAATTTGGGTACTTTTCTTTGCTGAAGTTGAAATTTCCAGTTCCGTAACTACGGATCAAGATGACTTAAGCATTCAGCAAACGGACAGAGTTAGTGGGAACAAAGGAGTTACTAAGCCTCTTTCCATGATCATAAATCATTTGGGGTGCCTGTGACGCTGCCCAACACCTCCCTGTGAACTGTACACCAGTCAGTCTGCTTCTGACCACATCAACAGTACTGAAGCCCAGTTTCTCAAGAAAACACATCATTAGCTCACCTTTAACCCAGACCTATTGCAGCAATGTGTTTGTGGCGTTACAAAATGCCACAGTCTGGTGATGTGGGTTTACCTACATAAAACAGGCTGTCTTGTAAGTCCATAAACAAGCACACAGGGCTTGAGAGCAGCTGATATGCACCAGTGTCATCCACACAATGCAGAGGTTAAAGGTACTGAACGTAATCCAGAGAAAATAAGCTTCTCTTAGGCTTTGGACCTATTAGATATAGTGGTAACCTTTGCAGCAATGAATTTGGTTTTTGCCAATTGATGATGACAAACTAAATAAGACAGTCCCCACAATGCTTACTGACTGCAAATGCCTTTCATTTTAAAACCAGCTTATGTTCCTCTAAGTCTCATGAAAAACTAATTCCATTTAAAGATGTTTTAACATTTCTGAAAGACAGCAGTAATCCCAAATTTTATTCAGCTGGAGCATCCCAAAGACTGTGGAAAACACATATGTAAAGTTACTAAAGAACTTGGAAACATCTCAGTTGACAGTAAAAGCATAAGTGCTGTCATCACTAGTTGATTCATTTTTCCCTTCTGGCTTCTCCAGCACAGATAAATCAACCAGCAGGCACTGCCAGATTTGTGCAGTGATGAGCTACAGCCACTCCCAGCTGAGCCAGGGACTCACCTCAGGGTTCAGCCTGAAGGTGCGCAGCAGGGGCTGACCCAGCTTCATGCCCCCCACGTCGAAGACAATAGAGGTGAGCTCGTCACTCACAAGGACATCCTTATCGTAGAGTGTCAGCTCCAGAATGTTCTAAAAGCAAACAGAAACAAACAGCCTAAGATGAAGGGGCAGAAACACTGGCAAACCTGGGTAGCTGTACGCAATAGACACTTTGTGCATCAATCAACGCCCTTCTCCTTTCCTAATCCTAAGGAAAATTCAGTATTCTCAGCAGGACTTACAGCATAGTTAAGCGAAAAATGCTCCTAGTTGACACCGTTTAGCTAAAGTATTTTCTCAGCTTCCAGCTAGAGGGAGGCCCCAGCTGAACACGTGGCAGTACTATCCACCAGCTCCAGGCATAGATCTGCCTGAGGAAGCAATATCAATTTCCACTCTTTCAGGATGACTCAGTCCAGGATGTTATAGGGACCAATTGCTTCCTGCTCAGCCCTGTCTCGGAGCTGGTGAATTCAAGAGAAACTGAAAGGACATATGGCACCCAAATAATAGTCTTGCAGCAACTAGTTCTCAAGGAGACAAGACTGAACTTAGAACTGTGCTGACAGTCTCCAGCAGTAACCAGGCTGAGGTCTCATGAGCCTGGAGGGAAAGGAGAAGATCCCACACTCTAAAGTTTAGCTTTCAGTTTTCTTACCAGTCAAGTCACTCACCATTCCACATTTGTCACCAACCATTGTGGAAAGGTACAGAGGGAGATCGTTTCTTGTTAATAGACACCTTATTGCAAAGCCTGGGATGTTATTCAAAGCAGTAGTGCCCCACAAAACTGATCTCTTAAAGTACAGTTTCCTCCCCCCTACCATTAGAGTCTACTTTGAGAATGAATGATGACAATCTGAAGACTTTGTTAAATACTGTATTAGGTCCTACACAGATAGTAGATGTATACTCTCTATCCAACAGCTTGAATTTGGTTTTCTCAGCCGTAGGAACTGGTGGCAGAACTCAACTGAATGAACTAAGTGGCAGTGAGTAGAAATTTAGCTCCTGTGAAAGAAGCAAACATCCAATAGAAACTTGCTTAATCAAGGAAGTTCCTTGAACTCCAGCAGGTAGTGCCATAACTTCCCTTTCCTGAGTTGAATCAGACGGATGTTTATGGAAAATTCTAGCTGCAATTTACGTGAGAGTGCAGTTAACCACAGCAGTTTGTATCACTGGACATGCATAGTACAGCTTTGTGTAGCACCAAAGACAACTGACACCTTACAAGCAGCACTAGTTTTGAGGGTAATAAAGAACCCTTGGTTTTGAATGAAGTATCAGAAGCAAGCCAGCACAAAAATACAAGTAGTCCAACCTGCTCCTTACCTTGACAGCACTATGGATTCGATACTGGAAAGTTTCATTCCATTCTGGGTTCTCAGAGTTGTCAACAACCTGAGTTCGGGAGACTCTGGGAGATGCAGTGGGCAGTTTTAGTTCCACATAGCAGTCTGCCTTGGACACTATAGAGCAGAGAGTGAGAGAGGTGCCAGAAGAACTTTATTCAAACATATTCTTTTCCATGAACTCCTCATTTTCTAGATCTCATTGTGTCATAAAAAAGTGCAAATTTAAAGCTGGACTTCTAAAGCAAAAGCCTTTAAAGAAGTAAATGTCTTTAAACAGAAGCAAATTGAGGATTAGGTGCCTATATTTCTTTTTCTGGTTCATCCAAATCATAAAGCACTTACTAAAAAAGGCTACTATTTCAAATGAGGAAGATCAACTTTTAAAAGAAGATTACTGCTGATACCAGGCCTATTGCCTCTTGTCCTACTACTGGGCACCACTGAAAGAGCCTAAGCCTACTAAAGCCCATGACAACATCCACCACTGCTATACCCTTGTGTAGTCTGGCCAGGAACTGGGCTGGTTCTATTCCCTGAAAATAAATTATTGTCCCAGAGTCCTTCTTTCTTCCATTTAGGGCTCCTTTAACAACACAAGTATGGGGACCATTCTTTACTCCAGCTGAACAGACAGGCCATAGGAAAGAACTCTTCACAGCGTGATTCTAGCCCTCAGCCTCTCAGGAGGGTTTTCTGTTCCCTGAACAGCTACTTGGCATTCCCAGTAATTCAATGTTGGGTGCCAGATATAAACTTAAGGCAGACTACCTTACTCAATTTAATCTGAAGTAATTTAATATAAAAGAGTTTTAAAGATCCAAATGCCCCAAACAGCCCTGAGATCTTTACACAGGTGTGTAAACGGAAGGGACTACACACCATGCTATCAAAACCAGGAAGAGATAAAAAGCAGTTTATCTTGGAATCAGTCAACCACCTACTTCCTTTAAAGTCTGCAATGACAAACAAATAGCAGGTACATGAAATAAAGCACTAGAAAGCTAGAATTAAAGATTTCTACTTCCAGCTTCAGGAAGACTGTTCAGCAGCAGCAAGGGTGAAACTTTCCATAACCAGAAGGCTGAATCCAGAGAAAAGAATACAGAATGGGCCACAGTAGAACAGGTAAAACAGCTGGGAAGAAAAACACTACCAGGACTTACTTGATTTTGTTCTGCATAGTAAGAACAGCTGCAACTGCCTAATCTGCAGATTGGCCTCACATAAAGCTTTTAAAATATAAAAAATTTAATATACTTTATATTATATATATATATATTGCTTTACATGAGAAGCTTTTGTTGAGACATAAAGGCAATGCAATGTGTGTAGGGAAGAGGCTCCCTTAACAATGCTCTCTGTGCTAGAGGTATGCACCAAGGAACCAACATGTTTTCATAATACCTTGAGTAAATACTTACACACATCTGTACCCTTGATGTTTCTGGCTCGGAGGACTTTCACTGTTAGGTTGTAGTAAGGGTGCTTTTCCCACTGAAAAGAGAGAAACAAGCTCAGCATTTAGCTCAATTGCAATGTCTGTTCTGTAGCCACACTAGTATTAGACCAGGGAAATGGATCAGAACCAGCCAGCCCAAAACAAGCTGTTAATGAATCAGCTTGGGAACACACATGGCACTTTCAGCGTCCTGGAGAATGACTAAAGGAGCCTGGAAGGAAACTCAATTCCCTTTCAGCAACGCAGTAAGTGATGTCTTAGGGTAACTCCTCATGGACTTCAGAAAACAAGTCCCTTATTTAGGGATTCCTCTAATTATAGATCAATTTTTAATTGCATTGTTAGAACATTCTCACTGAGCTAAAGTTGCTCAAATATACAACAGCTAGTTTAAGAGTACTGGCCAAGGGCACAGTAATGCCTGAGTAAAAGCAGACACAGAAAGACTCTTAACAGCAGGGTCTAAAGTCATAGAAGGCATACACTGTTTACAATAAGAAAAAAAAACAAAACGAAACGCTTTTTTGCCAAAACACTTCATGGCAGTTTGAGTAAGAAAGGACAAAACTTAAATCCATTTTTATTCTGGACTGGTACTGGTATCAGCACTCTAAACGTGCATGTCACTTTACCAGCGTAGATAAAAATGCAATCCTTACTCTTGAAAGCTTCTGGGAGACTATGTTTAGAAAGTAATATTGGCATCTACATGCCAGGACGCGAAGTGGAAAAAAAAAGTCTGACTAGATCCTAGAATATCATGAAGGAGAAGGGCGGGAGGGCAAGGGACAAAAGAGAACAGCTAAAGGAGGTTTAGTACAGAGACTGCACACAAGTAATTGTATAAGGCTCAGGAACAGAATGGGATTCTGCCTCATTTTTATTAGTTATGACACAATCCTGGCCAGCTAAGAACTTTTCCTATTCTTAAATCACATTTTCAAAATGCTTTGCACAAATGGTCATTACTTCACATTCATAGTTTTCAACATGGTTTCCTTGAGACCAAAATTTAATTTTCAATACGCTGAGTATGAACATAAAATTAAATTCAGCAGAATCTTCACTTACAACAAAATACTGCAGATTGGCAAATGAGGCACTGGAAGAAGTTGCCTGGAGAAGCTGTGAATGCCCCATTCCTGGAAGTGTTCAGGCTCCGGGATGGAGCTCTGAGAAACCTGGGCTAGCGGAAGGTGTCTCTGACTGTGACAGGGGGGTTGGAACCAAATGACCTTTGAGGTCCCTTCCAACCCAAACCATTCTTTAATCCTATGATTCTTGAAATATCATATAAAAATGTAGGCCCTACGTATCACTAACTGGGATCTCACAGAAAGCAGTGACTCCTGAACTGTTAAACTCTTCTTGAATGTTCCTTATCTGATGAATGGAACTATGCTATGTTTGTTAAGCAGTCACATGCTTTGTGAGTTTTCCTTATTTTTCATCTCTTGGAGATACTTGCTAGCTTTTGCAAAACCAGGTTTGAACAACACAATAAAACCAAGGCATACATAGTATACTGAACATTTTTGTATTAAGCGAGCACCATCCACCCTGACCAACAAGCAAAGAGCAAAAACTACGTGAGTCACCTAAGATATCTCACATGCAGGTACCAAATTAAATTTGTGCGAATACACTCCAGTTATACTACTACTAATCTTAAAGGATACTTATTTGCAGAACTAACATGTTGAAGATACTCATTCCTTTATCTGTTTCTGTGAACAAGACGTGCCTTCACATCAAATTTCACCATGAGTTCCACCCTTCAGATGCTAGTTTTTTTCTCTTTAAACCTTTCCTAATCACCTTTCTTTTATTCAATCCCCGACACTGGTTTCTCAGGCAACAGCTGACCACCTTTCTACTTCATCAAGTGGGGGAATGGATTACAGAGAGAAATTCAAGATTGTGTATGTTATTTTTACCAGCTTCCTAAAGTTGCTGCAACTCTTCAGTTTGCTGAGACATGAAGCTACATAATCACACCGCATGGCTGTGAAAGCAGTCTTCACTCACATAGCCTGGCTGTTGCCTGGAAATCAGACACTATCACCACAGGGGGCACAGAGCACCGTGAAGACAGCCTATCCTTCTTTTATTGCACACCATCTGTCGAAAGTGTACTTACATGCTCAAAAGAAAGTCCTTTCCAGAGGTCTCTAACACCTTTTATTTGCAGCCAGTCATTACACAGATGAGGATACATTTTCCACACCCAGATCATAATTTAAGGGCATATAACTCAACAGAAATTCCACTGTGCTCCCAAGCCTGTGCGATCAGTTATGCCAGAACCTTCTCTTACACTTTTTGCACTTATCTTTTAGCAAAGGCACAGCAAGGTCACAGCATGTTGCCAGGCGAGCTTGCAGAGTAATGAAGCATGGGAGTATCAGATATGCTCTATCTGAATGATCAGGGAAAAGGCAGGCAAGAAATCTATGGGAAATGGGCAACGAATAACGATGACAGCTCTGCCTGTACCAATATACATGACAGCATACCCATGCATGTGACTGATGTAAGCAACTAACTTCTGCTTTGCATTTTAATGATTTTTCAGAATCACTGTTTTTCCAGAGCTCAGGAGTGCATTTAAAGCAAAAAAAGAAAAGCCCCCTTTAAATCCTGAATCCTAAAATGAGAGTACAAGGCTGAATTTTCACATATTTAACTTTGCAAACAACTGTCTGTACCTTTCATCTAAACTGAAGATGGTGATGCAGCAGGAAGCGACTGTAAAACAAGTCATCCCAGCTACAGGACCGAGTAGTCTTTACTTTCATACAGTCCAGGATACCTGCCTTTATACAGTGGCATGTAAGTGCTAGGATCCACTCCACAGCTTTCAGTGCATGCGGGGGACTCACCATAAGCCTGCTAGATTCATCACAAAAATGTTGTCATAGCAAGTAAAAACATCACTTCTAAGGCATATTTTGTGTTCACAGCTACTGGGAAAATCAGGTAGCTCAAAGAAATGTCCGGTTTACCAGTGGAGCACTTCGTCTCCATCTGGTTTCTGCTCCCAAAGAAACACTGCTGCCCATCATTCCCTTCCATGTGGCCAAAGTGTCACAAGTTTGCTTTTAAACCCCAAAGCAAACCTCTGGCTTTCCTGGACACCCCTTGCACTGCCCCTCCTCCCTCAGGAGTATGCACTTGCAGTCATGAAAGGAAACTTACAGACTCAGCCCTAAGAACCACGGTCTTCTAGCAGGGAGGACTTACAGCTAGCCAGGAGATGAGCAGTGCCAGCAGCTCAGTAACCCAACAGCAGTGGCAAACACCAGGTTCACTCTCAGTTTACTGTTGTTTGCCTTTAGAAGTGAAACTAAGGCTAAACTCTGGAAAATTAAAGCGATCTAATCATGTTAATTTCACCTACAAAGCCAAAAGGGTGATCTGCTGCCCTACCCCCTGCTCAATTGCTATGAGTTAGTCAATACAAAAATCTCTCCCTTCAGCCAGCAAAATTTGGTATAAGCAATGTTAATTACTTTTTTATTTAAATAGTGAGTGCCTGAAGAAAAATACATCCAGTGGTTTACAGGTTAATGAAAGCTAGCATAAGCCTCTTTTAACCTGATCTCCCAAGTACTAAACAATAATATCAAACACTCAACAAGGTTATTTTCATCACACAGCAAGCAGAAGTGCAGCAAGTTGCCTTGTGACACCTAATGGTCACCTCAATTTTAAGTATTATATTGAGGGGTTGGTGTGATAGGACACAACAAGGGTGATCAGCTTATAGATCAAATCTCCTGTCAAAGGCTCCTTCACAAACATTTAGCTTAATTCAAAATTGAGGTTATTGGCCCAACCATCTTATACAATGAAATGGTTTCACTCCAACCAAAGGACGAACACGTCAAAACCACTTTATCTGTTGTGGTTGCACTGCTTTATGAATGGGAGCTGAAGCCATCATTAGTATTTGTCTAGTTGAGATCATTAATCCCTGTAGGATTAGATAGAAAGCAGAAAAGAAGTCAACTGTAGTCAAGGATATTTTGCAAGAAAACATAAAAGCATGATTTTGTCTCTACTGAGGGAAGGTGCAGTATTCTGGACTCTCCCCCCAAAAAGGTACTTGGCCTCAGCTGCATTCTGCTCCCCAAAACCTAAGGAAACACAGACCTGATCTGGATTTCCTCATCCTAATTTAATAAAAGCCTAAAATCTCCATTAACATTATCATTAATGGAAAAGTTTGGATAACAATAAATATTTTAATTCCTGCATAATGCAGGACTGGTTTTCCACACGTGCAACAACAGGAAGTCACTCCCGAGCACATCAGCTAAGGAATGCCATCTCAAAGACAGCACCACGAGTTGTCTTACCCGCCAGTGATAGAACCCAGTCTCTTTCCTCTCCTTCCTTTGGAAAAGCACTGCCGCCAGAAAAGGCAGCACTCGGGGTGGAAATGGGCCCCGCAGCACCTCATGGAGCATGGGAAAAACGTCCTGCTGTCTCTGCAGAAAAGGTGATAGAGAAACCCAGAGAACAAGGAGAGTCCCCGGACGCCGGGCTGCCAAGCGCTGTTCGCTACAGGCTCATCTGAGGCTTTGCGCAGGACTGGGCTGTGCTCCAGCTGTGAGAAGCGGAGGTGTGGCCCACACTTGCCAAACAAGCCAGCTCAAAACCTCGCTGGCAGGTTTTTCAATATTGCTACACGATAAGAGCAGCAAAGCAGCACCAAACAGGGAAGCCCTGGGTAGGAGAAAGCACCACTTTGTGATCCAGCCATGACATCAAAATCCCCAGTCCGGATTTTCTTGGAGAGTTCCAGCAACCTGATGAACAACTGTGGCCATTTTAAACACTTTTCAGAGCTTCAGCACAACCTACCAGTATTTTTAAACAGAAAGAATGTGGTCTGAAGTAAAGCCGAATTTGTCACTTACTGTAGCTGTTCAGAGCAGTTTCAGGGAGGCCACAGAGAGCAGAGACACCACAGTTTGGTCTGCCACAGGATGCCTCAGGGAATAAAATTCCCAACCACATCTCCTCTCTCACTATGAGCGGCCGGCACAAGTCTCCCATTTTTCCTCATTTCCATGTAGAGCAGTCTTGGTTCTTCCACCAAAGGTTCTCAAAAAACTGTACAAGAGACAGGACAGATTTTTTAGGGGTCTATCATGCCTTATAAAATAATTAAGTAGTGAAGGAAATAGCTTACTAAAAGTTATAGCAGCTGCTGACAGTTGTCCTGCTGGAGCTTTTTATCAAAGAGCTGAAATTTATAAACTGGAATTGCAAGTTGAAGTACCAAACTTCAGTGCTACAAGAATTAAAGTGGCAGAAAATGTATGAAAGCTGGTAATGCAGCATGTCATTAGCTCCATGCAAACATGAGAATGTGACACATTCTCAGCAAGGTCCCATTCATTAATCATTTCCTGTCATTAGTGTCAGTCACCAGACTAGAATTTAAGAAAATTAATAAAAGCATAAGCACTGACATTCCAAACAAGAACAAGTCAGCACTAGGTGGTGAATTCACAGAATGAAGAGTCAACACACAGGCAAAAAGCAAACATAATGCCATTGTGAAACAGCCAGCCACTGCTGTAGAGCTCTCGTGCCCTCCTAGATGGTACAGCAGACACTGGGCTGAAAAAGCAATTTCTTTGCTTTTCTACTTACCACTACACTAAAAGCAAAGGACTACAGCACCACTCCTATGAAGAAAGGCTGAGAGAGCTGGGGCTGTTCAGCCTGGATAAGAGAAGGCTCCAGGGGGACCTCACAGCAGCCTTCCACTGAAGTGGGCTTTTAAAGAGGGAGAGTGACTTTTTACACTAGCAGATCGTGATAGGACAAGGGGGAATGGTTTTAAAGAGGGCAGACTTGGATTAGATGTCAGGAAAAAATTCTTAGGGGATGGTGAGGCACCAGAACAGGTTGCCTAGAACAGTTGTGGATGCCTCATCCCTAGAAGTGTTCAATGCCAGGTTGGGGCCCTGAGACCCTGATGCAGGGGGTGGCATCCCTGCCCATGGCAGGAGGGCTAAATCTAGAATATCTTTAGGGTCCCTTTCAACCCAAATCGTTCTATGGCTATCATATTAGGTTTTATCTATCTTCAAAAAAAATGCAGAACCAGAAGTGTTATTTTTTTTTACATTTAATCTAAAACCGTTTGACTATAAATTACAGGAAAATCTAGGTGACCTCACAGTACAGTAGCATGGAGAAATCACATTTATTCTAGTTTATTACAGGCAGTGTATAAACCCTCTATTTTATCTTGAGTGTTTAATTGAATATAAACTAGGCTTACCTGCCTTCTGGCGCTCTCTCCACTTCCAATGACATCTCACTCAGCTCAGTGATCTCATGTTTACAGAATTTCTCTTTAATTTCTCAAGAAAAACCAAAAGCTCTTTAGAACATATGCTTAAGAATTGTTTCACAGTCAACAACAGATCACCCATTTAGCAGTGGTTTTGTGCAGTTTTAGCCATCTACAGACACTGTTGTCTGCAAACTTAATATCCCAAGATAAACTACTCGGTTTTGTTATTGCCCAGCAGACTAAGAAAACAAACAAGCAAAATGGCATCAAAAGATGAAGAAAGCCTCCCACCTGCTGATTTTACTTCTGCGTGGATTAGTATGCTCAGAGTGGTAAAGGCAGATGTGTATCTACATTGCAGGTTTTGGGGTTTTTTGTCAGAAAGCATTAAATCACATCAACTACAGCATGTATTATTTAAATTGTGTGTAGATATGACAAAGAGACCCCTTTTTGTCCCATTAGCAGCACTAAGAGGAGAGCTGAGATGCAGTATATAACTAGAAGAGATAAAAATTTGAAAGGATGCCATCAAGGATAGGACTTGATTTGGGTTTGTTTTTTTTGTCTTCTCCAGAAATACCAGTATACTTAGTTGTTCAATTTATTCATCAGTGATTTGGATAAAGGGGCAGATGCCTCCAAGTTCACTGATGACACAAAGCTGGGAGGAGTGGCTGAGATTTCAGAGTTCTGTGCAGCCTTCAGAAGTACCTCGACAGGTTGGAGAGATGGGCAGAGAAGAACTGTCTGAAATCCAGCAAAGGCAAATGCAGGGTCCTGCACCTGGGGAAGAATAACCCCAGGCACCAGCACAGGCTGGGGGCCAACCTGCTGGAGAGCAGCTCTGCCTGGAGGGACCTGGGGCCCTGGTGGACAACAAGCTGTCCCTGAGCCAGCAGTGCCCTTGTGGCCAAGAAGGCCAGTGGTGTCCTGGGGTGCGTTAGGAAGAGCGTTGCCAGCAGGTCCAGGGAGGTGATGCTGCCCCTCTACTCAGCCCTGGTGAGGAAGCCACATCTGGAGTGCTGTGTCCAGTTCTGGGCTCCTCAGTTCCAGAGAGACTGCAGCAGGTCGAGTGGAGCGCTATCAAGGTGAAGAGGGGACTGGAACATCTCTCTTACCAAAAAAGACTGAGGGAGCTGGGTCTGTTCAGCCTTGAAAAGAGATGACTGAGAGGGGACCTCATCGATGTCTATCAGTATCTGAAGGGAGGGTGCCAGAGGATGGAGTCAGGTTTGGCGGTGCCAAGCAACAGGACAAAGGACAGAAACTGATGCACAGAAGTTCCACCTGAAAATGAAGAACTTCTCTACTGTGCAGGTGGCCATGCACTGGAAGAGGTTGCCCAGAGAGGTTGTGGAATCTCCCTCACTGGAGATACTCAAGAACCATCTGGATGCAATCCCGTGCCATGTGCTCCAGGATGACCCTGCCTGAGCAGGGAGCTTGCACCAAAGGACCCGCTGTGGTTCCTCCCAACCTGATCGATTCTGTGAACATGAGGACAAAAGACTTCCTCTGTGCTGGTACTTCCCATGTCTACAGAATGGGAAAACTGTGGATCTACATTCTACTTCCAATGCCAGACTACTCTATGACCTACAGCCCAAGCAACTGCACACCTGTGAATCTAAACATTTCCTGATTTGGTCACACAGAGCTTAACATCCTTCCCCAGCCCAAAATAGCAAATCACCACTCCAAAAAAATTTGTCAGTAATTTTAGTGTTCTCTAGTAAGTACATATTTAATGGCATAATGGTGTAAGATTTGGAAAAACATAATTCAAAGAGATAATATAAAAGTGGTTTTAGTAGGATTTTGAGAACATTCACAAGCATGTATAAACTTGTAGGTTTAAAAACCTACACTGAGAATTGATGACATGGACAGATTTGATTTACACAAACTAAAGGGGTATTGAGATACTGCATTGGGTCTGACTTCCAGGAGAAAATGAAGTGTAATATACAAATACAAAATAAAATCTACATCAGCCCAGAGAAGCTTAAATGTACAACGACTGAAACAAACACTGGTTCACGATATTTATTACAACCTATTGCTTTAGATAAACCTGCTGTACGGTTAGTAAACCCAAAGCACATTATATGAAACAACAAAAAAGCACAAACCACACCTCTGTAAAAGGTATGCAGCGGAGATGAACAGAGGCACAACTTTAGTCTTGTAAGTAAGAGCACAATAAAGATCCTCATACATGAGTACAGCTCTCCTGATAACAGATAATGAAGATAAATAAAAATCATACTACCAGTACTAAACATAAGATAGGTAAAAATCAGAGTAGTATTGTTACATCTGTATACAAAGAATGCAGGGTCTTTTTAAATACCCTCTCTTCATTCTCTACAACCTATAAACACAACTCTCCCAAACCATCTTCCCTCCATACTTGAACTAGTATATAAAGACCTATACAGAATGTGCAAATCTAGAGTAAGTATTTTTAGGCTCTCTTCTTCAAATAGAAGAAATACAAGTTTAAAAACATTAACACCACAGATTCCCTCTACCCAGCCTCTGCAGAAAGACATCAGTAGCAATACTGCCCAAGACATCCAAGTCAGAAGTAGCAAAACAGTGGACCAAGAAATCCAGAAGAATGCATGAACAATAAATACAAACATATATGAAAAAGGAAATAACAGTTATCAAGGGAAATTATTAACAGTGGCAAATGAAAGTGGATTCGGATTCTTGCCAGCTTACAGCAGATCTGTTCCTAAAAAACACTCACATGATTTAAGTAAACCTATGATGTTAACTGAGATTCAACTACACCTTAGGCAGACAAGATTTATTCATCAGCTTGCTCATTAAGATGTGATACTGGTAGTTACATGTCATGCTCCATATGACTTAATAATGACATATTTATAAGCATTGCTACACCAGGATGTTGGGAGTCAAGCAGCCACTCTGTTGGGTTATTTGCTACTGCTGCTTTTTCATTACCACTCCACAGATTCTTTCTGCAACAAACATTTTGTCCTTCATACCAATCTGCTACTAATTAATGTTTCTGAAAAAATAAGTTAGACAAAAATACTACAGTCTACGAGTATGGTACAATACAGTTCTTGTGTTAAGACTTCTGGCCCAAGAGTAATTTAAGAACAGTACCAGCCTGAGAAGGATGCAGTTCTAGAGCATTTAAAATACAGAGATGTTGAAACAGTCTGGATTTCACTTCAGTGTTGGAAAGTGAACCAGCAACTAAAGAATTTACATACAGAAGTCTCAAGCATAGTCCAGAAGTTCAAGCAGTAACTGGAGTTCACTCCTTCCAGAAATTGATTTACAGAGTGTTCTTTGCCTTTTGCTGTGAGTGCAGATGTGAACTTCTTCAAATAGTCTCTGAGCTTCCACTCATGCGAAGAGTGAACAAAGTCAGTGCAAACAACACACAAGTTAATTCAATTTCTAGCTCTCAAACTAAAATAAAAATAATACAAAAAAGCTTCTTAGTGGTATCTACCACTTGTCTGACAATCTCCTGTGAAACAACTTAGCAGAAGGTCAGGCAAAAACACTGAATATCAATAGAGAGTCCTTTGGCCAGCAATTAAACATTTCTGTCCCGAGATAAAAGTTACACTTCCCGTGTCTAGAAACAGACACAGAAGCCTCCCCTACAACAAAGACCTGGTGATCTCCGTGCAATGCTGATATAGCTGCAAAGACTTTCAGGGAATTTTCTTTTTTTGAATAAACGTTTACATACAAGGCCAAATCACAACATTGCCACCCTAAGAAAGTACATTTTATTGTAAAACTTGATTTGTGGTGAACTTCCAACAGTCCATTTGCAAGGCTGGAGTGTATTACAAAACTCATTACAAAAATCAGTTTCTATTCTTCATCTGAGGACTGAGAGGTTCAGTGTAGTTGCCAGCACTGTAACAACATGGTTAAAGTAATTTTCTAGTAAATCAATATTGCCGGGTAGGTACAGTCAGTCCACAGATATAAATTACTTCTACCCAGTGTAAGAGAACCTAGCAACAAGCCTCAAAAATCTCAGACACATCCACTTCTTTAGTCATCAGTACTGAATTTCATGTGAATGTTGGGATTATTGACCATGACAAGTTCAGGTGTCCAGTGTGTTGACTTCTTTGGAGCAGAAATAATGCACGACTATTGCATTAGGGTATCGAGCAAATGCACTGTAAAGAGAACAAAACACAAACATCAGCTGTCAAGACAAACAGTTTTCCATATTCAAACAAGAGCATCCAAGTTGTGCAGAATCAAAGAGAGACACATGATAGTGACACTTTTTTAAACTACAGCCTGAATATATTAAGAGAAAACAGACAAAAGAAATCTATGGATTTTGTAAGAGTTTTGTTTGGGGTTTTTTTAAATCTATTTTCATTTCTGTAGGCACACTTTACTTGGAAGTCACTGGTAACAAGGTAAAGACTGGGGGACATGTTTGCCCTTCAACTTGAAGGCAATGTTGAACTTAACAGCACTAGAAAAATTCTAGACAACGAAAACAATATTGCATATGTGAACTTCAATTCTGATGCTACATACTGCATATTAAGAGAAAAAACTTTAATATGCATAGCAATATGTTTATTAAAATGTTTCAGAAAAAGAACCTTTCCCTATCATTGTTAATGCTACTGATATCTCAGAAGGGCTCACATCAAGAAGAAAACAATGATTAAGTCATGTAGCATTTCCCTCCAGTTGAAAGACCAAAAAACCATGTGCAAATAAAATTTGCATTCTATATTAACCCACAATTACCTACTAGGAATGGTAAAAGAAAAGTTCATAGATTCAAAGAGTGTCCTGAGCTGGAAGGGACCCACAAGGGTAACAGCCCAACTCTTAAGTCAATGGCCAGTAGAGGGATTGAAACCACAACCTTGCTGTTATCAGCACCATGCTCTAAGCAACTAAGCTCATCTCAGGGTCACTGGCATCCAAATCATCAAGCAAATTAGTTCTATTTTCAAACATCCTATCATACATAGGCTACAAAACAAATCAGTCAGGGAGCCATAAAGCCATCAGATATAGAAAACTACAAATGTATCTTAGCTTAAAATTCTTTATACCATCCTTCTCAATTCTAGTTAAGAAGAAGGTTCTTAGAAAGGCAGTGTTCTTATAAAGTTTTCAAAATTCAGTATGAGAAGCAATTTTATGCCTTCTAGAGTTGTGAATTAAGAACTCTAGGGAGTTTCCAAAGGGATTTCATATGCCTTTGTTGAAAAGAGGATTAAAATCTTGCAGCAAATTCATTGACCAAAGCTTTGGACCTAACGATCCAACTGATTAATGTAATTTGTAATTCACTCTTCAAATGACTCCCTCATACTGCTGTTCTCTCTGGCTATATATACATTCAGTTTTCCAGCATTCTTAGTTCAGCGTACCAGATCAATATTTGATTCAGTTTACCCAGCTCTCTCACCTGTTACCTATCTTCTTTTTACAAACAGTGCACACCTTCTCTTCTGTAATAATGCACTTTACTTGCTGATGCAAGATCCGCTCTTCCTGGACCTAAAGAAGGATAAAAAACCCAAGCTGCTCAAAAAGCAATGCCACACTTTGGTCTGATGAAACTGCAAACAATCACAATGTTTAACTGTCAGTGGCTGCACCTACATTACCAAGCTGTGCAGCACAGAAGAAGCAGGTCTGCAGAGCAGAGCAGATGGTACTGAACACCCAATACCCACACTATATGAATTGCAAGGTTTTACTTTCACCTTGGTCCACAGACCAAGGCATTCTAACCACTAAGGGGTGTTAAGGTGAACTATCGAACTGCTTCCTCTGGTCACTTCATTTTAAAGAAATCCAAGCTGTCTGAGATGATTCTGCAGTGCACACCACAGCACAGTGAGCAAAGACCAACACCTCTCCCAAACTAAAATGAATGTACACACCATCTCCTGCAAAAAAAGATGTTCAAGCTACATGGTTCCCTTTTAATTTCAGGTGCATTACAGCACCATCTAGAGGACACCGATCCCCTATAAGGAACAGTAAATTTAAATATTAAACATATTTTAAAACACTATTCCAATAAATAACAGGTGGTGCGTGCTTACCCTCAGAAACTCTGCATGGAGAAGATTCTTGAGCACTTGATTAAATCTTTTCTTCTGAGCATTTTCTTCAAGGACTTTCTCTAAGAAGATGCGAATCTCACTAATCTGTGTATTTGCTGGGAGTAGGTTTATGGCCTGGAACAAAGTCAGGAAAAGTTAAAAAGGAATAGAGACCAAAATAGAATAGAAATTTACACACTTAGCTTGACCCAATCCATTCATTTGCTTACTCCAGTAGCTTCTGTAATCTCCTGCCAACAGCACAAACTGAGTACTTCCAGGTCTGACTTACCTTAGTGGTATCCAGTTTGCTGTGGTGCAGTTCCAAAACCTGCAGAGCAGCCTGAAGGTTGGCTTGAGGCTCCAGCACTTCCATCTTGATCGGTCCCAGGCAATGAACACTGGGTGGGGAGAGATACATGCGGAGCAGGGACAGATAGACCTGCAGCACACAGAAGGAAAGTTCTGAAACCGCTGCATGTTTCCACAACTCAAAGGCTGGTAGAACCCAACAATGGTACTAAGCTGTACCCATGCCATCCAAAATTCCGAACCACTCATTTAAACACCTCTTGATGTACGCTCAAATCCAGTAACACTCTCAACAAAAAACACCCCACAATCATCCAGTAATTCCTAAATTCCAAGAGATTATACACAAATTCCCATACACTACACAAGCCCTGAAAAAGTCTATAGAGAGAAAGAATTTTCAAGTCTTGAACAAGGTATGAATAGCCTTCTACTTCCTTACTGAACAAGAAGCTACTTACATCTTTGTTGCCATCTTTGTTTCTGTCATAATGTTTATGGCAGTAGCTAGAAAAAACAACAGAAAAGAATCAAGTTAAATACAGAAACAGTTACAGAACCCAAAGAATCAATTTACAGAAATTAACATTTAAATGCTGTGACTACTGAAGTCATCCAAGCTTGGTGACTGTACATCTGATTCATCTTTCGTGTACGTTCATCCACCTGCACAGCAGGATTACACCCTTTACTTTGCATTACAATGCTGAGAGAAGCAAAGTTTCATGCAAGTATCCCACCTCCAGCCAACTTAAAAAGCCTTAATGCAGAAGCCAAATTTAATTCAGCTGTGTAAGAAAAAGGGGGGGGGGGGAAATATCTCCAATCAATACATTGCAGCATAAAAACCCATGAGTAGATATATCTAATTAGTGTATCTGAATCACAAAGAGAAGCTGTTCATTAGTGTACACTGCACACCAGGGCTGAATGCCCTTTAACAAGCATTTGTTGAAAACAACTTTAAAAGCAACTATGTTGAACAGGCCCCAGTACTCAAGATACACCTGCCAGGGTTGGGTAATTCTGTTTTTACCCAAGTACTTCTGATTCACTCGGGAGGTTCCCTAGCACATAACATGTAGAAAAATGCTGTAACTTTAGTAAAGAGGATTCTTTTTAACATGGGCTAGCGAACATCTCTCCGAACAGAAAGGAAGCAAAACAACACACAAGTTCACAGACTAAGGACAGCTGGAAAGTAGTAGCTCATTGATGATGGTCATATTGCTCTAAAGCACAATGACAGAAGAGCATGAAAAGGCAAACCTCAAGGGACAGCAGCACCATCTGTAATAAACAGATGTCCAAACGAGCTTAAAAGTCACGAAAATGTGAAAACCTGGATGATCCTGAAGACTGTGCTCCACGTACAGCAACATTTCACTACACATCCTATCCATATGGCAGTAAGCAAACTAAGCCTTGCAAAAAAATTAGAAAAAGTCCTTACTTTTCAGCCATATTGGTGTCCTTCAAAATATGAACGTAAATAAACAGAGCTTGCTCATGCTTCCCCATTCGACCCAAGAGCAGAGCACGTTCTTCTAGGAGACCTAGTGATAGCATGAAGGATTAAATCAATAGCTACACAGAGGAATGACAAAATTACTAACTAGACTAACAGAAGAAATTATTCACCTGTGCTCAGGCTACAGTTTAAGTTACCCTGAGACTGTAAGTCTGCATTTCACATTAGTCTCAGAAACCTTTTATGAGTTCTTAAGTAACCTCAAGAAAGAACAACCTTCAGATCTATTAAGTAACTGAGGCTCATCAAAAAGTTAGGCTAAACAGCTGGGAGATACCACGAGGTCTTAGGTCAACAGTCACAGGAATCATGTAGAAACTGGTAAACCCAACTGTGCCAGCAAACACAGAGTTAGTATACACACCAGTGGCCTGCAACTACAGCTACAGTCATCTTCTTTATTTCTAGTTACCATGATTCTATGATAAGTGAGGAAGTTCTGCTGTACAACGCAATAAGGTAGGGTTTAATTAACCTGTGGAAACAGAACTCACCATCAAAGGGGAAGTCACTAATAAGTCGACTAGGTTCATACCAGCTAGACTTCTCCAGAAAGAGAAGCAGCTTTTTCCGGTAATCCCCCAAGTCTCCTCCTTCCTCCCCAGCAGGCACTGGAGCTCTATCTATATGAAAGAAAACAACACAAGCTAAATTATTACAACTATTTCACTACACTAGTACATAGAAGAAGATAAACAAATCATTATGAAGAGGAACTAAATGGTGATAGAATTGTTACATGGGTTGGGACTGTCATGCACCTGCCAAATTAACTTCAGCTCCTAAAAACACATCAAGTGGCTGGTTAAAGCAATACTCAAGTTATTCAAAACCCTTCCCTACCCTTAACACGCAGAAGTCAGAGAGCAGTAGCTGCCATTCCACTTAATTATGAACAAAGTGTTGCTTGATCCCTTAAAATCTCTCAAGAGGCAATAAACTAGATTGCCCTACAAACCCACAACTTCTGTTTTTCAGTTCCCTCCGTCACTTAGGTATCTTATGCTGGATGTCAACAGGGAAGGCTTACAACAATATGGAATATGAAGGCTCCCCTGTGCTGCCCCATACCCCCTGTCCTCCCACTGGAAAAGGCTAAACATACCTGCAGGGAAAGAGCTGAGATATTCTTTCATTAAGCCCTGCACTTTCTCACAGTACAGCTGGATCAGACAGTTGTGAAAGTCCGCACCGGTTTCTTCCCAGACATGAATGATGTGTTCCTGTAAATACAAGTTAAGGCTCAGCTGTAGACACTTCCTCTGGGGAGTAATTCATTATAAGCAAGTGACTTTTCCATGGTTGCCTTTACCTAACCTGACTTCAGGATTTCATAATTTTAATTACGTTTTCTTTGCACAACTTATGGCACAGCTAGCACTCTGTGAGACAGCATCAGGCTCCAACTCCCGGAGAACCAAAATCTTACTCATGTAACATTTTGTACTGAATGTAAAATGCACTAGTAGGGATTCAGTTCTTACCAGGTAAGGAATAGTCAAGCTTTTAAAATTTTCTATCAAGAAACTGAGCACTTTGTCTCGTGGCAAAGCTTCCACTTCAGGGAGGTCTTCTGTAAATATCTGTTAAAACAAAATTTTATTCAGAGAATGGCAATTTTCCTTTTTTGAAGTGTTGCAGAGTATTTTCTCTGAGGCACTGAAGCCCAGCATATCACCATGTGTCCAAAGAGTAAGCACAAGAAGTATAAAAAAAAATCTGAGCAGCTTATTCAGGCACTGAGAAGTTATTTCACATCTGAAAAGATTAACAAACATCCCCACTTCTGCCTTAGTGAACACTCTTCTCTTACAGAGGCCAACATCTCCCAAATACAGGGAGTCAATCTTATAGGCAAATCAACATTTGACATCTAAACACTCCATCAGGCTCTCGTGCAAAAGTGTGACAACAATAACACAAAGAGTTGCACCAAAGGTTCCTAGCTATTTGTTATAATATAAGGTGTTCCAAAAATGGAAGAGCGTAAGAAAAAGTGAAAGATTGACCTGCTCTATCTACTGCTGATACTATCACAGTACTGAACACAGAAAACACAAATTATGTATTTGATTGGATTTAGCATTAATCAGCTTCTTCCAATGAGCTATCCCAATTCCATTTACTGCACTAAGAATCTCAATGACAAGGTGCCTCTTTCAACCACACTTACCTTCAGTCCATCCTCAGGAAAATCGCGTAGCACCCACACAGAGTAGGAAAACACCAAGTGCAAGTTCTCTGTGCCTGGAATACAGAAAGCAGCAGTGCTCAATGTTAAAATCCTGAATATCTACCTACTCACAACACAAGCAGATGCTTTCAGAGCCAGCAAAGCTTAATTTACACGAAGAATCCAGTTGTTGCTCAAGTCAAGCAAATCACTCATTCCAAGTTAAAGCCACAATTTCATTGCTTCACAGACATGATTTCAAACAGAAACAAAAATTAACTCAAGTACTAAGTGTCATCAAATGTAAAGAATTCAGCCCAAAACCAAGATTGGTTGCTTTAATCACATTCCAAAAGTCTTCCCTTTCAACTTGTTTTTATTAGGGTAGAGAAAGCACTGCACTTTTCACTTGCGTAACTTCCATTAGTCCATTTCCAGCCTAATGTCAGTCTAATGACTTCTATAGCAAATGGTCAAATACTTTATAACAAGTAGGAAACCATCATAGTACTGAAGTAACTAGCATAGAAACTACATGACAGGTAACAACTCAGCTTTTAGCAAAATGTAGGACTTGCCCCTTCAAAAAGAACACTATGGTTTGGTCAGTTTGGTTCTCAATACTAATAAAACATGCTAGGAAAACATGACTTTTCCCTTGCTCTCCTGCTCAGAACCACCGAGGCGTTCACTGCCCAAACAATGCAGAAACACAACTACACAAGAAACAGAAACTTACAGCAACCCTATACAAAGGCAGGCATTGTCTGCTCTTCTCCATCCCACCACATTTAAAACAAGCAGCATCTTCATATCAGCAGTATCAAATAAATAAATAAAAAATGCAGACGATGTGCACTGTGAAATAAAATAATTGAAATAGTCCCCAGAAGAGCCAATCTCAAAGTTTCAGAAGCAGAAGTGTGACTTTGCAAATGGCAATAAACTTGTAGGTCTGAATTTTGCTGAACTCTATTAACTGTCTGAATTTACAGGGCATCCTGGCCTCACAGAGAAAATTTTTAAAAAGGACAGGACAATCATGGAAGTAAGTTCTCATGTAAAACAGAGTCTTAACTCCTTATAAAGAAGTGTGACATTAATTAGAGTAGCTCCCTGCCAAAGCACTGATCAAGCTGCCTTTGTTGAAATCCCAAGCAAATCAAACATGAAGTTAAAACCCTCTCAAAACAGTGAAAATGTCAGGAGGTGAGGAAGAGCTCATTAAATAACTACCAAAGCTTATTGATCAGTGTACTGAAAGGTCAACATCACACTGCATCACAAAAGAGAACACCTGGCTCCCTCAGCACATAACATTCATCTGCATGGGGATTCACACAAGTCACAGGCAGTGAATCTCTAAACTTCCTCAGCAACAAATCCTTAATTTAAATATGAGTTATGATAGGGAAAAAGTCCCGCATAACACTATTTTAAAAAATAAAAGAATAATGCAACACAGAAAACTATCTACCACCCCATCAAATACATAATTCTCCTGCACACTGATAAAGCATGTTTTTGATGGCTCATCACACAATTAATGATTAATATTTGCTTTGATGCAATAAAGTGCTTTGTTGACACAAGGCAAGTATCAAATACACATCAGTAATACAAACTTGATGACTTAAAAGACCATAGCTACAAGCCTGGAGGAATTTGTAATTATTTGAGAACTGCCTAAGAATATTTCATTAAATGCCCAAATATCGACAGAAAACAGTTGACTAAAGAAGAGTTTCTACTTCACTCAGAATGATAAATCATCACTGGAAGAAAATTCAAATTACTATGGCCCATTTTCTCCCAGCGGGTATTTTAATGAGAAATAAGGAATGTTTTCCAGTAAAATATTTAAATTTCAACAAAACTTGAAACCCGTGAGCTAATACTTGAAGGCTGCATTATGCAAGAAACCAAACGAGATAACAAGGATACCCTTTCAGCTTGATAGCCTCCAAAAAGCTGCAAAAACAGTATAATAACCACTAAGCCAAACAAGAATAACAGCTTCACAAAAATGCTGCTCTTCTTCACACTCACCCAAATGCTGAAGATACTGCACTGTCCTCTCATGACCCTTCAAAGGCGAGTTGGCTTTCTTTGACTGATCCACCAGTACCTGTAATGCTTTCAAAACAAAATAAGTTAATTCCTTTGTAACTTCTAGTTCCAACATGAACCACAAAAAAATGTATTTTTCCTGTTATGCTACTGAAGACAAAACCAAGGTTTGTTTTGAACATACAGACCAAACTGTAAGAGGAAGAAAGACAGATTTAATCACAAGATAGCAATTAAACATTCTCTTCAGAATACTGCTTGCTCACTGAAGACAAGTCAAAACACAATACAAAGAACACATGCTTCTACTCCTTCCCCTCTCCCAACCTCATACTTACCTTTCTCATGCAGACCTTTTTTCTCATACAGTATTATCAGCTCACTATATTTGTGTGCCTTCTTTAGTACATGCTCACTCTCCTCAATATGGCAGTGATTGTTCTCCAGACGTAGCAGTGGGGCCACCAGTGCTACATTGGTCTGCAAGCAAAAAGGGAGGACTTAAACTTCACTGGAAATGCACCTTCTAAGTCTATAGCACAAAATACAAGTTGGAAGTGGGGGCAGGGGAGGGAGGAAGCCTCAGAGCATAAGAAAAATAAGAAATGACAGTTTAACATCTTACAGTAAGGTCCATGTTAACTAACGTAATTTTGGGGACAGAAAGAAAACAATACACCAAAGCTACTCCCCTTTAAGAATAGAGGTCAAGCTTTGAAAAACCTCATTAACAGTCAAGATTGTACTTTCCTGCATTTAACAGTACAAAACAATAAAAGCATTCATCAGAACTTGAAAATACACAGCCACAGCTACTTTCTTTTGACAGAAGCAGCAACCAGAAACAGACACATCTGCCTCATTCCACAAAACTGCTTCCTGACCAGTGAGCAAACTAGTTAACACTCAAATTTTACACATTATTTTTAGATCAAAGACAGACAGCTGGGTGAGCATTTCTGAAGCAGTTCCTCATCCTCCTTCTTAAATGTTTCAGCCTGAAATTCCATCAGAGCTCATGTGGCAAAACCTCTAGGTCACAGAGAAACTCACATGCAGGTAACACTTTAACAGAGTGGTATCGATGATTTGTAGCAGTTTCTTTTTGGATTTGATTGTGGGTGTTCCTTCCATGAGGGGTGAGGTACTGGACTGATGATCAGAATCATTTAGCTTCTTCACTAGCTGACTCCTTTTCTGCAGGACATCAAATGAAGTTTTAACAGGAAAAGGCCACGGACTTCTACATCTCACCTCAGTACATATAACCCACCAACTACAAAGACTAAATTAAGCCAATTTAATAACTTGTTTTAATCAATTGTTTCCCAAAGAATTTTATTGTTACTAACTATTCAACACAAACCTTACAACCATATTCAGGCGTATACATTTGTTTTGCATATTTATAGTTTTGCAAAATGTCCAGAGTCTTGAGAAAATTTCCAGAAGGAAACTCTGTTAACCTCAACAGACATTTTAGAGAAGTAAGGAAACTTTTAAAACATTTGGAAAACAATTTAGATTTTGCACTACTAGGCATAAAACATATCCTCCTACAGACACAAGCTTCCTTTTACTCTAGTAAGGATGGCAACCAAACAATTCAGGTTCCAGTTATGACAAAGTAAAGAGGGCAGGAAGTTACAGTACCCATTAATTCCCTTTACTGCATGCCCTCAACCTATCTCTTGGAGAGAGTGCCCTTCATAATAACCACTGAACAAAACAAAAAAAAAATGAAGTGCTCAGGTCCTCTTCAGAAGGATATGAGAAATAAAATACTGTACTCTTATTCAGATCCGACCCATAAGTAAATTTTGTCCAGTCACACGTGAAGTTTTCCATGTATCTGTGGGGGTATCTCATGTGTTCCACTTCCCTTGCTTACTCAGGAGCTGCTGCTGTATTTTCCAGCCATGAAGACAGCCCATTAAGGCCAGCATGACAGAGCCGGAGTAGGTGTACTGCTTCCTGCACATCAAAGGTAACCAACAAAGCATGCTAGAACGGAATAACCCTGCTCTAAAACCCAGTAGAGGAGCACTCACTTGAGTTAGGTAGTCTATCAGAGCTAAATGTGCCTTCTCCAGCTCTGCCCCAGAGAGCCCTGGCAGGGGGTTGGGATACTGTAGCTGCTTCCTGTAATCTGTGGGCAGCAGGTCAGGATACAGACCCATCACATGAGTGGGATCTATGCAAAAAATAACTAGTATTAGTAACCATTCATATTATTTTTGCATACTTAGAGCAAGCTTAACTTTCTAAGAGAGAAGTCTGTAGTCTACTTGTGCATCCACAAGATTCTAGAGCCTGAACAAAATTTGCTCATTACAGAAAAGAAGCTCTAACAATGCAGAAGAAGCAAGAGAAAAATGTGTTTCGAAGTCCAAGCACAGGGACTTCCAAACTGTGCACCTGGCACACTTGGAGGACAAGCCATTATGATAACACTACTGCTCTTCTGCAGAATCCTACCATTAACCACTCTGACAGCAAGACAGGATTTCTAGAAACAAGCAACGTTTCCAGAGATCTGCTGTGCTTTTGAAACAAGAACTAAATAGTACCATCCGTAACTAACATACACTTGTTTCCACAGAGTTTAAGCAAATTCAAAATTACTATCCTCTAATTCAAGCTCAAAATACTTTGAGTTCTCAGACCTTGTCTTTCACTGTAGCTTTCCAAAGCAAAAATTACATGTCATGTTCTAGGTTTAAATGCACACAAGATGTCTGTCACCAGCAAGAAGAATCTCAGTCTTAAATCTCTGTTCTATGATATAGAGTTCAATCTTTAAGTATTCTTCCAATAGCCCTAGCAGGACTCAGAGGAACAGCATCAGAGACTATTGTGACTTCCAAAAGCACAGAGAAGTTTCCTGGTTTCAGCATCCTGGCTAACCCAACGCCTAAGGGTCCACATCTAAGTCAAATAATTCTGCAAATCTATAGATGTTCCTTATTTTTCATTACAAGCTACAAGTAGAGTTTTAGCAGCTGCTGAAACATTCAACTTCAAAGGGTCTGTCCACATGCTATGCATGCTTTAAAATACCCTAGAACACAAATATATTCTGTAAAAAGGGCAAACTCCTGATTTGATTTCATTTACTGAGTGTAGTTAATTAAGTATTTAATTGCACTTAATTGTATAGTTAATTAAGTTATTAAGTAATTAATTACCAGCTCCACCAAAAAATAAATAGCTGCCTAGGCTATTTGCTGTTCGCAGGGGACTGATCTGCACAAGACAGCACTGTTTTAAACTAAAACAAAACAGAAAACAAACAAAAAACCCCATAAAATAGTCAGTGAGCTTGATTTCATTCCTCCTGACTGCCAACCCAAGCATTTACCTGTACCAAGTTTGGCAAAAACTTGCATGGATTCATCAAAACGCTTCTGGCAGAAAAGGTTGAAGGCAAAGAGGTTCTTTATGTGGTGAATTTGTTGTCGCTTCTCACTATCTGAATCATCTTTCATTTCCTGCATACATTCAAATTAACAAACATTAAAAACTCTTGGGTCTCATACAGGAGAGAAAAACACCCTAGAGAAGTAACAGGAGCATTATCCTGTGGAAAGAGTATGAAGAAAAAAAGATAATTTCTCAAAGTGAACACTGATGATGACCGTCTATGCTTATCGTATCACTGAGATAACCTGGGAGGTCTGAAAGCGATCTCTGCTTACCTATATACCTGCTCTGTCACAGCAAATGTCTCTTCACTCATTTGCCTTTTCAAATTTTTTTTCAAGTCAGCAATTCAAAATGCAATTAATTAAGGGGAGTTTCCAGAAATCAAAAAATCCTAACATAGTAAGGACAGTATAATTAAAGATACTGCATCAGCATCTCTAACAAATTATTGCTTCAGGAGTAATATTACAAAAAAAATGTTATGTGACAAAACAAAACTCACAACTTCAAACTACGCTGTTTACAGGCAGTCTGAAGCCTTTGAAGTCCAACTGACTTCAAAATCTAAAAGGAAGCAACCAATTAAACAGCTGAGATAATCTTTCATATACAAGATGATTTCTCAAAATCTAGACCACAAGGGATCAATATGGAATAATGGCAGCACAAAACTAGAACTTCATTTTAAAAAGTCTAGAGTTTACCAGTTTGTGTGGACAGCTGGGAGATTACACTGACTGACTCATTAGTGGACACACTGCAGTCAAGCAGACAGCAAACATCCTTTTGTGTACTTTTGCACAATTGCATCCACTGCAAACTCAAGTTTTTGAGTACTTACTGCCAACTGCAAAGCCAACTCAAACTGTTTGTCCTGCAGAAGCTGCTGGATCTGTGTGGCTATGGACACCGGAATGAGCCTCCAAACAAAGTGATTACTTGCCACATATATAATGTTTGTGCTGTAAATAAGACAAAAAAAGAGGTTACTAAGTTTCAGTACTGAGAAAGAAGCAATACCCTATCTTAAAAAAAACCAATCCTGGTTAATACAAACACAGATCAATCCAAGAGCAACTGGAGCATTATTGCAAAGCAAAAAGAAGACTGTAGCTCCAGTGCTACAAATTCTTAAAGACACTCAACTCTGTTCTTTCCTTCTCAAGGTATGGCCTCCACCAATCTCCCAATAAGAAAACCAACAGTCTGCGTCAATGGTACATCTTAAGGGGAGAGTTAGAAAACCTGCTCTCCTCCCAGTTTTTCAGAGTGCTACATAGAGCCAGCCAGCCTGACAACAGTGCTAATGAGTTGTATCAATACCCTCCAGAGGTGATGAAGCGTGGCCTCTGCAGCTCAATGCTCTGCACCAGCAGCCGGGGTTCAAAAGTGCGGATCTCCACGTACCTTGGCAGAACAGCAATGATGTAGGGAGGCTGGTGTTCTAGTCATGAAACAAGTGAAAAATTTAAGTTGATTGTTTTCAAGCATTCCTTGAAACAAGCTGTGACTTAAGGCTTCTCTTCAATTTTTCATCCCCTTGAAATGTGCCCCTCTCTCATATTCAAAACAAAACTCAATGCCCGACACTGACAGCAATCTGCTAACAGACTACTACCAAGCCTTTTGCTCATCCTTCAACATAAGGAAATTCTGAGGCACGCAGGTGCCCAGAACTACAGTGCTTTAACACACTACCTTCCGTTTCAGACTTCGTCCCTTTATAAAAGATATGGAATATACCTGTTTTATGAGGAGAGAGGCCCATAGACCACAAGCAAAGAAGGCTAAGAAGCAAAAACAAACACATGAAACCTTCCCCAGAGTACAACTCAGAACACTGTAGAAACTGTCACACTCCAAATCCAGCCAGTTTCAAAATACTGGGAACATAATGATTTTATCACATACAAAAGAGTAAAGAAGCAAATTTAAAAAAAAAAACCAAAACCAAACTGCTACTTCTCACCCATGGCTATAGGAATATCTGTCCAATTCAAGGCACATTTCTGAGTACAGACCCCTTCTTCATTAAGCACAACTGTCAAATCATCTTGGCCAACTGCAACTTTTCCATCTGCTACAGGAGCTACCAGTGGTTCCAGCTGCTTCCCTGTGGGAAACAGTTCTTTGATAGATCCTTTTCCATCCACCTAGGATAATAAAAAACATAAAAAAAAATGTTTTGCAAAATAACCTTTATTTCAAAGCTGCATAAGACTAAAGCAAAAACCCCCAGAGGGATTTGCCCAGGCTAATCACTAACAGGACAAGCGCAAATTTAAAGAGACTCAATAAAAGTTCTTGCATATCATAATTCATCCTGCTTATACATCATTCTGAAATAAAAAAATACTACTTTTGTGTCTGAGATGATGTATTCCTGTTACTGCAATAGTAGCTGAGCACAAATTCATACCAGTTTATAAAATGTATAACAGCACAGCAGCAAAATCAGCTCAAGTGTCCAAAAGCTTCATTTAGGCCAAAACTTTTAACACTGTTTTATTCTGGCATGAGTGAACACTGCCACATAAAAAACTAACCAAAAGCCTAGAAACCTGCCTAGCCTTTCTTCCCTGCCCCAATGGCTCATTCTTCTGGCCACGTGCTATAGTGAGAACTGAACATACACAAAAAATTGCTGCTTCATGAGCTGATATAAAAACAACCAAGTGCCACCAAAACAGAGAATCCTTCTTCAACTCCAGCTACACATTCCTGCTGCTTCCCTTGCATTACAGCTCAAGCATTTAATGTATCAACAGTTAGCCATCTGAAAAACACCACCATAAAAACATGTGTACTTTTCCTCCCTATTTAGTGAAATGAAGCTATTCAAGGACAGGTCAGCCAAGTACCAGAGCCAACCCACAGTAAACACTTGAACAGCTGGTGTCCACCCTGGTCGCTTGAGCAGCTGCACAACTACTCTTATCACTAGAACAGCAGGCATCAGCACCTAGGAGAGCACTGCAGAAAGGCATCCCCTCTTTTGTGAGCAGCATCAGTTTCAAGAGACTGTAAAAATTATGTGCAGTTTTCCTGTTGACTACAGATCAGTGTTGCCACTCATGTATGTACGTGTACATGTGTGGTGCACCTTATCTTTGTCCTATTTTCCTATAATATCTGCAGAAGCCAATGGGAAAGGCAGAAAAAAGAATAAACTATAGCTGTGAATGACGTCTAAGAGGAAACTGTAATATTAAATTAACAGTAAGTTCAAAGGCTTTCAAACTATTATAGTTCGGCTAGAGAATGAAAAAAGAAAGAATGGTTTAAGCTTCACTGTATGCCAGATGAGTTACTCTTGGTCTCTTTTTCCTTTTAGAGCTAATCTCATTTCTTAATACATTAAATAAAATGCAAACTGAGCTCACACAGACTGCTGCCAAACCAAAATGTATCTTCTCCAATACCTTTTTTCTCCAAGAGCTATAAACACTGGTGTCAACAGCAACAAACAGAAGATCACTTCCTGACAGAATACCAGTTTAAAAGGACAGGCTTAGACTGCCCCTTCCAAATCCACAAATAGCAGGAGTACAAGATGCTGTTTTTCATAAACCTGTTAGCTAAATTTCTGAGCACAGGAGCAGCCTCCACAGTGTCTACTGCTATCCAAATCTTCTTAAAACACTGTCACATAGCCCCATCTCACCCGTATCAGGTAATAGTCCCTCTTGAAGCCTACACAGATGGAGTTTTCACACCAGGCCATAGACTTGGGTACATCAGGTACACTGAAATCCCCCTGAGGAAAACAGGTTAGATTGGTTGTTATGAACGAAAAGCTAAAGTCAAATCTGGCAACACAGAGCATAACAGGCTGCTCTCCTGTCAACATCATATTGCCCACCACCTGTGCCCAACATCTACTGCTCAAAGAATGGCAGGACTGAGCTAAAAGGCTAGATTCATGCACAGTGAAGAGGTGTGCTCTGAGTTCGCTGCTCATTTTCTAGTAGGGCATTGTAGCTGAAAAAGCCTGCATCCATTAACTGTGATTCCAAAAATGTATTTCCACTTTTTTTTGCTGCTTCATTGTTAAACCTCTGCAGAACCAACCATCAATGTTTTGAAAGTCAGCAGTGCCTGAGTAACAGAGACTGCATGGCAAACAGCAGAGAGCAACTCCCCTCCCTGCTGAGACATCCTGGCTACAGAAAGAACCCAACTCACCTGTAGCTCATGGAACTCTCTGTCCTTCCAAAAATAAAGCTGTAGCTTCTTACGCACTGCCACACACATTCTCAGCACCTCTTCCCCTGTATCTGATTGCTGTGAAAACAGACAGGCCTAACTCATAGGCACTCACAAAGAGGCAAGTAAGATAAGACAAGGCCAAAAGAAACCTCTGCTAGAAGCAAAGCTGCCCGCTGAAGAACAGCTTTGTTCATGCATGCCAGAAGGGAATTTCCTAAAAAGGAAGCATGGGAGGGGGGAGAAGGAGGCAGAGGAGGTGGCAGGATACTTAAAAATGAACTTTGACAGGGATTGTGACATCAAGGAAACCCAAAAAAATAAAAGAGCACCAAAGGCATACTGACACACACAAACAAAGAGAAGATAATTCATCAGTCCAACCCTGAAACTAGGATAAATAGCTGGAACTCTATGCAGTATAGGAGAGGTGAGGAAATGGAATGACACAAAGAATGTGTTATACTAACAGATAAAACCATTAATGACTTCTAACATCCTAACCCGTTGGAAAAGTTTCTTGACAAGAAATACCAGGAAAGCTAAGTGCCTGGACACACAAACAACAAGCCACTTTGCAATGACCAGATGTAAAGGTGCTTTGAAAGACATTAGTTTTCATGTCTAGAAAACCCCAAGTACTTCCTAGAGAATTATTTAACACTAAGATCCCACAAGGCAAAAAGATAAAAAATGATGAAGAGCACTAAACCATCTCTTCTGATTATGAAAAGGTGTCTGAATGACATATGCAGGCTGAGAAACTCATTTGAACAGAAATGAGTCACTTAATAAACCAGAGCACATGAACAGAGAACTGTTACACCTTACAGAACCATTTTATGGTTTGAATCTATCACAACTGCTCTAGGACTCCTTGGGCCAATAAACAGAAACAAAAACATAAAAAAACCCAGTGATAGAGTTGCTTGCAGAAAGGAACCACGATGAGCTAGTACGCTGGAAATGCAAGGAAACGGAATGGCTTTTATATTAAGCAGACCTTTCAAAAAAGAAGACAGTCAAAGTTAGTATAGGACAAAAATGCCTTGAAGGCTTATATCAAAAGTCCTGTATCAAAAGCTACAATCACAACAGGCACAGGAAAATACCTTATCACGCAGAGTAAGAAAAATAATTAAAAATTACTTTTTGTTGCCTTAAGCAACTGTAGTAGGCACTAATGTTAAAAAGCACTAGTACTCATGAAATTTCCATCTAATACAAAATTTAAAAACCTAATCTATACAGCAACATGAAAAAGGAACCCTTATTACAAACAGTAAGGACATCTGTGCAGCTGTACTCCTCCCCTTACCTGGAGATCACAAGTGAAGAGAGATGCACCTTTTGCCTTGGAAATTGTGGTGATTTGTTGAAATGTCAACAGGTCATGGACATAAATGTTATTTTCTGTTTTAAACAAAATTCCAATTATTATTTAATATTTAATACATTTAGAGTCATTGCTAATTCAAGTAAGTTATCGTATTTTATGTTTAAGTAAAAAGAACTTGTGAAACTAAGAGCTGCAAGAAAGGAAAAGAAGTGTTTTCCCGAAAGTGGAAAAATGCTAAGGCACATACAAATACAATAAACGCAGAAAAGAAGACTGACACCAGCATTGGTAAAACTACAGGTAGGTACTGAGAACAAGTGCTAACCAAGCAGGGGAAGGCAGAGTGGAAGGGACAGCAAGCAGGCCAGAACAGAGCAAGTTCAAGATGGAAGATTGCATGAACAAAGACGATTTTGAACCGGCTCCTGAAATTAGTGGAAAATGAACAGCTGAAGAGGTAGGGTACTGTGGTCAAGTTTTTGTATGCACGAGGACACAGGCAGCAGAAATCTAAACGTGCTGGAGCTGGAAGAGCTGGGACTTGGAGATCGTAGAGAAGGGAGTAGTAACATAAGCAAAAAAAAGATATTAAAAGAGCATAAGCTAAAAAATGATAGCCAGAGCCAAGCAAATTTAAATCTTCCACAAGACAGTAAAAGATCACATCTGCATATAAAGTGAATTTGGTATAAGACACCACCAGTAAGTTTGATACATCGAGCAAATTTGGTCAGAAGTTTTAGTTGCTATCATACAGTGCACACACATACATGTGCATGCATATCTGTGTACATATAGATGCCAATACAAACTATATTTTACACAGACACTTTACAGCATGCATGTACTTCTTCATTCCTAATCATAATTCAGCATTAACACTTTCTCCTCCAAGCTGGCTTACAACAAACAAAGCTGCTTCTCAGTCTATGCTGCTTAATACTTGCTCTGCAAAATACAAAGCTAAGTTCTACATAATGACTTCTCAACAACCAGACTATTATGCAGGTGTGTGGAAAGGGTGCCACGTTCAGACAAGTGACTGCATCAACATGAGCTCATTAAATATTAAAATACTTTTCTTCACTTACCTAATAGACTGACCAAAATTTTAAATTGAGAAACAACATGGATCTGAAAGGGAAAATGCTGTTAGTGACTCCATTCATAAAGTAAAACTCTGAACAAGGCTTGATTATAGATAGTCTAAGAAAACCTCAAAATAATGAGAACAGCGAGGCAGTTTTCCATGCACAACCTTCCTTCACCTATTGCAACTCTTTTCAGTTACACTCACCTTTCACAACCTCGCACATAGCACTAGCAACCTAGGCTGGTAGGAAAAGCTGTAGCATTTGATGTGTTACTAGTACAAAAGTACTTCTAAAGGATACATAAAGTGTTGCATCCTGGAAGAGGATGCATAATCTTTAAGGTGTTTTCCCAGGAATCAATTTAATCACTGAGCTCAAGTTCTCAAAAAAAACCCCAAAAAGGCAGCAAGACCAGCAGTTACTTTACTGCTACGTTTCAAGTAAGTGGAATTACATTCATATTCCTATAGGATTTCATCTGAGAGTCAAATAATACATTACAGCCTGTTCATGTATTACCATCATTTTTACAAATATTCTCAGAACAACTGAAGACTTATCGCTAACAACAGCCAAAAATAAACCCGCAAGTTCCAATTCTTTGGTTCCTGCTGTAGCAATCAAACCAAGCTTATTCCTGTTATAGGAAGAGTGGGCAAAACATCTGGCTGTTACACCTCTAGAACAATCTACATCTCTGGGAAACTTTTTTGTTAAGCATAGCAGAGACTGCAGATGCACATTTGATATTTCATTTATTGGCTGAAAACTGTCCCCACATCAAGAAGATGGTAACCCCTACCTGTTGAATCTTCTTTGAGAAGTTCTTGTTGGATTTCTCTAGTGTCACTTCAAACCTATTGCAACCTATGAGAAAGATTGAAGAGAGTATGTAATCTGAAGTTGCTCATGACTGTGTATATCTTATACCAAGTAAATTACAAATAATTTTGAAAGCAAACTTGGCCACTTAACACTGGAAGAATGACACTTTAACATATGTGTGCTAACTTTTACATCGTAGCTAAAGGCATCAGAGGGTCTTCTACACAGTCAGGTGAAAATGTAAATTACACTTCTTGTACCCAGCTGAGGGCTTCAACAACAGTTACATCTCTGCCTTGCCCAAGTTTTACATTACAAGCATTATATTTAAGTAATTTGAAACCAAGAGATACAAAGATACCCATAAAGATTTTATCCACACTAATCAAATATCAGCAACTTAAACTGCTAGGGTGCACACTACCACAAAATAGACAAGGAATAAACACTACACCACAAGGGTTTAAAAGGAGTTTTAGGGAGAAAGACTTACAGACACTTTCTGATGACATAACCTCTCCTGGCATTGATGCAAAAAAGGGGGAGAAATTTACCACATGAGATAAAACACTAGCAGCTCAAGACTAGCATGTTCCAATTGCAGCCTACAAGTTTCAGAAAAATCAAGCTGAATTCAATCTCTAGAACCCAAGTAGCTACAAATGAACCTATTTCCAAGAGCTGATGAGCCTGGAAACTTACATTTGATGTTTATTTTCCTGTGCCAAGCTACACAATATTATTGCATTCAATAACATCAGTTTCTACATAATAGCCGGTAATGTGAAATACAACCTCTTTAGTGAAAATCAATTTTAGCTAAAACAAAAATACAATAGTTCTATTTGTGGCATTCCTAGAATAGACTATGAGCACTTAAGACTGTCAAAGAGGCAGGGAAAGAGTAAATACATGACAGAACTAGTTGGCAGGTATCCCTCTTCCCCATCTATGATGCTCATGGACCCACTGAATATATTTGCTTTCACTAATCCAATCCTTCATTAAAAGATAACACACATCAAAACTCTGGCAATTGGCACACTGCACTGCTTTTACACATATTTGTGCACTGTATTAATAAAAATTACAGTAGCTTACTATAAATTTAAACATAGAGAAACCTGAAATAAAACATACAGGAAATTCTATATAGGAAAAAAATCAGCAATTAATCACACTTGTGTTAAAATTACTACAGCCTCTAAAAGTGCAGGAAATAAAAAGAACCTAATCTTTTTTTTGTGCCATTCTTAAAAGCAACTTACCTACGTCTTTCTTGATCCTGTAAAGCAGAAGATGCCCTTGTTTGGTACCAACAAGGAGCCATTCCTCTAAAAAGACAGGAGAAGAAGGGTCTTATTAGTTCAACAAATACTGCCCTTCACAGCTGTGCTGGTTTTGGCCGAGGTAGAGTTAATTTTTTTCACAGTGCCTATTATGAGGCTGTGTTACATTTATCAGAACACTTGGAAACTTGCTTCAAACACCAAAAAGGACTTTCTGTAGGAAAGGACTACAGGTTTCCTATCATCTCTCCAGTGGAAGTGCACAGCAGTAGCTTTAATTCAGTTTAGGCTTTTTTTCCTAGTTCAGCAAAATAAATGCCTTCAAACAGAGAAAAAGATGAAAGATGCAATGCAGGAATAAGCTATCTTCACATCCTCTCCAGTACATAACTCCATCATAAACATGCATAACTGGGGAATTACAATTGAGGATATAACTCTTAAAACAATTTCTTAAAACAATTAATCGGGGTCACAATTCCATAACGTGTGGAGCTTTTTTAATTGCCGATTTTACATGATGGTAGTACATCTGATGGCACCTGCTCAAGGCTTTGAAAAGCCTTATTGAGCCTAATCATTAGGACAGCTGGTGCAGTCACCTGACCAAAATTTTGACTCTCAAGTATGCCCAAAAATATAAGCCGCAATTGTATATCACTAACACGTGCAAACATATCCGAAATCTAAAACTTCAACACACCACCGTCCCTCCAAAATAAATTTAATTCAAAACATAGGGAATGCTTTTTTAGTAAGAAAGTAGCCAGCCCAGAGTTACAGCCCGGGGAGCCCTGGCAGCCTCCTCACAGCCGGGCTGCGGCCAGGCGGGCAGGGCAGGGCAGGGCGGCCCGCGACCGCCGGGGCCCCCGGGAGCGGACCTCGGCCCGGC
>VZRR01007735.1:341675-425347 GCA_013398015.1 Oreocharis arfaki | reverse complement strand
CGGCCCCGACGGAAGTGCCCCCGCGCCCCCAGCTCCCGCCCCTTCCGGCAGCGCCCGCGCTCGCCCGGCGCCGCTTCCGCACCTCTGGGCCCGCCCCGCTTGCTCTGGCCACGCCGCGCCCGCCGCGCTGAGCCCGCCCCCTTTGCCCCTCCGGCGCCCCGCGAGCGCCGCCAGGGTGCTGGCACTGTGCGGAGGCGTTCCAGCAGGAACGGCGCCCTGTCCCAGCCCGACACACCGCACTCCCCGCCGACATCAAACAGCCCGCCCCGGCGGCTCGGGCGCGAACAGGAAACGCGGGTCGGCACGGCACAGAGGGGACCCTGACATAACCCTTGTGCATCTTCATACAGCCCGGAAAAGGGACAGACTCTAGGAAATACTCATCTTCCCACAACGTCACTAGAGGAGGTGTCCGGTTGCCATTGGCTACCATAAACCAGAGAAGGTAGGAAAGTCACCCGGGATACAACGGCAAAAATTGACCTGCATAACCTACGGCGACCCGATGAGAACAGCAAGGCGTATCTTGCAAGGAAATGTCTAGTTCTTGAGGTTTTAAGTTTTACTGTAATGAACTTCTCCTATGAACTTGGCCAGTGAAGTTGAATTTCCAGGAGGAAATCTTTACTTGTTAGTTTGTCCCTTCCAGAATCGGCCACAGTTGCATTTGTCATGGAGACGTGCAACATTCACCATCACTGACCTAGCAACTAAACTAACTAGACCAAACTCGAAAAGCACGTGCTGCTAAATTCTCCAAGCATCTTTACCAACAGAGACCACTTTTAGAAAACAGGGGCTGAGGATGCTCTGTGCTGGAAGATGAAAGCACAGGAATGGGAGAACAAGCATGGCATTCCTGCATCCAACTTCTTTCCTGCTCAGAAATAAACATTTTGTGCTAAAGCACAAAATTGTGCTAAGTCACATCCCCTTTCACAAATAGTAAAACTCCAAATTGCCAAAGGTGTTATGGCTCAGGCATGTAGCTGGTCTCTTTGACCTAGGATCCCTACAAAAGAAAAAGGGACATGTCACTGATTTAGTGAAAGGAAATGTAAGTTTCAATAACACTGGGTAATAATGACTTCACACGGTTCTAGTCCAGAGGGCAAACGATTTGTGAAGCATTACCCTCTTCAGACCTTAAGTAGCAGCATACAACATAAAATGCCATATAAAGTGAACACAAGGATAAATAAAGCCCACAAATTCACACACCCCTACATCAGAATAAGATAAACATAGCCTTCTCTAGGTCTTATGATCCTGACTCACTGTGTGCCTATTAAGCGTCTTGCGTTTCTTTACCATGCCATGTGATCTCTTACTCAGTCCCTCCTTTGGAGTTCTTAGCAGGGACATCTTGTTACCCTAATGGAAAGCTGGTCAACATCATCTTCTTCACTGTTTCCGGTTTTCTGTATGGTATGCACACATATGCTACAATTCCAACAGCTACTTCTTACAAATAAATAAACAAATCCATACAGAACTAATCAGGCACAAGAACTCTAAAATAATAATCAGACATTTATTTTTTCTTATTATGAACAGCTTCTTGAAGAACTCACAGATCTCAGACCTAAGAGTAGATCTTTTCTCCCTCTAGCTCACCAAGTCTTCAGAACAGTTTGCATGTTTTGTTTCTGAAAGAATGGGTATAAATTTGAATTGTCCTCCCTGACTACATAATTAAAGGTAACAACCTGCAGGATTTCAGGTTTCAAGCATTCTAGCAAGCTAGCTCACTGAAGCTTTCCTGAGTTTTTCCAAGTCATGGAGCCAGTATTCTTTAGGAGCAAAACCAGGTTTCAGAAGAGGCAAAGATCCCTCAGTAGAACCAACATACCTGACCAAACATGCTAGTGAGGAAGAGGCCGCCTTGCTGCAAAACCGCACACATGCCCTGTGCTCCTCACCCACATCTCGTCCACTGCCATCTCTCCTGCAATGACAATGCCATAGCCTGCACAATTCTGTGGGAGCTGGGCTCTCACACTTCTCCCAAAGACTGCAAACAAGTCCCAGAACATGCCTGCTCTAGGCTAGGAAGCAGATGCTACTTTCCAACAACACAGAAACTCTGCTAAACAAGTGAAAAAAATTTGCTAACTAAGGGATCAACAAGCTCCCCAATTCTGGAAAACTTTAAGTACTGCTGGAAGCGAGTACAAGAATGGAAGGGTAGAAATATGCGAGGATTGCCTAAGACCACGGTCGTCAGAGGCTGAAAGGACCACGCTGCTACTGCATTTATTTTAGTTTTTAAATTATTAATTAAACTACGAATCAGGGAAACTGTTTAGTTCTTTTACTTTTTTTCAGAAATTTATTATTTGCCCTATCTCCATTAGCTTTTCAAATGACAGACTTCCACTTTATTTTCAATCTTAAAAATAAGAGAACTGTTGGGAATAACTGCATTATATATACCATGGACTAAAGAGCTAAAATCAGGCAGCTTTGTGAAGGTGGTAACACATCCTCATGTGAGAGAACAGGGAGTAAGAAAGTGGAAAGACACAATGTAAACCTTTCTACTCTTTACCTAGCCTTTATTAAATAGTACATACAAACTTTTGTGCTTCCAGTAGAGAACATTTTTACCTATTTGTTTCAAAAAACCCAAACAACCCAAAACAACAGGATTTTTTAAAAAATGAAAACAAAACAACCAAAAAAAAAGCATTAAATAGCAAGCTCTGTGTAGCTTTATTTCACAAAATTTTCCCTCCCCAAAAGGATGTGGAGGTAATATTTTTTTCACCTATATCAATTAAGCATAGCAAATTAGAAGTGTTTTCTAATTAAAGATTCTATCTGTGGCTTAAAGAGGACAGCAGAAGAGCTCCAGCAACTCTTGCAGAAGCAAAATGAGGTGCTATGGCCACAGCTTTTTTTCTCTGCCCATCTGCCGCCCCCCCAGCACAGCTAGCAGAAGATACTATGTCCTTGTGCCTCAGCTACTGTAAAGTGCCATGTTTCAGCCTGAATTGCTGATAAAGAGGAGCTACAGCTAAGCTACCAGACCTTACAGTGGAATGAATGAAGTACAGGCACATGTTCACTTCTGCTGACATAGCTATGAGAGAAGAACAAAAAAATCTGACGCTCTGTGCTGTTCCAGCAGCAGCCACATCTGCTTCCTAGATATCCAGCTGCTGCTTGCCTCCTAATCATCAGTTTTAAAGGTTATGAACCCAAATTAGAGCTTTTGTCATACAGTCCACAACAGGTTTCCACGAGGAAGTTACTGCAACTTTAGTTGTTGCAGCCAACCAAAAACCAGAACATTGTCCAAAAGCTCTTTTTCATTTCAAAAGGAGAAACAAAATGCAATTATATAGAATAGAAACCTGCAACTTTTGACTGAAACACAGTGATCTAAGAGTACCTCCTGGCCACAAGGACCAGCTGGGACAGGAAAGCCCATCATCAAATCACTTACATGGGAAGCAATTCTAAACAGACACTGGGAACAGAACAATCCCGGCACTGTGAACTCCCCATAAATCCTCTTTCAAGTAAGGTAGGCAGTGCTTCCAGCCCTAGAAAGCAATGCCATCTTCTCGTAGAGGAGTGCCAGCTTCTTGGTGGGAGATGTTACATGTAAAGGGAGAAGAGTTCTGCTGAAACATCCGGTTAATATCTGCTTAACGTGTATAGTCAAGCATTTGTGGAGCACTGCAGGAGTGGTTCTGATGATGTTTGTTTTTGTTGTTTTATTTGTTGGCGTACTTTTTTAAATTAAATCATGCAACACATGAAAGGCAGGGGCAAATGATTTTTCCAGGCATCCACCACATTGCCGGCAATGAGATGTGCCACAACAGCGAGTGTTAGCTCTAGGTAGCTGTTACCTACAGGTCAATGGCATTTAAAATAGAAAATCTTTCATACACAGTGTTATGAATAAAATTGCACTTGATTTTGTTAAAAACTCATATCACTGTAACTTTTCCAAATATTTCCTTTCTGGCATCTTAATTTTCTTCATCAACAGGAGCTTCTCTCTAAACTCTCTCATGCACATTGGACACATGACATACAACAGCAGTTGTATCTACCAGAAAATGGGTCTGTTGTTTCTTCAGTGCTTATTTCTATCTGTCCTCACCCTCCCCCCAAAAAAGGTATGGGCAGTTCACCTCTAAGTGTCAACTGTAAAATTGAAATATAAACTCCTCAAGCAGACATTAGGAATTTTAGTTTCACAGATTAAATATTTGAAAAGTTACAGAAGGTGCTGGAATAGTACACATGTAAATTGCTTAAAAATCCAAACTTGCAGCAACTTCAAATTCAAATTTCCAAAAGGTTTATAATGTCCTTGTGAACTTCATCCACAGCAAGACACCCTCCATGACATTAAAGCATCAAACTTTCAAGGCTGTGATCAAGAGACAAATCAGCAGGATGCACTTGCTCCACCAAGCAACTTTAAAAGCGGTGTCTCCACTTCCAAGAGCAAACAGCTACTCCTTCACTCCATTTTGGACCTTTCAAAGTGGGTAATCATTCTTTCCTGGAAAATAAAATACCCAATCTTGTAATTTTCCCCAGTAGGTTTACATTATTCGGAACATGCACATTCACAACAAATGACACTCAAATGCATTTTAAATCAGGAGTCCAACTTACACAGCAGATGCACCACTTATTTTAGAATACATATTTAGAATATATTTATATTCTAAGAAGTTGTATCATGGTTGTTCCCACTATCCTTCCCCTCTTGTAGCATTTTACTGTTGCACTGAGAGTACAGTTCTAATAGGCCAAGACCTTATCAGCTGACTCATGACTCCTCTGGCATGTCAGAAGACTAATTTGAACTCAAGATTTCTTTACTGACCTCATCTGAATCCAGAAGAGCTGGAAGAGCACTGCAGTGGTGGGGGGAAAAAAGTTAAAATAGTTAGAACACATAGTAAGAGCATACTGACAACCATTTTCAAACTTATGTTGCTTTTTAGGGCACAGAAAAGAAACAGTGAAGACAGACCGACCTTTCAACTTAACAGAAATTAAAGAAAGACACACAAAAAAGAAAGAGCCCAAGGAGTATCCTCAATGACCTTCACAGTTCTAAAATTCTTTTTTGTTACGCTTCTCATTACCAACTGAACAATTTCCAAGTTGCCATGAAATAAGCTGCTTCATTCATCCAGGAATGCTGATGAACTGCACTGAAGACATTTACAATATGGGACCGTATTGTAAAAACATGTCCCAGAAGTCAAACAAGTTCCACTGGTACTTCAGCCTTCCCAGCTACAATAGATCTTCTGTCTATGGGGATCTTGGCTATTCACGACCCTGATCACACTCTCAGAAACACAAAAAACTGCAGCAGATTACCTCAAAGTGCCCTTTCCTAGCTTACACTGGTCTAGGCCTTTTTTTCTTAAGGAATCCTATCAGTCTTCAAAACACAACTATTAGAACTGGGAAAACCAAATTTAACTGAGAAAATGCACTTTTTTTCCCTCTTAAAACTTCACCTAATTTTTTGTCTTTACCTAAGTTCAAGCAAAGCTTTGTACTTGAATCCAGATCCTCTGCCAAACTCTATGAACTTTGGTTTTGTTATGAAAAATGTATAGACACCGGCACTGACACTTTTACCATGTAAAAGTTATTAAAAGCAGAAGAGATATAGACAGTGTACATAGCTGACTATATTACCACAAACACAAAAATGACAACAGATGTTCCAAATAAAGCTCAAAACTGGATTACATTATGCTTACTGAGTGGTTTACACTCAGTAAGATACTTAAATGTCTTTCCAGAGCACTAGAAAGAGGGTTTGTTTGCTCTTTCTTTTCTGGATTTATTGATATTGTTTTAACTTTAGTGAAGTGCAAACCAGTCTACAGCCTCACATTCCAAGAGACTGTTCCTTAAGTCAGCCTGTGTTCAACCCCAGCAGACTGCACACAGTCAAGTGTAATCACACTGAGGGGTCAGAGGCCAGTGCCCACCTCTGCCCATGGAAGTGCAGCATACACGTTATAAGGCACTCTAATGTATTTCTGTGGGCAAGGAACCTGCCTTTATCGTGACTATAGAAATACTCACACATCTGTCACTGATGAAGGAACGTTCTCCTCTACCCACTTCAGGTCATCCTCTTGCTACAAGTACAGAAATTATACAGAACACAAAAGTCAGTTTTCCCACAATGATGTCATATGCAAGCTTTTTGCTTCTCAACCCACTCGACAAAAACCAATGTATTTATAATGTCAGTTAAAAAATTAGAAACAAACAAACAAAAAACGCTTCAATTTGATTTCTGGATTAGAGAAAACACATTCCAAGAGAAAAAAAAAGAAAAAAGAGTAAAGAAAAACCTACCCACTTTCTTTGGACTCTCTAACAGTCCTCACCACCACACATGCACCCCTCCCCCCAAAAAAATAGAATCGTTTGATTTTCATGTTATCTATCCTCAGGTAAGTAGTATACAGCTGCAACCAGCCTTTGAGAAAAACAATGTTAATGACAAAAATATGATTGCTATTATAATAAATTCCTACAGGTTGTTTCCACTTTCAAATTTATGCATGAATTCTATGAAAATATTCCAAGACGTATTTTCGGCCTCCTAGATGAAACTGAAAATATCTTGCTTAAGTCACATGGGAAAAATGCATGTTCTCCCAAAGCATTTAGGAAGGTACATAAAAATATACACGTCACCCCATTCATGTAATGAATCACAAATCTCAAAACCAGAAGGCAATTATGGCTCAGCCTCCCTCTCCGAATGACAAACTTGTTAAAATAATGTATTAATTGCTATCAGAATATTGTATGATACATTCTATCTATACTAATTGTGGAAACATTCCTAAAGAACAGACTGAATTCTTAAGTTCCCACTGTAGTTACAGGAAATCTGATGAAAAACCTGTATTTACTTCCTTTTCAGAAGTACTGTATAAACTTACGATACTTTGACTCACTCACACTCTGAAGCAAACCAAAAAGCTCCCATTTATTGGCTCTAAACTTTGCATATTTGTGCACTACTAATGGCACTAAACAAAGAAGAGATTAATCTATGTTCTTTGAGGTACAAAGGTCATACTCACAACTTTGTTTGCTTTTACATTCCCATTAGGTTCTTGCTTTGTACTTCTCATTTTCATTCCCTCTGAAGCCAAAAAGAAAAAAGATTGGTGTAACTGAATTAAATTGTTCATAGACTGTAACTTAAAGTGTTGACTGTTCATTCAGGACATTTCATCAGATTCAAAGAGAGAGAGTTAGACAAGCTAATGATTTAGACTGCTTCCCCATTGAAAGGCTTGCAGTATCTTTTCCTGACAGGTGGAGTATGTAGTTTTTCCTGAATTTTACTATTTTACCCAGGAAAAATCAGCAGCATAGAACTCAGACATAATTCCCAGAGATGCTGTGGAATCTCCATCCTAGAAGATACTCAAAAGCCATCCGGACACGGTCCAGGGCAATCTGTTCTAAGTGACCCTGCTTGAGCAGGGGGCTTGGACAGGATGACCTCCAAAGGTCCCTTCTAGCCTCAACCATTCTGAGACAGGCAACTCCCAAAGCTTATTTTACCTACTGACTGCTCATCAGCCACTTGGGGTTGACTTAAAAGCTGAGAAGCAACATGCATCCCCCAGCCTGGCAGGCAGCCAGATAGCGCTGGCTTGCCAAACGCACCTAATGGATTACACACTTCTCAGCTCCTAAACAAGCCAAATAGCACTGATAGATCCCAGCATAACTGATTTGTGGACACACAGCAGTAGGCATGTGGCCCCACCTTTCACACAGCTTATAAAGAGAGGTGCTACAATAGACAATTTCATCAATCAACATATCCACCCCTATGTTTACACTGGACATTCCTATGCCAGGCCCTAACGTAGAAAACAAGATTTCAGAGTTCAGAGAACAGGTAATAAATGAAAACTCTTAAAATGGGATTTTTAAATGCACACTAAACCACTGCCTAGCAACAATATCCAAGAGATCCTTGTCATCACAACTGGATTAAAACCTAACACTTGACATATTTAACAAAACAAAGTCCACTGGACATGGCAAAGCAACCACAGCAGTCACAGTGTTTTCAGTGTCAATGGAAAACCCCAGAATTAAACAGGCAATGTAAATACTAAACATAAAGCCAGTGTTTCCTCTAGAACTCTGTGTGTCAATGGCAATCGAGTCTGCTTTGCCTGCAGTAATAAAATTTTTGCCAGAGAGCAAGACACCTTATTCCACAGAAGTGTCTTCAACACTGGAATTGGGTGGAAAAGTTTTTTTCCCTTACCAAAGCTTTCCTTTAACATTGGCTCTTTCTGTTCATCATCATCGTCCTCTTCTGACAATGGTGAGAAAGCAAACCTTTAGAAGAATGGAAGCTATCTTAGAATTCTATCGTCTCCCAAGAGATCCATCACCCCAACATGCACATGGCTTGATTATTCTGCATAGTTCACTGTTTTTAAGACTGATGCTAAATTACATAATCAAAGTTTAAGTCATTTCTTTTTAAATGAGTTGACCACCAGGAACAGACTGGATTTTATGTATGTGACTTCTCTAGGTTTACTTTTTCCTACACATGTTTCTACTTTTTCCTATACTGCTTAGTATCTTTATGGATCAGTGCATAGCAACTAAAAATCACCCGCCAGTACTTCTTTGAATAAACAAGCATTCCTAAAACCCAGTATTTTTAAGAAGAGGTAAGAAGAGCTGAACCTTTGGTTGTTAGCAGATGGTCTCCACAGAATCATGATAACAAAAAGGATCATTGAAAACAATAAACGCCAGATGGCATCATCCACCCATAGCTCTTGCCAGTCCTGTCAAGAAAAACAGCAGCACAAATGAAAAATGTTGTGAAATTTCATGTCCTGATCTCTTTCCAAGGCTGATCTATAGGCATTTGTCAAAGAGGCTCATTACCCACAACAGTGAGAATTTTATGATGTGGTGCTTTGCAACAATCTCTCTGCCAAATATAAACTTATCAAGAGGCAGCAACTGCAGAAAGCATTTAATATAAACTCACCGACTGACAGTCCACCAGCCTGAACTTCATGGTTGTCCAGATGATAAATACAATAGATGCTGCAATATTCAAACAAACAAGCTGCTTATTACTACAACAGATGCCAATTCAAATACCCCACTAAGAGGACCATGTTTCCCAAACAAGGATCAAAGACCTAAATACTGAAGTCTTGAAATTCAAGTTAATAGTTTTAGAAACAAGAGATGGATCTATTGTACTGACTTTAGACAGAAATTCAGACATACACCAGTATATTTTACTCTTGTTTCTCCAGAGACACAAGGTATAAATCATATATGAAGTATTTAGCCAACTCCTAATTCCTATTCATTATTCTTATATCACTTTTACCTAGCCTTCAAACCATGGTTTCATTATCACTAGACAAGTAAAGCTGACCTTGCAGTAACCGAACAATCTGATCTGCTTGAGCACCTTAAGCATTTAGATCTTGACCCACAACAGTTCCAACACTCAAACTATGCTCTTACCACAGTTCTAGAAGACACTTCCCTCCACTAAAGTATTTTAAGATGACTAAGAACCAGGTGCTGAAAGGAATTTCATCAGAGATGTTGTTCAAAAGGAATGTACTTTTTTGCTTGTTTGTTTAAATAAAAAAGCACAGTCTTTAGACATTTTCTGCTCATTGTATTGATAGGAGAGTACCTGGAAGCACCAACAGATTTATTCTTGAAGTTCAGTTCATCACTACTATAAATGGAGAAAGAAACTCAATCTGTATTCTTCCAGAATAGAGAGGGCATTATGTTACAAAACTAAGAATACAGTTTTTCTAAGAATCACTCTGATCTTCAGACACCTTAAAAAGCCCACAGTACACAGTGATACTGTGATTTTGGCAAAAAGTATCTGTGTGAATTTAACAGCATAAGATAAGAACAAACTTTTGCCCCTGGCAACTTTAGGTGGGACTAAAGTGCTCTGTTAGAGGAGCTGCACAGAACTACTGATCTTATTAACATCAGGACTAAAAATTCACTCTCTCTGAAATATCCATATAACACTTGGCAAAGACCCACTGTTAGAAATGGGTCAAGTGTTAGAAATACCAAGAATTTTGATTGTACTTACAGAAAGGTCACCAAACTTTAAAATTTGCTCTAGTGACAAAACCAAGTCCTATATGGAAATGAAAAGTGGTTTTATTTAACTGGAATAATTTTCTGCTTACCTGCTACTGCCAAGATGAGTGTGTTGGTGAAGTGCCGATACAAAGACAGTTTCACAACATTCCTTCGAAGTTTTAGCAGCTTCATTGTTTGAGTTAAGCTGATGAATATGTATGGAAAGTCAAGGAAAAGTCTCTGAAGGGACTTAGAAGGACACAGACCTTATGATCAACAGGTCTCTCAATCATACACTTAGCCCTCCAAAAACTTAGATCATGCTCAGTAGAAGGAAAGATTCATCCTATGACAAAGGTACCAGAGAACAAAATCTGTCCTTTTCATGTTATTTAGTCATCTACACCTATAACTCTTGTCACACAAAGATGGTATCCAAACATCTATTTTGGACTATGGCCCATTCCTTCAGGAAATGTCAGCTGTGCTTTCGATAAACAAAAACTAAAATCTGAACTAGAAATTAGTTAAAATCTATTTAATGCATATGGGTGCCTTCACACTTTCTTTTTTATTTTATTTCCACAGTGACAAAGCAAGTGGTTAGGAGAGACATCATGATACGGGAGAACTGTGGTTGTCATAGCTGGGCAGCAAGCTATTCACATTTTAAATACAGTTTTTGTGACTAGCTTTCACTTAAGAACACTTTACAGGGATTTTGCTATACACAAGTTCAGCATTTGATGTCAGTTGCTGAAGTCACACGAGATTATGGCTGCTTGGAATGAGTATGTCAAGACACCAAAAAATAAACACTACCTCATTTTGTCACTTACTCCAAGACTAGTTCAAATTTTACAGAAGGACTTTTAGGTTTGATGATGCTAAACAACCTTCTCTCCAAAACATAAACTGAGTCATTTCTTCAAAGGCTACTGCTATGGCACCATGACACGCTACACTAGAGGAAATTACCTTCATACTCAACAATGAGACAGACTGGTAACACATAGACTATATTCTGGAGCAGCTTTACACAGACACATCCAGTTCAACAGGTAAGCAGTAAGCAGCAGAAGCTTACCTGAACACTCAATTACAGAACTTTTGTAACCTTTACCAGAAGTAGAAAAAAACATATACTTGGATCTTATTTTTAAAAAAAACTTCAGCCAAAAAAAGACGGCAAAAAACAAATTCAAGAGAAAACACACACCATCAAGTAAAACAGTGAAGGATATCCACCAGCACAGGGCAGTATCTAGGAAAGCCAGGGGAATAAAAGCCAAGGAGGCAAGATCATTCTGGGCCTGGAGACAAAGAGAGAGCCAATAAGAACAAACTGAAAAGAAAACAAAGCAGAGAAGGGAGGAGAGTCAGGCTGTTTTATGAGAAACCACAAATACACCACCACAACACTTCCAAGTTTTGCTACAGAAACAGAGGGCTTGAACCGAGAGTTTAGTCCAATGCACAGAGAGGAACTGACAACACCACATTGTCAGTTCTCAGTTCTCCAGCAGCAAGACAAGAAGCAGTTTTCCAGATTAAGTCAATCTAGCACTGTTAAAAGGAGTCTCTGCTGAGGCAATTGCTGTCATTCATGGCTCTGGTCACTTCCATTTCAAAAAACTAGCAGCCAGCTTATTAGAGATGTAGTAATTAAATCTTTTACACTATCCATGGATGAACTAAAAGCTCCACTCAACCATGAGTTTGACTAAAAAGGCAAAACTTGCCTTTGCATGTACATCATAAACTTATCAAAGTCCTAAGAGAAACAAGCAAAACACCTTTTATTCCTTCAAGTGTAAGACAGAAAACTATTAATAAGGTCATACATTCTGCAGATTTTAAAAGGATATCCACAAAATAATACAGGCATCAATCATGGACAGGGCCAAGTTTGCTATCAGAGCCACAGTGTCATAGAAAAACTGGAAAAGTACCAAATATACAACAGGTTAAATACTTTATCCCAAAAAACAGAATAACAGAAATCTACATCCCAAGATGCACTTAATGAAACCAGTAGCAGCACCACTCACACACTTCCCCAGGGCACAGCCTCCAAAACTGGAGCAGTGGGAATTTGGGTTTGTTGTTGTTGGGGAGGAGTGGGGAAGCGGCTGTTCACACAAGTAAATACACGCAATAGTGTCTGTGGCATATGGGAAAACTCAAGCAGTTATTACTGACCCCTGTGACTCTAAGAACACCTTCCATGCCAGAAAATAATAGATAAAGGGCTCCAGCCATAACTACTTTGTGAAGAGTCACTCCAAGGCGAGGCCTGTAGGAAACAAAGTGAAATTCAGATTAAGTGGGGAACAAAAAGTGAAGTCCTATCAACTTGAATCTAAACATAAGGTATGAAGCATATGAATAAAAGGTCCTTGTAACAAGCAACATCTAGAGCCAGAAATACTATTACGGTGCTTGAAACTTACTATTCATTTTCTCTTACGGTATGATGTGACTAAGGGATAGACTGGCAACAGCCCTGTTTCTCAGTTAACCTGTTTAGCTTTTTATGACCATTTCATTAAGTCTCATCCCACTTCTTCACCAGTTCCCCCAGCAAACCGACACTTGCCAAAAATTTCCACTGCCACCTAGCATGTGTTTTTACCATTGAATACAGCTGTGGACAGACAAATGAGATGCAATCTTACTAAAGCAGATCCCCTCCCCTATCAGTGACTCTTGACCTATGCCACTTATAAAAGCTTCCCCTCATCTATAAAGCTCCCATTCCAGTCAGTGGAGCATCTCAACAATGACTCAGAAACCCACCCTACAGCAGCACACAGAAGTAGATGGAAATAAGAGTAATCACAGTATGGAACTGTATGTGGGGAAGTCTAGATGTTCAGAGCACTTAACTAAAGTACTTACCTTTTAACAAGCAAAATACACGGAAGATGAATACTGTCCCAAATTCTTAAAAACCAATAGTGACAACCCTTCAAATAAAACACAACAAACAAGTAACAGAATTACTTACTTGACTATTCCATATCCTAGGCTGACTATGATGACCAGAGTTCGAGCCAACGAGCGCTTCACAGCAGAAAGAAGTTCTGCCAGTATTACTGCTCCTTGAACTACCAAAAGCAAAGAGGAGGAAGTTAGGTCATTAAAATATAATTTCTGTTTTATTAACTACTGCATGCAATTGTAATATGAGAGCAGACACAGAAAGTAGGCTATTAAAATGTATAATCTATTACCTACATCTGGGGTTAGCTTTCAGAAAAGATAGGTCACTTGGCATTAAAAAAAAAAAGCTACAGAAAAATTTTGCATTCAGCCTGGATACTCCTCCAAACAAGTCAACCAACAATACCTTCTGCACCATGGGTATGGCCAACTAGCAAAGTCGTAATGACATTTTACTTGCAGAGTTTCATTTGTATGCATCCAGCCTGAAAACTCAAAACCAGAGTAAAAGAGTTTTACGTAAAGGGAATCTCTTAAGATGGATTGTGAGGCTATGGGTTGAATACTAAGTTATCTACAATGCTGACATGTTGAACAAGGAGTTTCAAAGTATCTTTCCAAGGCCAATACCAATTGTGAGAAATTAATTACAAGCTACACTGAGCAAGTCCTATTTTAAACTTAAAGCCAGCACTGCAGCGCAGAATGTAGCATTCTATATACTTAAGACACTACACTCAAGAGTCAGAGAAAGCAACAGCATTTTAGCTTTAGAAGAACATAAGCATGATGTTTACAACAGATAAAAAATACAGAACTCTAGTTCCCTGTTCTTTGTTTTGAAACAATCCTCAAGTAATCATATAGTTAATATATATCTGCCACCCCAATTCCGCACAAGTGCTATGCCCCCTCAGCTAAACTGCCCAATGCAACTGCCACGCACCGGATTCCCCTGTGTAGCGGATATTCTGGAACTCGGCGTAGAAAACGGCTTTCTCGAGCATTCCCAGGAAGATAACAGCACCAATCCAGAACTGGATCCTCAGGAGGTCCCGCCAGTAACAGGCTGACCATGCAAGCCACAGAACGCCGAAGAATACGTACACAATACACATCACCATGAAAAACTATTACACAAAAACAAGAAAGAAATAGGAACTTCAGACCCAGAAAAATAATTACCTTGTTTCCATTCCACAGCTGTAAGACAATTCTATTTTTCTCCCAAGTATAGCAGCTTTGGATGTTTTTTAATAGACTAGAAACAAGCATTGTTTCATTTGTCTTCTCTGGACTCTTTAACAGTGACAGTCTAATTTCTCACTGCCAACAAAGGGAATCAGAGTAACTGAATTTCTGCGCAATTTCTCCCTTGAAGAGCAGTCTGCCAATTTCTTCACAGGCATTTTTTTCTAAGGAAGGTACATGCTACTAGATTTCAAACACTCAGAGAAGAATTCAAGCAAATCATCAAGTACTAGAAACTCTATTCTCATGTACTGTTCTATTAATAACTTCATCATACATTTACAGTATTCTGCAAATAAACTTACAGGCCACCTTCACACACCATTCCACAGACCAGAGATAAGCAACTAATGCTTGTAAGCCTTCTGTTCACACAATTTGACAACTATTCTCTAAAGTTAATTTCCAGCAAACTCAGTTCTTGACCAAGTTTTAGGCCAGTAAAAAACCTGCAGCTGAGAAAGAAATCCAGATATTCATTTAAATATTAATGTTTTGTGATTTTTGTTTGGTTCAGAGTTATTTGCTTCAGAAGAACTTTTCATGGTATGTCCATACAGCAAACGATAAGCTTGACAATGTTACTCAATACTGAATTTTCTAATCATACCAAAGCAAGTTAAAATTTCCAAAAGGACATCAAGATTAGGAAGAAGAATTAGGAGAGAATAAAACATGAAGTGAATAGCAGGAAGTAGTTAGCCAAAGCATAGGACAGTAATAATCAAGCAGTCTCCTCTTTCAGAAGGAAGATTTTTTTTTTTTTTTAAACCGAGCAAACACTGGTATTAGCCGCACAATCCATCAAAACTTTCACAAACTGAAAACACCTTCCTTAGGAGAGTAGCTTACTGATCCTTATGTATTATCACACCTGACTAATCTGTGCAGTTCAAATGGTAAGGACCTAGGCAAGATAGTTCACAGGCAGATGCTCCATTAAGGAAACATTTAGAGATACAGATTCTTTTCTAGTCCTGTCACATGGGATATTCACACTGGTGAATTACATTGCAATAGAGCTGCTGGAGGCTTTTTGCTTCTGCAGGAAGTAAAATGTGTGTTTCAGAAATGCTGCCAGGCTCCACTCTTAACAGGCTGCTCTTGCCAATATAGTCAGGCTAGAGACCCACTTGTTATTGATCCACAGCTAAAATCTCTCTTCACTACATAAACACTTTAAGTTCCTTTATTGTTTAACCTTCTCAACAGAAGAAAGGAAGAAGAAACCAGAAACCAAGTCAATAACTCCTTGAATAAAAAGGGGATTAGCTCTTTGTAGCTCAATTATGCTTTCACTGCTAGGCAGTATTAAAGACCTCCTCATGGGACCTAAGACAGCTGGTGGAGGAAGGAAGATTAAGCTATAAAAGAACAAAGAAAGCAGCGACAAATGAAAGGGTAGCTGCAAACAAAAGAACACAATAGCAAATTTTCTAAGATATGCGCTAAGGAGAATAACAGCACCAGTAAAACTTCTCAGTTTAGAGCTAATAATACTGATAATTTCAGGAACTACAAATGAACAATCATTAAGTCAAACAATCCAGAGAAGGGTAACATTGGCAGCACATGCAAACAAATGAAATGTCTGTTTTCCCCACCCTGTACTCAGTACAAAAAAAACCAAACCAACAAAACCCTAACCAAAAAAAATAGCCCATCAAACCGAAAAACACTCTCAGCTAAGTAACTTTTTCTCCTGAGACACTGGCTCTGTGTTTCCTGCAGTATGACAGCAGAATATTTAAATGATATTCAAATCAAGTGACAATTTTATAGATGAAAGTAAAGCTGGTTTACTTACAATCATCAGAGGGTAGTCTGCAAGTGAGAGATATTCATATGGCCCCTTCAGTTCTACTGTCACTGTCAAAAGACAATCCAAAAACCAAATTGAACAAGAACCAAAAGGAGGAAGTCAGGACTTAATTGATTTTCACTAAGTGTAAAGAAATTCCACACCTTCACATGGCCTTTAAATCTAACTTGCACTTTAATAAAGAAAGTTAACTCATAACATACTCAGCTAAAAGAATGCAATTAAAATTACACACCCCATTACCAAGTAATTCATGGCAGTACTTAAAAGTAATTTTTGCTGGAGATTAATGTATAACAGAAAAAATTCAGAAACACACATGAGTTCACTTTTTAAGGGGATTTTTAAACCTCTCTAAAGTTTGAATAGGTTACCAATGAACTGTTAAATATCATATCATGGTGATAATTACGATCTTTGTATTCTACACGTTGACTTATTAGTATAAATCATTGTGTTGGTCTGTATATTTCTGAAACAAAACACCAAGCATCAAAATTGAAATGCTTGGAATTACTCTTCTTGATTTCCATCAGTAAACTGACAGAACAGACTTAGGATCTTCAAGACACAAGCGATTAACTCTTTTCTTATAAGAGCTGTAGTAATATTTCTACCTATGTGAAGTGAAAGACAGTGTCTTATGAAATTGAACCACACAGTGTACACTAAGAGTACCTTAGAATACTTAGACTGGAAATATGTAAAACTGGTGCTGCATTTTCAGTTTACTGTATAAAGCGCTATCTTACTTGTAAAGAGCTTGTTTTGATTTGAGGGAGGTGCTGTTCTCTCAGTTCTTTTAAGTCTGGCAGAAGAATCCTTTGCAGTGTTAAATCCAACGTGCACAATAAATATATATGGCCCATCTCGCCAAGTTTTGATAACAGCATTCATTGCCTGAAAACCAAACATCTACACGTAAACAGTGCACAGTCAAGCAGACAATAAAAAGACAGAAGTAGACTAGCCATATATGGGTGGTATCTTCCATGTAAATACAAATTCACCTCTTTCAAGACCTAAATCTTGTTAATAAATATCTGATCTGTAAATTTTAAATGTACTTATTAGACACAACACTTAAAATTTAGTTGATTCCAGAAGAATCCGCAAAGACCAGTGAGGTGATCAGGGCTTTTTTTGCAAATTTAATGCTGGCTTACAGCAAAAATACTCTAAGGTACTGCAAAAGCTACAAAGAATTCAAGAAAGCATCATACTCCTTTTTCAGTCTAGAACCATTAGGACCATCACAGAGATTCCTGCTGAAGTCAATTGCTTGGGAACTGCAGAGCTACATATAACTCATCTCCTCTCTCCTGGTGAAGGCTGAATTTTACAGCGTAAGATAGAAGTAGCTTAGAGGTAAAAGATTTCCTGTGGACACTACTACTACAGTCCCTGCAACAGCTCTCATACCTGCAAGACTCAAATCCTGCCAGTGAACTAACAGAGGAATCCTGTCCAGATAAATATTTGCGCCATAAAACAAATCAGAGATCTCTTTGAGTTGCAGCATACAAAACTGTTAATTCCACAACTGAAGAAGCTCTAGCCATCTCAGAAACTGCAATATTTACTAAGAGCTTTAAAGTTAAAACTAAGACCATCTACATGTATGTCACTCACATGACCACTGCAGAACTGCAACAAAGATTTTTTTATATAATGGCCTCTCCAAGAGAAATTCAGTATTAAGAGCATGCATTTCTTTAAAGAAACCTCTTGACTACAAGACCTAAAGCAAATAGAATATTATCTATAAGAAAAGAGTTTATGCTAATATTAACTAAACATAAACCTTAGTTAGAAACACAGCAAACTTAAACGAATATGGATAAATTTATATAGACAAATTTTGCCTTTAAAATATCACCTTCTCTTGCTGCATTTATTCCTTACTTCACAAGTGCACACACAGCTACTTATGTTTTAGCTTTAAAGTAAATGGCCCTTTAAGCACACGAGGAGTGAAACACATTTTCTTTCTTGGAATCCAGGACACTTAATTTGAAGTTATTTTGAAAATTGTTCCTGGTGATGTCTTGAACATAATATATAATAAAAATACTAAGGGATTTGATCAAAAGTAATCTGTCAACTTTTTAGGTACAATGTTTCAAAAAACTGACTAAAGACAAAACCAAATGTGTTCTGTAAGAATTAGTCATTGTTTAAAGAAGATCATTTCAGTTACTATTTTAATTACATTGGAAAAAGGAAATTTATTTTTTAATTTACACCATTGGTTTGAATGGTATCAGTTCTATATTTCACATATAGAAGAAGCAGTTACTTTGTTTTCTGTTTTTCCACACAGCACTACCTAGTTTCAAGCTAAAAAATTCCAGGTGTCAAAAACCATGTAATATTCTGCCAGCAATTTCTTACACAAAGAATTCTAAGTTAGAAGAAGCAAACCAAAACCAAAACAAAATAAGACTGCTGGATTACATGACGTGTTTAAAGTCAGCATACATACAATTTTATCTGTCACCATCGTGTTATTTCCTGCAATCTCCTTCTTATCTTTTAAGCCCTTAGGGGGAAGAAAGAAAAAAAAACATAGAAAAATTGATAAATAAATATGCCAAAACTACCTCTTCCATGACTACGCTCACTCATTAGAAGGAAAGGAAAATTACCTCTTGTTTCCAAGGTGAGAGAGGCTCTGGATGAACAAATCCTTCAGAGAAAATCTACAAGATATATGAAAAGTAAAGCATTTACAGACACTTCATAGGCACTTCAACATTTATAGGCATTTCACACACTAACATGACATTACTAGAACAGCTTCCAGTAAACTTGATTATTCTTTGAACAGCTGTATTGTTTCATTTTTCTAAATCAAACAATCATCCATTTATGCAGGGAGTCTTGAATACTTAATGTTTTGTAATTTGAGAGTTAGTTTTCTTCCCCTCAAATAACAGGTATCTATTTTTAGAAACCAGACATGACAGTAGTGAAGTTAATTTTGTTTTCGAAATATGAATCAGTTTGGTATCCCCTTTACTAGACAAAGCCTACACAGATACAGAATTTTGATATTTCTGCCTCAATCTGTGCAAAAGTCCCTAGATGAGTGAGTGCTTTTTAGAGATCCAGATTTTGCCAACTCTCCTAAACTATGATGACTCAAAATCTAGTGAAACTGCTATACCACAAGAAAAAAGTTGAATTATCTAGAGAAGAAATTTCTATGAAATTTCAGAAATTAGTATCTGAGAAGAATATATTGTTTAAAATTCAGTAGAATTTTCAGAGGAATTGGATGAAAATTTACTTAAAGACTTTTAAAACCTTAAAGACTTTCACAAGCATGTTTAGTTAGGATGCCCAAGTTCACATTACACAGCTAAACCCACAAGATTTCTTCTACACAACCAAGTAAAAGTAGAACTGACATCTCTTATATTATTAAACATAAAAAGCAGGCAGCATACAATTTTTTCTTTCTTTTTAAAAACCCTTCAAGCCATTTCCACACATCAAAGGAATAAGAGGCATGCAAGCAGATTATTAGAAGTTAGATTTAGGCATTAGTCTTTCATCTTAATAAAAAATCCCAAGCAACCAAAAATACCAAAAAGCAACCCACAACACTAGGTTCAATAGTTATGAGATTTCCCAGTATTTTCTATCCATAATCTTCTGTCTAAATGAGGAATGGCTGAACACAGATGCAACACTCCACAATTTGCCTTCAATTCTTAGGTATACCATTAAAGAAAGACAGCATATTATACTGGTATTGTCATCAGCCTGCTGATATAAAACTGGTGTAGAGCTGACGTCTGCACATTACTTCCCTACGCTCATTTTGCACTGTCTTCTGACTTTCACTTGAATTGTTCCAAACATGTTCTAGCACTACTATTTTCCATTTTTAACCTGCTATCAGTGCTTGAGTAACTCATTTTTCAACACTCATTTCCATTATTCTAAATTAATATTATTTGAGCAATAAATGCCAGTCCTTTATTGATTCAAGTTTATGGGATCTTTACTCTGCTGGCACTTCTACTCAACTAGCAGTAGCCTCCTGTAAATGAAACAAATTCAGAATACAAAATCACAAACAAAAAGAAGCATTGAACTTCACAGTGATTTGGTTGGAGGTTTTTCACCACCATGAGCAAAATGTTGAATACCAAGCCAGAAGTGAAGCAAAAACTAAGAAATCATCATCACAGCTTGATTGTCATAAACAGATAAAAAGAAGTACATCCCAACATACAGTGATACTTACATAGAATGCTAATAGATTTAACAGGAATTACCACCCTCTTTATACATCGTATAAGACAACAGAACAAACTCTGAGGTTTCTACCCATACCTGAGGCCTGAAGAGGCCAGAGCAGTTTGGAAAGAAGAGAGAAGCAGTGGCATAGTATCCTGACCAACCCGGATGCTCTTCAGCCGTAGTCTGAAAATAGTTATCTGCTTGTTCATCCTGCCAAACAGAGTAGAACTTAGGTTAGCATCAAGTATTTCAAATGGTTTATCTCAGTAGACAGCTGCAAGACCTGCACAGCTCTACAGTTTCACTCTGCACACAATCTTGAATCAAATTTAGTAGACTAAAGGCATCAAAACCACATAAGACTATAAAAATAATGGTATACAGGCTTTGAGTAAGAATTAATAAGTGGAAGTGCAGCAGATAACAAACTTCAGTCTACACAAACAAACTCTGCATTATTGTATTAAAGAGTGAAGACTCAGTCCTGTGTTAGACTAGTAGTTTTAACTGTCGTAATTAATAGTTCAAGTAAACGTGGAAAAATAGTAACCATAGAAAACACAATTATATTCTACCACATTTGATAGAAACACTATATATTTTGTACAACTTGCTAATACTTGCAATGTGCATCCATAAAGAACAGAGTTTCGATTTAACATGTAAATATTCAATTTTTTCTATTAACTGTCATTAAGCATTACTGCAAATATTTTTAACTACCCTAAACTCACACACTTCATTATACAATCAATGTACTTACTTAAGCTCTTGGGTTTAAAACAATTTTGACAAACACTTCCATCTGACCCAAAACCCAAAAGAAGTCAGCAACTGCAGCAAGCTGTTGATCATTTCAATTCTATTCCAGAAATTTGTTATCTTCCAGTGGAAATACGTGTCTTGCAGGCCCAAATCCTAACGTGGATGCAAGGGAGACATCTCTAACCCCCTCCTCCCAAGATCTGCTTACCTCCAAAAATCATAACCTATGTTTCTCCAGGCAATTCTTACCCCAAAGTTGAAGACTTCATTGTAGCAGTCAGAGTATCTTAAGTACCAAGTAACATTGAAACTTTGGGAGGGATCACAAGCTTTTTCATCCCCTTCAACTAAAAAAAAACAAAACAAAAAAATCAGACATGATATATGTAAGACACCATCTGCCTTCCAGGCTTTTCCTCCCATTCTCTGCAAAACCATCATAACTAAATTTTAAACATGAAACTGAAAGCAAAACAAGAGAAAAATACTTTCCTTGAGTAATTCATTACTGTTCAGCGAAAGAAAGAAGCATGCGAACAGAATTCCATTATAACATCATACAATTCTATTAAAGAGTGGAAGATCATTTGGAAACTTTTTGCTCTGAAGACAATCAAGGATATTTCAGCAACTGCAAATACCAAACAGGGAGAACAGCAGTAACTCCCAGTGATTACAACACAGGAAAAGGGCCTCCCTTTCAGAGATAGGGACACATGTAACAGGCAGAAAAAGCTAGGAACAGGATAATACTAAGCAATTTCCACATATAATTTAAATATACCAATACCATCACCAAGAAAATGAAGGTAAGATGTTGCCAGTCAACATCCACCCCCCAAAGGCAAACAAGATATCTATACATTAGCCCATGCTGTGAAAGCTGCAATGCTATCTAAAACAGCAATAAGATGACTTTCTCCTTTGATTTACTGAAGAACAACATGCATGAAAAGTGAAACACGAGACTTTCCCTGGTTAGGAAAGGTCATGTGCGTTTTTGTGTTTCAAATCTCACACTTGAACTAAAACCTGATGAAGAGAATTTGGCATTAAGGAGGCAAGCTCCACACTTAAATAAAACGAGCAGTGACTATTTTGAGTCTTGGAAGAGCCATTTAGAGGATTACATTTGTGCGTCCCCAGACAACAAACGGCAAAACTCTTCTGAGTTAACAGAATATTTGCAGTGGCTAAGAAGTTCCCACAACTTTACACGCAACATTCATCTCAGAGGAGGCATCCATAACTTTGTTATATGTACACTCTTAATGACTGTTTCCATACTGACCACTGCAGGTAGATAAAGCAATTAGAAGGAAAACCCTGCCACAGAGTATTACTTGACTAATCCCACTTTACATCTCATGACTACTAAAGCACATATACGTACAGCTAAAAACTCAGTAACTGCGGTTCTAACACCAAAAATTTAAGCAAAAACACTGAAAAATTAAGAGTTTCCTTATGACACCTTCTGATAAGCATGAAAACAAGGCATACATATTCCACATTGCCCTAGATGTTGCACAGGGCACAACAAAACTAAACGGCAGCACAAGCATTGCAGTGACATGGGCAGACAGCAAATTCTTTGATGACACAGGCTCTTCTAATAAAACTGACCAAATAAGGAGTATCTCAAAAAAACTGCTAGCAAAAAATAAGATTCAAAAATACCTTTTAAATACCTTTTTCTCTGTGAAAAATAAATAAGCAACTATATATTCAGTGGTAGCGCCCATAAAGGTAAAATATGTCACTTGAACAATCCGCAATATCTGCAAACATCAAAATTATAGAAACCTTGAAAAGGAAGTACTCCAGAAGTCAGAAAAAGCATCCATGGCATTTACTGAATTCAGCAATATGGGAATCTAAGTTCCTCAGTGTTCAAACAAAAGCCAGCAACATTCAGTTTGAATGCAGTCTTTGTACTCATTTACAGAGAGCAGGATTTCTATCATGATCCTATCCAAGAAACTAAATGCCTTCCAGAACAGCACTTCAGAAAAGTAAATAAGAATAAATTATTGACAGCATTACATGCCAGCAGCAGTCTTCCCAGTCAGAAGCAGAAAGCATCAGACACCAACTTGCCATACAGATACCAAAAAAAAAAAACAAAACCAAAAAACCCAAAAACAAAAAACACCAAGAAGAGGGAGGAAAAAAGGAGATAAGGAGATACAGGTGCTCATGGAAACCATGAACAACCCATGAGCAACCATGTTTGTCATATTGTCCACACAAACATCACACAGCAGATGGAAGAGGCAACAGACAGGAAACAAAAGGAGACCAGTATCCACACAGACGTAGGCAGAAAAGAAAAAACACAAACTTGAAGCTTGCCAGTATCAGATGCAGTTTAAGTTTCATCTAGGCTGAGAAAATGAGTAAGTTCACAGCCTTTGCTCCTTCCTCTTTTAGTGATTCATTTTCCAAATTCACATAAATCTTTTAATCACACTGGTATGTAAAACAGGTGTCTTCACTAAAGAATTTTAAGGCTTAATGCCTGCTTAAAGGCTGAGAGTACAGTGTAATTCAATTCCACATCAGGAGCCAGGGGGTCGAATTCTTACTGGCAGATCTGCCTTACAACAAATAATTTTTTTTCCATGCCTTAGTTCCTTCTCTTGGTTACTGCGGCACAAGTAGATTTACCACACACTTCACTTCAGAGACCCGTATCTTAGATGCCATGTCACTAGGACTACACTATTTCTATTCAACTTTAGACAAGAAAGCCTAAAACCTACCAAAGCACCAAAATGCCCTTTCAACCCCTCCTCCTTTTCCCAAGCAGCAGATTTCTAATTTTGATCCTGCAGCTGTACACTTGCAACTGTCTCACCGCAAGATGCGAACCTCAGTGCCTCAGCTACACTTGTCAGGTGGAAAACCTGACACTGAAGTGATGGACCTTCACTAATAACCATTCAAATCCTAGCCTCCAGTTTCAGATTCACGTGGGATCTACAGAGGCACTTCAACTCTCCTTGAAACACTGTCCCAAGAAGGGCATGAATTGGAAATTAAACCTGGAAAACAACAAGGTAAGTACAGACACCAGACAGAGACTAAACAGCTTTCCCTCATGGTAAAAACTGGTGCAAACAACCACTTAAAGAGCACAAAGTGCATGGCAAAGATTTCAAACCTCTCTAAACCAGCTTCTTCTATAACTTCTATAACATCTTATTGCCATCTAGATGCTGTCCTCATGTTCACAGGTAAGAGGTATTTCACAAAAACTTTCCTTGGAGCAGTAACCTGCACAATCCATAAACCTGGCCAGATCAGCTAAGAGCAATACACAGAACAAATGGGAAGGCTGCCAACATGTTTGCTAGGTAGAACACTCACAGAACACTGGGATCAGGAGAACAAAACACCTCTCAGGAGAGCTCTGCCATAGTGTGCAACATTCCCTTACCTCTCCCAGAAGCACTCAGCTAAAAAGGAACAAGGCTTCAAAAAGCATTGTCTGTATTCCCATCAGTCACCCTACAATACAAACAGCCCCTGTCCAGCTGGCACCAGATCTCCCAGACACAGGAATTTAACACATCTTAGAGAGGAAAAGCACACTTCACAGTAGAGCGCAGCACATCCCACACCTGATCATCCACTATCTGAAACAAAGTGGCACCCCCATTGCCCATCTTGCCCTCTCCACAGAGAGCATGAATAGAGCCATTCAATTCTGCTACATCCTAAACAGATCACAACTGGGAAGCTCCAAGGCTGTTAACAGACTCAACCATGTCAGAGCTACAGCTTTCATACAGTGCTAGATTAGCTATCACTGCAGCCAGTGCAGTTAAACACTTCACAGTGTTTCGAGTTCCAAATGTTAAAAACAGGCGGGGCATCAAAAAGCAGAGAGAGCAGGTTAATCCCTTGCAACCACTTACATCTCAGGAAAATGGTGGTGTTGCTGAAGAGAATCTTCCCAAAGCTAAACTTCTTCCCCTGCAAAGGCACAAAGAAGGAAGAGATATTAGTGGGCCTGATGCTTTATCAGCCCTAAAGTCACAAGCTAGACAAGTTAAAAGTGACAAAAAGCAGTTACCATTTATTGAAAGTCCTCCAGGTGCACTTATGGTGGAGTGCACACATGACATAGAGCTTTGACACTTTTGTAAGTTTAGCAAATTAGCATGATTGACAAGAATCCCCAATTAGAAGTACAGTTAATGAAGCAATTCCCCTCTTGGTTCGGCTCCCTACTGAAGCCTCCCCTTTGCTTCTAGCCTCTCATTGTTTATGTCTAAATACATGGGAAAGTGAAATGTCGTTGGTTCACTGAAGAAGCAAGATTATCAGAGGATTCCAGGAATGTGTTTGTCTAACTTAACAGGGTATGAGAAATACTGAAGTTAGCTAAGAAACTATATAAGTATACAATAATAGTCTAGAGAGCTACTAATATATGAAAAATATATAAAACGCAAAAATCTTTTGGCATCAGGCTTAATGTCACTGAGCTTAAGCAAACATAATCTTCCATTCTGAGTTTTAAGTAAATACAGTAATGAAAGCAAATGTCAAATCTAGAGCCAGACATACTGGACTTTCCAGTCATGCTTCACCACCCTTCAACATACTCTTAAGGATGGTTTGAGAGGCTTGGGGCTTTTTGATCTGCAAACGAAATCATATTCACGTTGACATCTGTTGAAATGACTACCATTTTCTTGCTGATGAGATGGTCTGGACTATCCAATAAAAAAAATTCTGTTCTAAGAACCAACGGGAGTGTTCACCGTGATCCTTCAGTTTTGTTCCTAAAGCTCAAAATCCTCACAGAAAGTGCACATTACTCTCACTGCCTGATAAAGTCAGACCGAATTTGAGGCAGAACAGCTTTCCTCCACACAAATTCAAGCACACGGGGCTTATCAGAAGTGCCGAAATACCTGCACCTTCTCTAAGGCCCACCCCTCTCTCGGTGCAGCGCTGCAGCGGCCCAGCTTTCCCGAGGCCAGGGCCCACTGAGGCCGGGCACCAGCCGGGGAGGACCCTCCCTCCTTCCCACGAGCCTCAGAGGCGCGGCTCTCCCTTCGCCGCCCATCGGACTATTTCCCGCACAATCCTTCTCTCTCCTGCCAGCACCGCCAACCTGCCAAAGAGGGCTCAAGCCCGGCAGCGGAGCTGGAGGCACCCACGACCCCGAGTCCCCGCACCAGCTCCGGGTGCGGCTCCACAGAGGCGCGGCCCGGGCAAGGACGCCCCCGACCGCAGCTGTCCCGCCCGAGGAGGAACAGGCGGAGCAGCCTCGGCCTCCCGCCCGCACACGTTCCCTCCGACCGTCGCCACACCGGCCGGCCCCGCGCCTGCGGGCCCGGCCCCGCTCCCTGCACTCACCAGGGGTAGCGGCAGCCGCCATTTGGAGCGCTGACCGGCGCCCGCCGTGCCCGCCAGCAGCAGCACCGCCAGAAGCCGCAGCAGGACGGCTCCAGACCGCCGCCGCCCCCCGGAACGCGGCGCCGCCGCCATCCCGCCGTACGGAGGCCGCTGCTGTGCTGGCCGCGCCTCTTCCGCTCCCCGCGGAGGGACGCGGCGGTCGTGGGCCGGCGAGAGCGGCGCTGGGCGGAGCCGCTCCCCAGCTCGGCCCGGGCTGTCACCGCCCCGGGGTGTCACTCGGCGGCCCGGTCGTGCTCGGGGCCCGCGGTGTTCCCCGGCTGTCGCGGAGGGCCGTCACCCCGTCTCTCCGCGGGGTCGCTCGGGGCAGCTCCGCCATGGAGGCGGGGACGCCGGCGGGAGTCAGGTAACGCAGCCTGCGGGGCGCTCCTCGACCGGCCCTTTCCTCGCTCCCGCTGTTGCCGGGGTGGCTCCACCGGTTTCCGCGGGGAGCGGCGGGGTGCAGACCGACCCCATCAAACGGGCCGGGGGTGGGGGGCCGGCGTGCGGGGCCGTGTCCGTGCTGTCCTCGCCGCCCTGCCAGCGTACACCCTTCCTGCGGCGGAGCGGGGCAGCGAGAGGATCCATAGAGCGTGGCGTAGTCTGGGCTGCACCGTGTTAAATGCGCCAGCAGAGGCTCACGAACTTGGAGCAAAACCTGGCAGGACGTACCCGTCTTCAAGCAAGAATGGGAAGGGCTAAGTGATTAAATATATGGTCACTGTGAGATCTCGCATAATAATCCAGGACTTGTAACTGGGACTGAGTCTCAGTGGGTGCCGTCTGCATTTTCTATGTTGCATGTATGTAATCAATAAGTATTGTATAAGCATCAGTGTTCTATCTGCCTGAACTAATACCTTGTTCTCTTCCATATGTGTCTGAACCCAGCACGATTTGGGAAGTATTTTGATGATGGACACTACTGACAGCCCTTTTTTTTTAGGCAAATAAAAAATTTACTGTTATCTAATAAATCCAGAAGTTACTTCAAGCCTAAAGATAACGTAGAGCTGTCAGCAGGACCATCAGAAGCCTCCCTCCTTTATCGGTTCCACTGATGGTTGAAGAAAAGGGTGCAGGATTTCTTCTTTTCTACCAGTCCTCCCCATTTCTCCATTCTTAGTACTGGAAAATAATAATTAACTGTAATGACTGCAGAGGGAGGTCTGGCTTCAAAGTGCAAACCCCCAAGAATTCAGCCATGCTGAAGTTTAGCTCTGTTAGTCGTAGATTCAATCATTTCTCAAAAATTCAAAGTTTAAAAGGAAATGCTTCAGCATGAAACTAAATGTGTAAGAAGTTCTTTCCATATCTAAACACAGTCGTTCAAACTCCATCACATTTTATGTTGGACCAGAGTTTTCTGCGCTGTCTTTGATCCTGACCACTCTTGAAAAGGACCCCCGTCATCTGATCATTCAGCAGGTGTTTGCTGGACACATTTAAACACTTTCTTTACCTGCTCTTTCTAGTGTCCAAGATGAGGCTGTGGACAAAAGCAACTTTAAGAAATGCAACCAGATTGCTTTTTACAGGTATGGAGAATTGTGGTGTGGTGTTTATTTTTAAACAACTAATAGTAAAAGATGTAGGAAGTAGTTACGCATTGATTTTTAATCACAGGAAGTCTGCTACTTTCAGGATTTATCTTTCAAAGGTGAGCATTTTACTCACCTGTCCGCAAGCAATAATCAGCATACTTTAAAACGTGTGATCTTGCGTCCAAAATGTCTTCTGTTAAAATTCAGAAGGATCAGTCCTCTAATCTGACAAAGTCTCAGCAATATTTTAACTGTAGGTGCACTCAGATGCAGGTTGTTCTCTTGACATGGATGTTTCTTGACTATCTGTAGTTCAAAGCGGCAGAACACTCAATAGAAACCATTAGTCTGTGACAACAGTGTTTGTGATTACAGTCCTGTTGAGCAAGCACCTTGGCCAGAATTCAGTGTCAAATCTAAATCCTAGCTCACTAGTCCCTTAAAGCTACCCTTATGCTAAGTCATATTTCTCATCCCATTTCTAACTGTGCTGTCTCTTGACCTTGGATTTTTTTTCCTCCCATCCTCCATTATGTTCTATCCTGAAAGGAATGATTGCCCATTGTTATACCAATTAGTCACTGACATACTGAGTTTATTAATGAAAAATTTTCTCTTTAAGTTAGCCTCCAAGACACTTATCTTCAAATAGTTCATAAAACCTGGGCTTGGCATGGAGAATTCAGTTTCAAATTACAAACACGCATTATTTCATCACCCCAGAATGTAGAAGCTGTTCATCGGGGAGTTGAAGGGATATATGATAGAAAATGAAAAACAGATTATTCAACTGAAATTTCAGGGATAAATGAAAGAACAATAATGTAACTGTGCAGCTAAGCATTGGACACTTGAATTGAGACTATTATTGTCTTTAAAAACCTTAGAGAGTGGTGATGGGTGAACTCCTGAACCCCTCTAACATCTCAGTCGTAAGCATTTAGGTGTGCTCAGAACTATATTCCTTCTTTTTCAAATAATTGTATTTGAAAAAATTCAATACAAAATTATTAAGTAAACATTTCTAACAATATTATGTTCCTCTGTATGATATGAGCTACAAAAACTGGGGAGACCAAAAATAGTCTTCTGTCTCGACAGGCGTCAGAAACTTCTGCATCCCGGAAAATCCTTATATCAAGTTATGTTGGATTCAGTCACATTAAGTGATGAGAATGTCAAATTCCAAATTATTCATGAGGAGAATAAGGTGAGATACCACCTAGCATAAGAGGGTGCTTACAGAAAGAGCAGTGGGTGTTGTCAACAAGACTGATAATACTTGCAGGTTTTGAGATTCTTCAGTGATAGATATTTGAGAGATAATGCAAACTATCAGTCTAACTATGTTCTTACTGGTCAGCATTTAACATTTAAAAAAATTAATGGCTTTATGAAAAAAAGAGAATTCTGAATAGAACTCCTTTTATCTGAAAAATATTTTTAATTCATAGTTTTCTCCACTATTTCAGAATAATAAATTCTTTTTCTGTAGTGCTAGATAGCAAAGGCTTGAAGAAAAAGAGTTCCTTTAAAAGACATTGCTTCTTCAAAGAGGTGAAATAGAATTTAGCTGGTGTAAATTCATATGGATGATGATTTTTACTCAAACATGCTAAAGAACATTAAGTCAGAAAGCAGGCATGTTTCAGTTTTTTCCAGACAGTAAGTGTTTGGTGATGCTATGTTAAAAATAAGTTGGTATTTTTTATCCTTATCAGTTTATCTGTTTGTTTGCTCACAGGTTCTTCTACAAGTAGAAATTTATGAAATAGAAGGCAATATTTTCAGGCTTAAAATTGATGAGGCATCTCCTCTCAGAGCAAGATACAAAGTTCCTGATGTTCTTATAAAGGAACCTACCACCCAGAGGTAAGTGATGGGTGATTTAAGTGATGATGATTTAGTATCTTAAGAATTTATACAGCTCATTTAATTTCTCCCTCCTTTATGTTACAGTACAGTTGTCTCTCTACAATGTAAAGTTGTTACAGGAAGAGAAAACAAAAATGCACGTCGTTAACTTACTTTCAAAAAATCACATTAAATACATAGGAGAAAGTTTTATCTTACACACAAGAAACCTGAGCCTGTTTAACCCAGTCAGAAAATAGCCTACTTGTTACAATGCATCATTTTTACCTAAGGCATTACCTGTTAATGTGAAAGAAGTGCAAGCTCGGGATAGTTTTCATGGCAGTTCTGAAGCCACTTTTTACATTATGCAGTGGACTCTGAGCACAGCATGTGTTTCTGTCCTTCTTTGGCTCAACATTAGCCTTGAGGTTTGTGTAATGTATGCAGATATTCTTAGCCCATCTTTTGTGTCAAATTGTTGTTTAGTTACAGCAGATTTCGTGTGCTGCTGATTCATATAAAGCTGTTGTTGCTTTTTCTTGCCAGACTGTTCATATCCCACAAGGAGGCAGGTATTTTGGTATTGTCAAGTGTTAATGAGGACTACAAACTTCAAGTCACAGCAAACCCCTTCCAGGTTGAGCTGCAGTCCAAGGGTGAGACTGTTATGAGCATGAATTCCAATGGGTTGTTGTATTTTGAGCACCTACAACCACCTCCCAGTGATAGGTACAGTATCTGTCTATCACATCATTGTATATACTGGTTGTGCTGTCGCTGGAGATAAGTCTATGGGATTGCAATTTCTGAAAGGTCTTGGGCACTATAACATGTCTTCTCTTTTACTTCATATGTACAGTAAATACACAGTGAAGTTTTAACAAACAAATTCCAGATCAATTAGCTGCAGTCTACTTTAATCCCTTGCAGCAGCCATGTGCAAAATGCTAACCTCATTTAATGGCCAGTTCTGCAAAACGCTAGAGTATCCTGGTACCCCTTGTCTTTCTTGGGAATGAGTGATAGTAGTACGATGAGATTATTAGTTTCGTCTTTTTTATCACTGAATTTACTCTATAAGTAAGTGTTATTCACTCTATAAGCACTTGAAGTCAAGTTTTGTTCAACTTGCAGTGTGCCATCTAGCTGCAAGATTTCATAGGTTAATCACACTACAAAGTGCTGGAAGGATGAGAAACCTCAGTGCAGGACATGTCGTGACTAAAAAATGGGCATAGCAAGCATCTCTCTTACAGAGCATTATTTTAAACATTGAGATTAATGGAGAGCCCTTAGCAGAATAATAAAGAAGTGAGGATCTTCTGGGTGAATAAAATGCTGACGCAGGTAGAAATAAACATGAAAGGCCAAGAAGTCAACCTAACTCAAGTATTGAGTGAAGGTTATTTTAAGGCATTGAATATTAAAATGATTCGCAAGTTTGCACCAAAACTCTTACATAATGGATAAAGCAATGCATAGTGCTATTTTAATTTTCTGATTGAAATCCTTGCTTAATTTAACAATAAAACTGGTTGTTTCTATGTATTTGTTTTCACTAGAAAACCTACAGCACAAAATGAGGAGGCAGCAAGTGATTACTCAAAGGTAACCCATGCTTACTGCAATTCCATTATGAATATTTTGTAAAAGAAAATTAAAATCACATTTCATTTTGCCCCATACTATGTTTACAAATACAGTCTAACCATTTTCAAAAAGGACCTGGTATAACATATTGAGATATTTTATAAATTCAGAGTTGGAGAAAGATTTTTGCATTTTACCAAGTCTGTAGAAGGCATCAGTTAGGTGGATTTAGCACAGAAATGTTTTTCTTCTGTAGCCTTTTTTATTACTAATTTATTTCTCTTTTGGTCTCTTATTTGATCTGGAGTAGATGTATAAAAGGGAGTTTTGTGGTGATATTTGTCATTTTCAAATTCCTTGTTCATTGCAAATAGAGTTTCAGAAGAACAAGATCTTCTTTGTAACAGTCAAAAAATGTGCCTCCACATGCATTCAGGCTTAATACAGAAATAAAATTTTCTCTTAAAATAGACCAGGTCTTGGCAGTGCATAGAGGCACATAGCAGATTTCCCAGGAGGCTGAGTTGTGTCTGTGATATAATTTTAGCCTCTTGCTGAGCAGATGGCTGCTGACTCCACTATCCTGTTATAAATGGCAGGAGCTGTGCTGCCTTCAGCATACTTATGTCTGAGCTCTGATTGCTGCCAGGGAAGTCACACAGCTGCAAGAGGCCATGGCCACTTTTTTTGGGATGAATGTAGAAAAGAAAACTAGGAAAGACACTGCAAGTGTAAATTCTACGACAATGAGTTACAAGACACAAGGAGGCTAACAGTGTCATTACAGACACTCCAGAGTGTCTGGAGAGGTCTTTTTGTTGTCTGACCTTTACTGTTTGGGGGAGTGAGTTTGTTTCTGTTTATATGGGGTTTTTTCTGTTTGGTTCTGTCCATGCATTTCATAAATTTATTGAACATCAAGGAGAAACACATTTTTTATGGTGAGAATAATCACTCACTGGAACAACCTCCCCAGGGATGTGGTATAGTCCCTATTGCAGGAGGTTTTCACGATTTGTTTGGACAGGCTGCTGGATGATCTCACCAAAGCTCCCTTTACTATTAAAGGGTGGACCAGGTGATCTTTTGAACTCTCTTCCAAACTAGGCTATTCTATCATTCTGTGATTCTATTCAAGACCTCAGATATTACTTGTATGCTGTTGCAGACTGGTTGTGTACAACAAGTGCCTATCAGTTCTTCAGTGTGAATTCCTGCAGCTGAATCTGATTTGTGGTTTCGATTTATTTATATTAGCCATATGTCAAAAGCAGTTAACAGTGTATAAATCTCATGTGAATAAATATACTTTTCTTAGAAATACATGATGTGAGCAGTTTCATTTGCTAGGCTTAGCTATTTCTATTTGTATAGGAAAAACAAGAGGATCTAGGTCTCTGGCAAGAGAAATTTGGCAGTTTCTTAGACATCAAAGCTCATGGTAAGTCTCAATCTAGTTCTGAAAACAGCTTTACTGTTTTGTATATACCATGTTCATTCATATTTCTGTCTGCTTTCTGCTTAGCTGCTTAATGTTTGTCCAAGTCTCGCTCACTCCTGCTTTTCAGTTGCCTTTACCTTGTTTTAGTCAGAAATCAGTGAAGGGTAACAATTTGACAGAAGTTCTGCAAGTGTTCATTAGATCTCTGTTCAAGAGGGAGCACATTAAATATGACCCATTTCATCAACTCACTGTGTGCCATTTTTGACACAGCATTAACACTATTTGCATTGTCCGATTGTACATGTGTATAATGTATATAATACATTATTTTCTTTTTCTTTTCTTTTTTTATTATTACTACATAACATTAACTTCACTTGTAGTTTATTTTCATGACATATAAGAAATCAGGATATCTAAGCATTAATAATTGTTGCAAATAAACTTTTTTGAAGTGTGGACTAAAAAAGAAAATACTGAGCAATCTTAAGTGATAAGAAGAAGGTTGTAGATGCATGAGAGCAGTAGCTCAAATACAATTTAAATTATCAATTACCAAAGTACATGATGATTTTCTGTCCATCCCATTGTATTCTGTATTAATTAAGATGGTTAGCTTTGTCCATTACCATTATCGTGCAGACTTTTGTAGCAACCAGCACTGCCCAGCAGCTGCAGTAGGAAGAGGGAAGTCTGAAAGCAATTTCTTTTGGTGACAGAAACTTCTTCAGTTCACAATCAAGACACAGAGGGCAGGAAGCTGTTGCCCTTGTTGCTCATGCTATTTCTCATGTCTTAGGCCAGTATCATGTTTTTATGTTCTCTGTGTCAGAGGAATGAAGTCCATATGGTCAGACTCTGATCCTGAAACTGCTACTTGTCAGTCTGCAGGATCTCTGGTTGCCTGCCAGAAGTTGCTCTGCATGCGGTAATGTGACAGGATGATATCACTGGTAGGGACTCTTGTGCATGCGACTCCCATGGCTGAGGCCGAAGAGAAGACCAGTGGGAAACAGGCAATTCAGATTCTGAAGTCCACTGTGCTGCAAAGTTTGGCTTTTGGATACTGAGATAGAAACAGGAGATAATTTTAGGCAGTTTCAGTATGGAATAAAGAAGTGACCTGTGATTACATGGATTTGGGGTTTTTTTCTGTTAAAGTGATTCATTTCATCTTCTTAAGAAGTTCAAAATCAGAAGAAATACAATAAAATCTGTTTCAAACATTGCCTCTATAGAACAGAAGTAATAATGGAAGTGAAGTTGAAAGGAAGCATGAAAGAGTTAATTATTGAAACATTAAAACCTTTTTTTTTGGTTTATCCAGTTAGGTTGCTCTGCTCTATTCCTTTCAGGTAAGCCTGAACATTCTTTCAGGTGAGACTGGAACTCTGCATTTTCATCATTTAATCTTATTTCCACAGGTCCTACTTCTGTAGGCATGGACTTCTCTTTACATGGATATGACCATGTTTATGGAATACCACAACACACAGAAACACTTCTCCTCAAAAACACCAGGTAAAGGTGTCACACCAGGTAAAAGTATCAAGGTGTCAGATTGCTAGTGAATGCAGTGTTTTGGGGTTTTTTTTGTAAGAGAGAGCTATAACATTGTATTAATAATTTAATGCAGACAACAGCTTGAGATATGGGTATCATATAGTGTATATTTTAGTTTAATGATACAACAAACTGAATTGTAGCCCCTATCCATGTGGAATAAGGTGTTCCGCTTTTCCCTAGTGTGCAATTTCATGACTGGCCCCTTCTGTTTTCTCCTAATTTTCCATGCAGTTTTTTTCTGAATTGCTGGGTCGGTCGTGTTTTAGCAGAACTCATAAAGGAGCAATTCCATGGAAGGATGGGGGAGTTCAGAAATCACATTTTAGGATTAAAAGCAAATGCACAGTAGTCTCATTGGCAGCAAAAATCTTGTTTGGTTCAGACAGTGAGGAACAAAGCAAAGAAGCAGTAATCTAGGCAGTCCATATTTCAGCTCCAGGTGCTAAACGAAAGACCAGAACGCAGAGCACTCACTGAATGTTCCCCAAGTTTGGTGGAATGGCAATAGAGTTAAAACTGGCCTGGTGCAAGATGCTTACATGTAACAAACACATCTGTTTGTTTGTCCTAGTGATGGTGATGCCTACCGGCTTTATAATTTGGATATTTTCGGCCACAAGATACATGACAAAATAGGCATTTATGGTTCAGTGCCCCTTCTCTTAGCACACAAGCCTAACAGAACTTCAGGGATCTTCTGGCTGAACTCTTCAGAAACACTGGTGGATATTAGTACAAAGGCAGTAGCTGAGGTGAGAGTTGTTCACTTTCCTCAGAATTAAGTAACTAAAGAAAACACTTCAAGACAGGGCCGACAGGAATATAACAAGAGTATTGGAGATTTGTCTTTTGCTCACTAATGAAGAATTGTCAGTCTCTTCGTCATGTACTCTCTATTGCTAAATTTGTTGTATTAAATGAAAAGAACAAGGAGATGACTCCTTTCAAGAGCCAAGTTATAGATCTTGTATCTTAGCAGGTCTACAGGGAGAGGCGGAGAGAAAATACCCAGAAAAAGTCTACACAGGTGGATGTAGCAAGCAGAAAAAATGGTTGACAAAAGTCTTGACAATCACTTGGATTTGCAGAATTTTTATGAGTATTAAATTCTTGAAATTGCCACACATTTCTGCTTAGCAGGCTCATTCTTCTGTGGAATGTAAATGACCTTGAAGAAACATAAAATGTCCAGGAAAATAACTCACTCAACTCTTGAAACATGAACATATGAATTCTGTTAAAATTGAAACAATGATGAAAAAGCAAATCTTGCTTTTCAAGCACTGCATTATGGGGTTATTTTTTATTTAACTTTATTTTACTTACGATATAGATATTACTCAAAGATCCTACAGAAAATGCATGGTCTTTAATTATGGAAACACTTGAATTATTTTGCCACTCATTACCCATTTTTTCTCATCACCTATTACTCTACTTTGTCTAAGTGGTATGCAAGGTAAAATATTTATGAAGGATATATAGGAAACACTCAGTGTGTACTCCTAATACGTGCCAGGTATGTGTTAGTGAAATTTGTGTGTTTCCCTCTTTGCTCCTTCATTCAATAAAAGTTTGATAGAGAGAGAGATTCAGTTTTACCTTGTTTTCCTTCTAAGCACACTCCATCCAGATCCGCTGCAGAGACTGCTAAGCAGAGAGCAATGCCTCTAACTGATGTACGCTGGATGTCAGAAAGTGGAATCATTGATGTCTTCCTGCTAATGGGACCCACTCCGTTTGATATCTTCAAGCAGTTTGCACAACTGACAGGTACTAACTCACATAGTTGGAGTCAGAATGGCACACCAGGAGATTCCCTGAGGAACATGCTGTATCCAAGAGTGCATCAATATTTACCTAGCCCATTGTGTGCAGGAGGCCACTTGTTCCCAAACTGCAGTGCATAGATCAAAGGCTCATGATTTGTGAAGACAGGCCTCCATCCTTGTTTTCCCTGGCATTCACAGCTGGCCAAACTTGGCTCTAATTGAGAAGCCAGTATAATTACTGCTGTCTGAATCTGCATGCTGAGGGGTTGCACACAGGGGGCTAGAACTGCCGGTCACTATCAAGACAGGCCACCTTATAATGTGGGAAGACTGAATTTATTGACTTTTATCTTCATTCATGTACTGTTTCTAGGTACTCAAGCCTTGCCCCCACTTTTTTCTCTGGGCTACCACCAGTGCAGGTGGAATTACGAGGATGAGCAAGATGTCAAGGCAGTGGATACTGGCTTTGATGCACATGACATTCCTTATGATGTCATATGGCTGGATATAGAGCACACAGATGGCAAGAGGTATTTTACTTGGGATAAACAGAAATTCCAGAACCCCAGAAAGATGCAAGAACATCTCAGGAAGAAAAAACGCAAGGTAAATAATAATGCAGGAAAAAAGAAAAGATTTCTCTGTAGTGTGAATCTACCCAATCTTGCTTTAACCAGGCTACTTCAGATACTGGAAACAGGTTAACTACCACACAATAAATAAGACTCTGTTGGCATGTGGTGATGTGTTGCCAGCGCAGTGATGCTTCCAGCATACAAGCTATTTTGTTTAATTCAAGTCCTCATATCATTTAATCATTTAGTAGTTTGTTCCATATCCTGACGATCCAGCTAAATTTGACCCATGTGAAATTCCATCTTACAGAAGCAGCTCAGTGTTGTCATTGATGAGCACAGCAGAAAATTTTTCTTCTTACCATGAGCTTTCACCATTGATAGTTTCTGTGGTTGCTTCAGCTTTTCTTTGTGTTTCTATATTTCTATTTTTACAGCTAAAATATTTTCATTTTCAATTATTGAGTTGTAGAGTTGCTTAATGCTTGATTTTTGCCAAAAGTCAATGAACCAGGGCTTGTTGAAATAGCATTCAAATTTTATAATCTCTCAATTGGAGCTATAGTACTTTCTCAGCTCTGCAGCAAAGCAGCAGAGTGTAACTGCAAAATAGAATACCTGTTGCTGTTATGTGCTACACAAACTAAAATGCATTTAAATGTCTTAAGGCATATGATTTTAAGCAGGCACATGAAGACAGAAATCAGAAGTTTTCCCATTCACAGAATACAGCAGTGAATTAAACATAGTGTTTGTAGGAGGTGGGGTACTTGCTTTTATCTGAAACAATGGGTTTTGTCCTTTATTTCAGAGGAGTGAGTTCATGCACTCCTTGTAAATTCGGGTCCTGTACATATGTCTACCACAGTATATAAAAAAACTGGTGTCTGCTTTTTAAAATTAGTGACACAGCTCTCTTCTTTACCTGAGATGAAGTCATTCTCTGCCTTTTATCAAAAGCAAGCTCTTACTGTTTTATTAAGCACAGTTGATGCTAATGATGCATTTTATTTTCTTACCCTGGCAGCTTGTGGTCATCGTAGATCCTCATATTAAGGTTGACCCCTCATATACCCTGTATTCACAGGCAAAAGACAAGGGATATTTTGTGAAAGACAGAAATGGGCAAGATTTTGAGGGCATCTGTTGGCCAGGTAAAAAAACACTCTGTCTTCATATTTTAAGCTGTTTATTTTTAAAGCTTTGCAGAATAGGTTAGTTGGGATCTATGGAAGCAGAATTAAATTCTTATATTCCTTGCATTTTTGGTAAATATTAATAATTATAATAATTAATAATTAAAAGTTAATGTAATTAATTATAATGTGGGGTTTTGGTATAGTCATGTTCTGATTGCCTCAGCTGTATAGCTACCTCTGTTATATCTATTGTATCTGCAGACAGCCCCAGTGCCTAGAACTAAAAGAATTGGATTTGTTGATGAGAGCAGCCGTTCTTCCCGACTTCTCTTGGACACAGAAATGCAGTCTGTTGCAGTGAGCACAGCTTGTGTAGGCTGGATGAAATTTAGTGAACCCTGATCCTGAAGACTTTGATTGAGTAGTAATACAGTGATTTGACATGGTATTTTTTATGAGGTGATCTCATTACAGCGAGGCAAAGGAGGTTCTCCTCCTTCTTTACAGACAGGAAGCCTACAGTCCTGGCAAAAGGATGATTATGGGAAAAATCAAGGACATATTACAATTTCTAATAGCATGGCAGGATGTAGTTGTCCAGCTTCTCAGTGACACTTTCCTGTTTGAGCTCAAAATACTGGGGATGCTGTGCTTCCCTGACTTCTTTTTCTCATAGGAACACATTTCAAACTGCTAGCAGTCATCCTTAAATGGTGCTGAGCTTCAGACCTCCGGAATCTATGTGTGTTGACCTTTGGAACATGGCAAGGGGTGTACTGAGTTCCAAGTCAGCCTGGAATTTGCTCTTGAGCTTTAATTTCAAAAAAAATAGCAACTACCTTATTGCTGCCTATGAAAAGCGTTGTAGCTTTAGACCGTTGTATTTAGGTGCAAAGACAATGTTCATAAAATTAGGTAAATAATTGGGATCTCCCACATCCACAGGTTCCTCTTGTTACCTGGATTTTACAAATCCTGAAGTGCGAAAATGGTATGCAGATCAATTTGCCTTTAAAACATACAAGGTTCGTATTTATTTGCTCTGATCTACATATCCCAGAAAGCCTGAAAAGGGAGAAAGGAGAGAAGATAGTGTCTAAGCAAGTTGTTGGCCCTTGTAGCTCTATTATTATAGTGTATAGGAAAATATCTTGATAAGCTGAAGTACCATAGAAGGATTTTCTCCATGGACCAATCTACAGTAAGATAGTTGGAACCCGTATGCCACCAGTGAACATGCTCACTTAGTTGCAGCCGTAGAAGGGACAAACTGCAGGCATTTTAAGAACCCATAATCTAAAACAGCTGCTGCTGTTCCATCCTTTACTAACTTGATAGCATACAAGGAGAGATGCGGGAGTGCGTTCTCACGGCTCAGTCACTTCATACTGACCTTCCTGCCTAGTGTTGAAAGTGTCTGGGTGACCTTTGCTGCACACCTCCAGTTCCCCTCACCCTGCCCCAAAGTTCTGGTTTGCAGCAGAGTTGTTGAAACCACTTCCCTAGTAGACATGCGTAGTAGATATTTCCCATGCTGGTTTTCCTTTCCAGCTTTTCACCTCTGGCCTTCTCTGATTTTTCCTCATGGCTGTTTTTTACTTCTCTTTTCCCTGCCTCTTTTCCTTCACCAGGAAGCAGGAATAGCAAGTACCTACTGAGTTTTGTAAGAATTGCAAAGATCAAGTGGGCTTGCAGACTGCTACCCTGACTAGAAGGGCCTCTAGGAGGGATGAGATGAATGACTGGGGCTGGGGGCATTCAAGTGACCTGAGAAGTGTAATTACCATGTCTTGCTATTGTGCTGCTGTTTCTACTCATACCCCAGACTGATCTGAAACCCACTTGACATAAGCTCTCTAAGTCACAGGATTGGCTCTGCCATGACCTAATGGCAACCCTGTGTCGCAGGCATCCACTAATATCCTCTTTGTATGGAATGATATGAATGAGCCTTCAGTCTTCAAGGGGGCAGAACTAACAATGCAGAAAGATGCTGTGCACTACAACAACTGGGAGCATCGGGAAGTACACAACCTCTATGGATTCTACCAGGTAGAGTATCTGGAGACACAAACAACAGTTATTTTCATGGAGTATGTCTGATGTGGTATTTTACACAGTAGTAGGTATTCTGTAACCTTCATCGAGGACTGAAACTCTGCTGTGCTGGATGTTGCAATACTTGAAATAAACTGTGATTGGTCTCAAGAAAATGTGACAACATCTGTGCCTTTGTACCATAATAATGTAAATTACATTGGCTGTGGCTATACAACATCAATATTTTTTTTTGTTCACATATATTCTAATAAGAATCTGTTATTTAATAATAGGTATTACTTATGGGTACAGATTTCTTAATTTTTCTGCCTTAGAGGGGCTAAAAAGACAGTGTAGAAAGTACCCTAATTAAAGAGTTTGTCTTCATGACTTTTATATTCATTATTTTCAGCAAATGGCAACTGCAGAAGGACTCATCAGACGTTCTTCAGGAAAAGAGAGACCATTTGTCCTCACACGATCTTTCTTTGCTGGATCACAGAAGTATGGTAAGGATTAGCTGGATGCCTTCCTTGCTGCTTTGTTCTATTAAGTTTGATGGATAGTAGTCTAGAGAGGACAGAAACTGTCTAATAAACACTGATATGGTAACTTCATGGGAGTGCAAGTGATTAAAAAAATCAGGAAAGGCTGGCAAGGTGTGTACAAGTCAAAGGGAGAACAGCAACCTGTGTCCTGTAACAAACCAATACCTGCTATTATTGCCTGTTTCAGGAGCATGCATGTATAAAGAAAAAAAAGTTGCAATGTACAGCAATTCACAAGTAGTTCATGATTATTCTTGTCTTCTTTCCTTAACTGCAAGCATAAACTGAGGTATACAATAAATTTTCCTGCATAATACTGAAACTGGGTATTTCCAGGGGCAGTATGGACTGGAGACAACACAGCAGAGTGGAGTTACTTGAAAATATCCATTCCAATGCTTCTTACCATCAATATGGCAGGGATTTCATTCTGTGGAGGTAATGTGTTTCTCACTGTGCATAAATGTTGCCACCAAGCTTGTATTCCCAAGGTAGACTTCTACACAGACGGTGGAAAGCTCAGCAGCCCCATGCATTTCCATGCAGTTTCACAGATTAGCTTGGTTTCGGAAGCCTGAAACCTGGCTCTCACCATCATGTCTCCACTAACTTTTGTGCAGTGTTTGTGTCCCATCTGGAGCAGCAGTCCTCAGTTGGTGTTCTGTAGCATCACTGTGACAGTCTTCTGTCACTGGGAAAGTCACTCACTTAGCCTTCAAAAGATGTCTTGAGACTTTTTTTTTAAAAAAACTTGTTGCACCAGTTTTTCACTCTTAGTTGGACGAGCAGCTGTCCAACAGCAGAACAGTGAACAAACTGTGAAATACATGGATTTATACACTTGGAATGTTTGTTAGAGGAGAGCTTCACATTTTCCAGAACAATCTCCACAACTGTGTATTTTTATTTGTCTGCGCAATATCTAGCTGATGTGGGAGGGTTTATTGGAGATCCAGACCCAGAATTACTTGTTCGCTGGTATCAGGCTGGAGCCTACCAGCCCTTCTTCAGAGGTCATTCTAACATGGAGAGCAAACGGCGCGAACCGTGGCTCTTTGGGGAGAAGAACACCCAGATCATCAGGAAAGCCATTAGAGAGCGCTACGTCCTCCTGCCCTACTTATACACTCTGTTCTATCGGGCACACACGGCGGCTGAACCGGTCATGAGGTAAGAGCATGAGTCAGGAGGCTTAGGGGTTATCTGCAGGAACTTACTTGGAGAAGGGAAGTTAAATTACCATCTCTTACTTTTGTAGTTTCTTATTTGACTATTAAAAGGGAGAAAACCACACAAAAATTCTAATAATACTGAATTCTATTTTCGTGCATTCTGCAAGCTTTGTTAGGGCTCTCAGAGGAAAATTATGTTTTGAGCTTTTTCCCAAATGACACCTGAAACACACTAATTCGATAAATGCATTCTTTAAACCCTTGAAAGTAGTGTGGACTTCAGACTTTTCATCATGATAAAGAACATCACACAGTAGTCCAACCAGTACATAAAACAGTGCTTAATGGACTCTGAACTTGCTGACCTAGAAATGTAAATGGCATTTTGCTTCTCATGAAAATATTTGTTACTGCTTAATTGTTATTGTTTTAAAATCTTATTTCATATTAATAATTTTATCATTTATTTCTGCAGTATTCCTTATAATGTTTCTTTTAGTAGAGAATTTAATAATCTAGAACAGAAATTAAATTAGAAAATAAATATTTGTTCTGTTGCTCTCTAACCTCTTAAAAATATACCTCTATGGAACTGAATGCAGCACTTTCAGGAAGAACATCAATATATTAATCTTCCTGGTATTGATCTTTGTGTCTTTGAGGTTGCCCTAGAACTGTTCTTTTCCACATATTGACCTTTACTTTTTGTTACATGGATACATCTCATAAGTTTTAAAAACATAAAGGTCTTTTTCACAAGGGTTGAATGGTTTGAGTTTTGAAGATGATTTGCATTACAGACGTAGTGTGAGTGTCTATCTGCACATATGTAGGTGTAAATGCATCTGTTCTATGCACTGACATAGACAGTGGATTTCTGTCTTTCTTGAAATGAAACTTTTGTTGGCGTGTGAACTGCCCACAGTATTAAATCACACTCCTATTGTGTTAAGTTTGCTGCAGTAGGTACAGAATTAGAGAGGAAGTATATTTTTCTCACTGAGACAGAGTGGAAAGTGTGTCTCATCAGCAAGCACATGAGCAGTAGGGCTACAGTGAACAGGTGGATGCCTGTGAGTGAGCAGGTGAGCCAGGCTTTTGTGTAAGGAAACCCAGACCCTGTCTCTTAACAAGCTATTACTGTCATAATCTCTCACACTTTAAATATACAACTCCTGTTCTGTAACCAGATGGTTATTACTACCCTTTTTCGAGTACGACTGAAAATGAGCTTCTGGTGCAGGTTTTTCAGGCATGGCCAGGAGGAGACTTGCTATAAAAGCAGCAGTGAGCTGTTGAGAACAGGAAGGACTGTGCTGCAGGGACTAGCTCATCAGGTGCCAGCATTGCTGGTAGACTGGGACACAAAGGCTCATTCATCTCTCTTTTGATAGAAGGAAGGCAGATGTAGTGCAAGGTTGTAAGGAAGAAGGCAGGAGGGAAGGAAATGAGGCTACAGGATGTACACATAGGTATACCATAGTGTCTTCACCCGTGCTGTACTGGGGACTCTCATCAGTCACTCAGAGGGGTACTTTGAGTCACTGACACAGAAGAGGACCTTGCCCTATCTTCAGTTCTAGATAACTGTGCCTTGTAAAGAGAGGGAGAAAATGGAGCCTGAAAATGCCAGATTGACTTGAACAGGTTGATTGGACAGGAAAAATGTTACTGAATTCCATTATCTTTATTTTCTACAGGTCTCTCTGGATAGAGTTTCCAGGGAAAATGGAAACTTTTGATGTGGAAAATGAGTACATGCTGGGTAAGCAGGTGTCTTGTTCTCTGGAATACGAGTTAAATATTTTTGAGGTGTTGCATGACAAAAAGAAAACATAAAAATGCTGCCCAAGATTTTAAAAAATTATACTTGATTATAGAACTTGAGACCTCTTTGAGGGACCTAGTTTCAAATGCACTTTGAAAATAGAGGACATAGGAGATGCAAAAACTGAGTTTTATCTCACTAGTCACTTTAAAAAGCGTGATTGGTTTTGACCTGAAACATCAAGTTCAGTGGAGCAGCTAAGATCACAGTCTCCTTCAAAAATGGCATACCACCCAAGCATGATTGGTGTTTACTGTCTTATGGCTGGCTGCTGAAGTCAGTCAGCCATTAGCTCCCTACACAGGCCTTTCTTTTCAGTAGGAAGTGAGCCTAAGCATATGACATGGCTAGAAAGCTCCTAAAATGGCTGTAGGAGGCTGACAACCCCAGAGCGCACAGGTTCTGCTCTGGGGAGATGCAGCTTTGAGGACCACAACCATGTTTATGTTTATGTTTATCTCCAGGAAATGCTTTGTTGGTGCATCCAGTCACAGAGAAAGAGGCCAAGACAGTGACAGTTCTGTTTCCAGGGTCAGAGGAGGTAAGGATGTATATGAATTGCTCGACCGTTGAGCCCAATGAAGTATTTTATCAGAAGGCTTCCAGCTCCCTATCTCAGAACTGCTGAGCACTAGTGCTGTGCTAAGTCTTGGCTGGCCATGCTGTGCCACTCTGGACCCTTCCTTCCATCTTGATGCCTTGCTTGCTTGGCTCACAGTAAATTTACTTTCTTGCTTTTCCAAGACATGCTGCACAAATTTCAAGTCACCTACAGTTCAAATCTCCCCTCAAAGCTCTCTGCTTCTCATGAGACACCCAAATTGTCAATTTCCTTCTTTCGTGTATTTCTCTTTGGGTTAAACTTCTCATTTTATGCTGGGGAAAAGGGAACTTTGAAGAAAGATAGTAAGGAAATCAGAGGGAAACTGTGGGGAGGGAAAATGTTTTGACAAGGAAAGACAAGCTTCAGTAGCCTGGGACGTGTATAGCAAAGACTGGCACATACAGAGCGCAGTCTCTCTCTGAAGTAAAGGTATTTATCCACAGGATGTCACAGTGGTCCACTCCTACAAAGAACATTTGGCTACAGCAGCTGTGAAGTGAAGGAAGGGAAATGATTTGGGGAAAATAGTTGCTGCAGGAAAGCCTGAGACTCTAGAGAGTAAGCAGCAAAAGGGAGTGTATGAGACCGTGCGGAGCCTTGTGACTCCACTAATGCGCCTGAGGACACTTAGAATTCTTCTCAGTATAAGGAGAAAAACAGACTAGGCTCACCAGACAAGTGAAGGAAAATACTTTTATCAGGATCTCTGTGGCAATTGACTGCTTGGCACACTTTAGGCAGTTAAACCTGCTGGCAAGTGTGGTGCATGGGAGATTCAGATGCAGCTCTCTTTTGTCACCCGTTATTAGCAACTTTGTTGTTAATTTTCACTTCATTATAAATATGCTTTTTCAAGAATTAATTTTTTTTTTTAATTTTAAAAGTGTTTCATTATTTTGTACTTCCAGATGCTTTAAGACATACAACTCATTACACAAACTGTAGAAAAGGTCAGATTATTTTTGTGCTTCAGAAATGATAATTCATTCTTTTCATCCAGAAGCTCATTTAATTTAAAAATAAATGCTTTTTTTGCGTATCAAATACTTTGTTAGGAATAGTGACCGGCTAAGAAGGAGAGTAACTGCAGCTGCAGAGGGAACAGATCTTGGCATATGTGTTATGCTCATTCTTTTTTCATGTTTTCTAGATTTGGTATGATTTCCGAAAATTTAAGCGAATGGAAGATGCAGGCACAGTGAAGATCCCAGTAACACTGGAGAATGTATGTTTTTGTTCTAAAATGATACTTGCATTGAGCAGAAGGAAAAACCCCAAGCTTTTGTTTTGTCATTATTCAAAATCAGAAAAGTGACATTTCAATTTCCTTGCAGAAGTGTAATCTAAAATAACTTTTGTATAAAAGTCCCATCTCCTTTATTGTTGGATTGACCACTTCTGTATCCTGGTGATAAAGTGAAGAGATGTAAGAGTTGCTTTTCCAAGCAAAATTATTATGCTTATACACATACAGTTCATAAAAGTTCACATAAAAGTTCGTTTCTAAGTTTTGAGCACACTTCTGTTATCTCTGATCCTTGTTAAAAATTACCTTATCAGAGTACAGGAACCTTTCTGCCCTGGCTTTGTGTTTTTCAGATTCCAGTATTCCAGCGGGGGGGCACTGTGATACCTCTGAAGACCACAGCTGGAAAATCCACTGAATGGATGACAGATATTTCCTATGAACTCCGCGTGGCCTTAGACACAGAGGTACTGTGAGATAGCGTTCCCTTTTTACAAAGATGTCTTCTTCTCCACCAGACCTTCATAGGCCCTTGCTGCCTGTTTGATCAGCACGATGGCATCTACATTGGAGTGCCCGATGGCTCTTCTCCACTTGTGCTGTTTGAGGGGACTCTTGCCTCTCCCCCACTGTTCCCTCCGAGCATGACTATCTGAGCATAGCAGAGGCAGAACATTTTTCTGACCTTTTTCAGCCCTTGTCTAGTCCTTTAGAGGAAGGAACAGAGAATGAGTAGGCCACAAACTTCCTCTTGGGCACAGAGAGGGAACTTCCTACAACTGTCTTTGCTAATAAAGAGGTGACACGTGGCACCTGCATCAATTTACAAAACCAGGATGTCCAGCAGTCTCAGAGCTAGATTTGTCTGAGCCTTCCAGGGATACAATTTGCTTAAGAAAAATAAACACACACCTTCAATATGAAGCATAACATACGGTGAGACATTTTAGTTTCATTATTCAACACTAGATGCTGCTGTTAACTGATGCTCTATCTGGTGTGTTTCACAGGCCTGTGCCATAGGTGAGCTTTACGTAGATGATGGGCATTCATTTCAATATCTCCACAAGAAGCAGTTCCTGTATCGGAAATTCGCTTTCCACAAGAACATTCTCTCTTCCAGGTAACAGAAATCATGGACAAAAGCCACCAGCACACTGTCACTGGAAATGCCTGTTCTAATTCATGAGGCCTTCTTACAAATGTAATAGTATTAGTCTCATCTGTTGCTTAGTGAAGTCTCAAGAGTGTGCAGCATCTGTCATAAAACTGCAGAACTAAACTGTTCTGTATAAGTCTGAGGGCAGTAACATATGAAATACGGAGTTGCCTCGTATTGTTTCAGTCTAGTCAAACTCGAGATTCTGCAGATTTAGACAAATATAAAGAAAGTCATTAGAAAGAGTAAAGCCTATCAGAGAGACAAAATGATAAACCGTGGGATTTGCAAGTTCTTAACACCTTGAGTGTTTGTACTTTGTAACAGAATCTTTGCTGAGAGGGTGGTCAGTCACTGGAACATGTTCCCCAGGAAAGTGGTCAAGGCATCAAGCCTTTCCTAGTTCAAAGCACATCTGGACAATGCTCTTGTCGTATGATTTAGTTTTAGGTAGTCCTACAAGGAGCAGGAAGTTGGGCGTAATTCTTGTGTGTCCCTTCCAACCTGAGATGTTCAGTGCTTCTGTCTGGGAACCAAAACAGCACCACTGTAGTCTTCCAAAGTAATCAACAAATTCACCATATATATTAGCATGAAGAGAAGCACTTGAAGGGAGGCACAAGGGGTCTCACCTGCAAAGGCTCAGTGACAAAATCTAAAAGCCAAAAAGATCCATGGCTGCTTGTAAGGAAAGAGATGCCAAATATGTCACTGTAACACTTCTACTATTGAGGTGTGTTGCACATAGGGCTGTGTAGTGCATAAATGGTGATCCTATAGGTGTTTTTTAGTCCTTCAGGGTTCAAAAATATGCAGGAGGTGGTCCTAACACTACAAAATTTAATACAGAGCAAAACTAGTTTAGCTTGTATAATGTGTTTAAAAGTATACTTCAAATCTCTTTATCTGGAATATGAAATTTGAAAAGCTTAAAAATTCAGGATGGGAAAGAAAAATGGTGCTAAACTGCTAGCAAATCTGGAAGTTGGAAAAAAGGTCATTTTGCGATGAATGATACAATATTCTGTTCATTACAAAAAAAAGTTTCATTTTGGTTTGAGGTTTTTTAGAGCTTTTTAATGAAAATGGAATTAGTTTTGAAATTAAACACAGTTTTATGTCAGATTGAAATATCTTACTTGAAAAAAAAGTTAAAATTAGCTCTAAATTTATATTTATGAGTTTTAGCTACTGTTTTCTGAAAATGCAGAACTCTTCTGGTTGTCAAAGCCATACTTTTTTCCATAAAATAGATTCTCAAACTGTTTTCCTTCTGACTGTGAAGTCTGATATGCAGTGAAAAATTAGCTGACAATAGGAGAAAGTTTTACTTGTTTTTAAGAGAAAAGTTGATAGGCAAAAGAAAACCAGTATAGGGAGCTTTCAGGATGAGACTGAATTAATAATATTTGTGTGATACTGAACTTACACAGATGGAAAGAAATTAATGTGGATGAAATAATTTTCTTTTTTCAGCTGCATAGATGAAAGCGGACAATACCACACTACATGTGTAGTTGAACGGGTGATAGTTCTGGGATTTGGAAGGCAACCCACTTCTGTGACAGCCAGTTCCAAGGGTAATGAATTGATGCCTACTTTACTACGATATTTTGAAATTCTGTTACTCTGCTGCCATTCGCTAGAGGTGTCAAACTGACAGGTCTGTAAAGGAAATGTTACAGCATAGGAAGCCTCTTTGTTTAGTTTTATTTGCTACTTCTTTGATATCAAGGACATAATTCAGTGGAGGGAGCCAGCAGCTATTCGCCATTGATGCTACATGCAGAACTGAAGAACACTGGCTTTGTAAGGTGATAAATACATCGGTAAAAGTGGTTTGGAATGAACAAGTTCAGACAGCGTTGTCCTGCACAAAACATTAACAGAGATGGCACTTCAAATGAAGGCCGATTTGCTCAGGTCTGTCAGCCTGCCCACTCTAGAACAGGAAACTTGCAGACAAACCCAGATTTACTCTTCTGTTTCCATGCTGATCCAAAAGCTGTGGACTATTTAAGGATCTCTAGAAGTTGTGAGGGACCCCATATGGATAGGCAGTAACATCTACAGAAAGGGCTTATGATTTCTGGTTGCTTTTCAAGCATATCCCTTCACTTTGAGAGTCATGGGGAAATGGACTTTCTGCCTCCATCTGTCAAGGGTGCTTGGAGGAAACCCTGTGCAGAAACCAGGGCTATTTTTCCAGAAAAATCCTTGAGTAGTTCCATAGTTTTTATGTACCATAGTTTGAAAGATCAGAAAAAAAAAAGTTACTTTCTTATTTCACTGCATTCTTATGTGTGTGCTGTGAAGATTTTACTTCTGTTTCTTTTTTAATCAATCCTTTCTGCCAATGGCAGGGACAGTCAGAACTGAAAACTATAGAGAGTCATGTGTAACTGTGTTTCAGAAGGATTCTTCTTAAATTAAACAGAAAACTCTCTTGTCCTGTTCAGATGGGAAAAAAAAAGAAGTGGTTTTCACATACGATATGAAGACCTCTACGATGACACTGGAAAACCTAGCCCTGAGTGTTGATGCTGACTGGGAGATCTGTATCAGGTGAAAGGAAATGCAACTTCTTCAGAGAAGCCGTTCATTGAGAGGCTGAGGAGAAATAAACTGGGACAACTTCAGATGTTCACTTGAATCCAATCAAATCAACAAACATATTTTCCACCAACACACCCAAACTAACATTTCTTACAATTTTTCTTTTAAAGCACTAATTTGAACCTGGATAACTTTCCTGTTCAGCAAAAGTAATGGCACTAGGATTGTATCTTTGGGAAAATAAGCTAAATACTATTTGCATTAGGCTAGCTTCAGTTAGGCATTGAGCTTCAGTTCTGCCTTTACTTGCAATGAAAATCGTGAATTGATGGGGTGAGATTGTGGATTGTTGGCACGGGCCTTGATATAAGTTTTTGAAAATCCCACTGTTCAGAGACTGGAGCACTTGAGGAGAGCTGGGCGAGTTCAACAAGCAGCGTCAGCAGATATGACAGACACAGGGGTTATCACCAGAGTTCTGCCTGCCAGCTGCCTTCTGAGAACAAACACAGGAGCCACCCAGTGTGATCACAGACACTTCTGCTTTCCAGTCCTTATGACAATGCAAAATGGGCTGGTCTGCAGAGGAAAGTAAACAGCAGGCTCGCCGAACAGCTCGGGCACTGGAGGTGAGGTGTGGGTAGGTTGTGCCAGTCAGTTGTGCAATAGCAGAGGACAGTAATGTGGCAGTGCAGAAGGCTCTCCAAAAGCCAGCTTTGAGACTTGGGTTTCAATACGGCATAGGTCCTCATAGGTGCAGTACGGGCTTAGGATAGCAGCTGTACTCTCACAAAAATATTTTCCATGTTATTGGTCCCTTTCATCTGCAAGTACTATTTAAAAAAAAAAATTCTGTTGGGAAAGAATTGGCATTGATGATTGAACGTCATTGATTAAAGCCAGCCCAGTGAAAGAGCTATGCTTTTCCACATCTTCCAAGTCCTGCCGAGGTTTGGCTTCCTTTACACAAGTTTTAGTAATGTCACTTTTTAGTATCTGGCTGAGATTTGAGCAAGGCATTTATGAAGCAAATTTTAATTTTAGTGGGGTTAATTCTGCATTTAGGCATCCCACTTTATGCTTCTTCCTCCATTCTGTTACAACTCAGCCTAATGTTCACTTGCCTCCTTTTCCCACCATCTCTGCAAACAGAACTGGTGTGTGCTCATGCTTGCTTCCCTTGCAAAACAGAGACATTCTGAGTCCCAAGTCTACTACAACCTGCCTGTTCCCTCTGGCTTTTCCATATTAGGCACCTCTTTTCACAGGCTACCATTGCTCCACAGTTTGTTTACCCTTTCCATTTGCTACACTTGTCAGCTATATTATTTTAAAACCAGTTCTGCTTTGAGTCAAACCTGAACATGCCATTAGTTGGGCTTCTGGTTTTTCTGGATTTCTAGTTCACTTAATTTCTTATAGTAAGATAAGGAAGTATTTTCTAAAAACACCAGTAAATTACCTCATAGGAAACTGAGAAGGATGATCACCATTTTTGCCAGCTAAAGGTAACGTAACATTACTAATCCCCCCCCTGAGCTTAGTCAGTCATTCCCACCTGCTGCTGTTTGTCCTCTGCAGGGCAGATTTCTGGGAATAGCAAGCGTGAGAGCAAACTGTGAGTACTCTGCTCTTGTCTACTCAAGCATAGTTTGTTCCCCACCAGACCCTTAGGTTCCTGCTTTTTTATTCTGCAGAGCTATTTGTCAGCACCTTCCAGGAGACAGTGTGAGCCTCCGCTCCAGGAACTGGCAGCATAAATACTGTTGTGCTTAATGCAGACGTGTTAATCCAGGCAGAACAGCAGCAAATAGATCTTTTACATTTGTGAAAAGAGACAGATCCTATTTTTCTATCACCTTCTAATCTTTGATTGGTAATTTCTTACTATGTTTAAGCATAGCAGTGCTTCTGACAGCATATAGCTATTACCTGGGGCAATTTAATGAAATATTTTAACTGCTATTTCTCAAGTTGCAAAGTGAAATAAAGTGATAATGAAGCAAGTTATATGTCTTACTCCTTCCAACCTTCATTCTACTGTTAAGAATCACTAGTGAGTATTCTTCCAAGGGTATCTGGTTCAAGTGAATGACTTGCTTTTATTCACTGGCCCTTGGCAAGATATCTGCGCCATAGTAAGTACTCATGGGTCAAATTTTCAGTGGTATGAAGTTCCTAACTTCTATGGATTTCTGCAGGAATTAGTTGCGAAAATCTTAGCAGTTGTGTCTTTAGGTCTGAGAAAATAAATTTCAAATAATGTGATTTACATCGCTATTTGTAGTAACTCAAATACTTTTCCGCATATTTATGCCATAAATGAAAAAAATAAATTTTTAGTATATCTTTACCAAAGAAACAATTGAATTCAATTAGTGAAAACAACTGGAGAGAAAACTTCATACAAATTAAATAGCAATGTTAACATTTTGGATTAGTTCACTGAAGATTAGTTCATTGTTACTCTGTCTGAACAGGTCAGCTATTTGAGTACTTCTGCTTGCAGTAAATTCCACTGCCTGTGGGATTTAACTCCTGAGAATTTGTTTTGTTGTTTGTATTATACAGCACATCTATTCTCCTCTTTCGAAAATGGTGTTTATTTAAAGACACCATTTGTCTTTTACTAGCAACTCCTGTTAAAAAAAACCCTACATAACAAACCCATCTGTTCAGTAAGAAATAAGAAAATGAGAAATAGTATTTTAAACAGGTGTAACTCCTGAACATTGGCTTAGAAGTGCATGTCCACCTTCCATTCCATATCCAGGCCCTGGCTGATCTGGTCGCGGTAGCAGTAGCAGCAGGTCATACGCTGACACTTGCTGACCATCCCAATAGAAAACAAAAACAAACAAAACCCACTGCTGATCGAAACCCAGTTGATCCTCCCCTGCAGCCCACAAAGAGTTTGTCAAGTGTTGTACCCATACTACTGACAATTCTTCCAGAAACAGAGCTCTGTATATGAGGTATTAGAGGTGTATTGTTATACTGGGCAGAAAGGGAGAATATGAACAAAAAAAACATATGCACAGGCTGGAAAATGAGTATTTTTGCTGAAGCTGTGCAGTGAAAGGCCCTTGCATCTCACTACTTGCATATCCTGCAAAGAGTGACATGTGGTTCTGCTAAGCTGTCCTGCAATGCAGTGTAGAGTGGCCCAGTTTCCACACTAAGCTTTTATAAACTTTTCAACCCCTACACAAAAAGTTGCCTTTTTCATGGGAGGTGGCTATTACCAGGTGAATCTTAGTGCTGCCAAGCTGCTCTCCAGAGGAAGCAAACCCAGCTGGCAGATATTGACCTGACCTCAGTAGCATCAAATTAGCAGCTTTTTCACCATTAGAAGTGTCTTCTGATAATCTTCTCTAGTAGTGAAAATTTGTCTGTATCTTTTCTGCCACAAAGGGTAGAAACAAGTCAAGTACTAACAGTTCCTTCGGTAGTGTCAGGACCACTGCCTGGCAGAACTTTGTACATAAGGCTCCCAAGCCAGCAGGCGTTTAGCTTCCAGTTTCACTGTCCCCTCTACTTAAGGAAAAGATGAACTGCTTGCACCAGGAGTCAGCCCACACACAGAGCCTGTCCAAGGAACATGCCTGGCCTCGGCACAGGCTGCACAGAAGACTGACACCATCTCCGTAACGCCCTCCCTCTCATTTTCCCTCTCTCTTTGCCTGTAGTTATTTTTAGATTTCACAGTTAAAGCTTGTCCCTTCTGGACACTTACACGCACAGGACAGCACACACGCATGCTGTAGATACAACTCGGACACGGGAGTGAGCCAACTGATCGTCTTGTCCCACATCAAGGTACAGATTCCAATTTCTGATGACGAAATACTGTCCTTTGAGAGGATGCAAAACCACATGGAATTTTCTGGCTTGCAAATTTGACTAGAAGACTTTCAACGGATAGAAAAGACGGTTTGCACAGTGACTTCCTCTTTTCTGAAATTTCCTTCCAGTTTGCAAGATCCTGCTGTCTTTCAGCATTTGCTGTAAGCCTGATTCCCATGCCGTCCGCCGTAAATGCAGCAGTGGCTCAGCAAACAGCTGCTGGGTCAGTCCCCAGCGCCACTGTTGGCACTACAGAGGGGGCAGGAGGGGGCACTGGGGGGATTTATTCTGCCATTATAAGTCGCAATCAGCCCATTATCGGCGTAAAGGAGAAGACCTATGAAGAGCTTCACAAGAAGTGCCTGGAGAAAAACATTCTCTATGAAGATCCTGATTTCCCACCAAATGAGTCCTCCCTTTTCTACAGCCAGAAAAGCCCCGTCAAGTTCGAATGGAAAAGACCACGTGTAAGTAACATGTTTGCTGAGTGCATTTTCCTGTCAATTAAAGTATCCACCCTGAGCTTACATTTTTGCAGAAATTGTGTGTTGGAGAGGCAGGCAGAATAAACTGGAAATATGTTTCCTTAGAGCTCTCCTGGGAGATAGCCAGCTAAGGCTGTGAAAGCTTAGAAAATGTGTATATAATGACTAAAATACACTAAAGCAGAATGAAACAACAACAAGAGATGGAATGAAATATACAGAAATAGACGTGGGGAATTTAATTTTCTTCATGCGTGGTTTGCCTGGGATTTTCTTGTCTGAAAGTACCAAAGAGAAAAACTCTCCTCATTCTGCAACATGTTACTCGATTTGCTGAGGCTTCATTTTTTTAACGCTACCTTGTTTTACTTAAACCTAATTTTAGTATTCTGCCATTTTTCTCATGTGTGAAGATAAAAGGACAGGTTACAGTCTGAAACGTGCTTTTAGTCAGTTGTTCTCTGCATTGCTTAATCCCACTTACCATGAATGTGGGTATTCTAATCACTGTGAAGACCCACTCTTGGCTACTAATCCCGTTCATTTTCCTGTCTCGTTGGTATTCCCCAGCCTTCCTCTTCTTTTTCATCTTTTTTTTCCCCAGTCTCTCTCACTGGCAGAGGACTAATACCTCAATTCCCAGTTGATTCCACCTCCTACTGCAGGAGGAGTTACTCTCTTTCCCTGTCATATCTGCTGGGCAGCTGCTCCCCTGCAGCAAGGAAGCCCCTGGGACGCTGCCTTGGCCCTTGCCATCCCCTGTCTGACAGTGGGGGTGTTGTTCTGAGGAGCCTCCATAGCTCCTTCTTTCTGACAGTTTTTGGCCACCTCTTTTGCCATACTTCCCCCTCACCCAAATCTGTGCTTCAGTGGCAAAGTCAGTGGTGATAGATAAAACTGTGACCACAGGAGTGTAACTGAATAGCAGAAGGCCAGGAGCTCTTGTGGGTTCTTACAGACGCGGAGGAAGGCCGTGCTGCTGTCACAACAACGTGAGCAATGTGGAGGGACCAAAATGAGTTCCCCATCTGGTGTGCCCTGCGCATTTGTGCCCTGTCATTCCTTCGCTATCACCACAGCTTCATCAGCGTCTGGAAAAGTGTGTGTTAAATGCAGCCCCAACTCAGTCATGTAAAGGGATGGGATTTCCCCTATTTCTGCAGAGGAAAGCAATACAGCAGTACAGTGCATGAGTGCCAGCATCTTGCAGCAGACAGACTGCAAGTGTCATTACAAAGCACCAAAACAAAAGAAATGCACAATGTAACCTCAGACTTGTCTTATACAACTGTGCAAGCACAGATCAAGCCTTTGTTATTGGAAAGGTTCAGATCAGGATCTTAATCCTAAAGACATCTCTTTAAGTCACTCATGAATTTGGAAGCTCTGTACTTACTATTCATGTAGCACGCACAAGCTGGAGACCATGTAAGACTTAAAAAACAACGTAAACTTCAAAACCAAAGCTATCTGGGTTTTTTTGATGCAAGCCAAGACTTTATGAAGTCAAATGAATATGAAGTAGTAATATTGGGCTAAAGAATATTTTGCTAAGAGGTTAAAGCAATCATTGAAGCACCACATATACTCAATTTCACAGGCTATGTTTTGTAATAGTCTGTAAAGGCATGGACAACTTCTGTTCTTGTTAAATTGCAATGGCGCTTTTTTTTTTCCCGAAGAAAGAAACTAACTAGCTTATAGAATATATTCTTATAAAGTGGTAATTTTAATCACTTTGAAATTCAGGTCAATGGTTGAATAAAACTTGATAATGTATTCTAAAACAAAACAAAATATCAGACAGTTCAGAAGTCCCGAGAGAATATCCTAATGCTGACCAGTCTAGATCCTTTCCCGGTGGCATTTTAGGTGCTACATACCTCTAGACACAGCAGATAAACATGTGATCAATGTGCTCTATGATCCCACTTAAAACAGAGGGCTGGGAAATAGGCAACCTGTTCCTTACTGTCTCTGGCTTCCTGAGTCACCTCAGTCATGTCACTTCATCAATCTGTATTAAAGCCCCTCTACCAGAGGTAGGGTCCTCCTCCACCATCTCCCAAAATGATTGTCCTCTGCTGCTGCGAGGGCAGTGGATGCACGTGGACTGGCCTTGTCCCTTACCCACAGAAGGACAGGTGCCGTGCAAGGCAGCTGGCAGCCCTGGCACGGGGGCAGCAAAAAGGCCTTTGTAATTCTACCCGGCTAGTGACTGCCATGCCACGACATGAATGCACAGAGAAGACCTCCTAATACTCGATTCAGACAGAAGCCAAGTGAGAGCCCTGAAGTTTCCCTGAGTAAAGGCTGCAGGATCCATCCCTCCTGTGTTTCTGTTCAGAGTACACATGCGTATGGTTTAGGTACATAGAGGGAAAATAAAATCCCCCTCAGTTATTGCAAAATATTAAATTATTCGTTCACCCACAGCAGGTAGGAGAAGCCCAAAGAGCTGTTCACACCTGCATCAGGTTTTTTCCAGCTCACTGACTGGCTGTGCCTCTCATGACTACGCTGCCTGTGGGAACTTCTCACAGCTGAGAGTAGGGACGAGCGACTAATCTTTGAGGGCTGAGGAAAAGTCTGTGTTATAACATAATATTGAGTATTGAGAGGTCCTGCTGCAGTCCTCTTTGGATCTAATGACACCACGGTAGTGATAGGAAGGCTTTGCTGTGACACTGTGCTTTCAAAGGCACCGTTGTCATTCTCCTTGCTCACAGCCAAGTCACAGCATTAACCACCAGATTCAATGACTTCCTTGTGATGATCCTCTCCATAGCCAGAAAATCACTAAGAGGAGATTTCTTTTCATAATAATACAAATAAAATCAAGCCAAAAAACTATTGGATTTTGCTTAGAATGAAAATTAATCAACCAGATCATCTACTGCACCCACGTGAAGCTGTTGGAATTTAGTAATCACAAAATGTGGGCCTGTGCAGGTCATACCACAAAGCAAAGATGGCACTTAGTGCCACCAAGACAGGACTTTCAGATGAAGATAATCCAACTCAGAAGCTCTAAAACCAGCTTGGTGTCTGATGACATTGAGCTCTGCCTCGAAGTGTACCGCACAGCCATTTAAAGGCATGATCTAGACCACAAGAGCTAAGAGACAATGAGGCTACAAATTGTCTTAAGCAGGCTAAAGAAGATCCTTCCTCTGTTTCATAGGATCAGTTTAGGGAATTTACTTCGAAAGCCATAGTTTATTAAGGGCAGTTTTTAAAGGAATTAATGCCTTTTGCTGCAACAGTATAAGCTGACTGGCAGATTTCTTCCTGATACGGAAGAAAAGCTAATGAAAATATAACAGAGGTCAAATGCCATTTTTAGTTGCATGCTGCCTTCGCGTTTTCCAGTGCTCCCTTCCAACTGACTCATAGGTAATCTCTTCCCAGAGAGCAGCATGCACCACTAATAGGTTTTTCCTGGGATTCTTTGTTTTCCTTGCTGTAACTGACTCTTTGTAATGAAATTAGAGTCTGAACTGGATCAACCCAGTGCAACACAAAGATCCTTTGGATAGTACCAAGGCAGTCTGAGGCACTCAGATCAGAGTAGGCTCTTTTAAAAGATGAATCATTGCCTCAATGAAGTGCAGCCTGTTGGGATTCTCTGTGAAAACTTGACCTAAGAGATGAAGAGCAATCCCTTGCTCAGCCAGGAAGACTGGAAGGACAGACCTGCCACCTTCATCTTGGACACCAGGTCATCTCGCTCTGCTGAGTACTTCAGCCTTGGAAGACCTTGATACCTTTCTCTGCAACTTCAGCTGTACTCAGCACAATTAGCCCAGCTGATCTGGAGAAATACAAATTAAAATCGTATCCACAGTGTATGATATACACCTGGCCCCCATAAAGAAATGCAAGGAAAGCATTTCTGTCATAGCTAAACCAGGCCGCGTGACAATTGCATGATTCTCTACTTTGCATTCCCTTACCAACCATCCTACAAAGCAAATGACCCCAAGACGCAATAAATGGCTCTGAGTAACCCGTCGCTGTACATTTAATATTTGGAAACATCTAGGTGGCACCTGACTACTTTCAACTAAAACACAGCATGCTGGATTTCAAAGCTAGTTACAATAACAGCAAGACCAAGCCAAAATACAATAATAGAGTCGGAAAAAACACAAACCAAAAACCTGGTATCTCAGACTAATTTTCAGCAGAGCACCACAGCAATGTGAGGAAGAATATTTTCAACAAAGCAAGTGAGTGGAGAAAAGCAGGAAGGCATCTCAAACATCTGCTTTGACAGAACCGGACCCCAACAGCTGACCAAGGCCCAAAATAATAGGACAATCCCTACACTCCTTCCCTCGAGGAAAATAAAGTGCCTGCAGGGGTTGGTAGTGGGGAGGGTAGTGGAAGTTGGTCTCTCTGTCTGGCTACATGACTAATCCAAATACTTCTATCAACTGTGAAGGAGAAAAAAAAGTAGGTTTGAGCCAAATGAAACTACTAGACCTTAAACATGAGTCTGGGAAAGTTCAGGGCTACCCTGATGATATGGGTAATAAGCTTTCGACTGCAGAGGCAGCATCAGCTGCATGTCTGTGCTGCCACACAAGCAATTGTCAACTGTTCTTTCTCCTTCCCACTCTAGTCCCAACATCTTTCAGCAGATTGGGCTGTTGGACTACACTTTGTCTTCTTCCCAATTTGCAGCTGCTCAGGACAGTGCTCCTCGGGTTGCAATATCTTTCTTTCCTTACCCTCATAAGAGGTGGGTCCAAAAGTTGTGTCTTCTTATTCTTCTCCATACTAAATATTTGAGTGAGAGATGGGATAAAGCAGGGACATTTTTTACTCTGTAGGACAGGTTATACCCACTTCCTTCTTTTGTTTTCCTCTACACGGCAGTTCTTTGTCCCATATAGGAAAGGGCTATGTAAGCCTGCAATTGTCTGTAAGGCTGCATTTTGCCTTCCCTCCCTGCAGAAATGTCTTAATTATTTATGCCTGTTCAGCACCTTGCACCCAAGAACAGTAGCATCTGTTCCAGTATAAATACTGACAAACCCAATAAACTGTGCAACGTGCAGGTTGAAAGAAGACCTTCCTGTCCTCAGAGACAGATGATGTCTGTACACATTTTTAAATGCAGCATCATCAATTAAATACTGCAACATGAAGAAAATAATAAAATCTCTTAACCAGCAGCTGATTATTTCTGGTAATTAAATATCTGATCCTTTAGTTCTAAGGAGGAGTAATGCTGGGGTTCATTTCCAACGAAATGCATTCTTCAACCCTTTTAATGCCCCAGCATACCAGTTACTGCAGATTGGACATAAGACCATTTAAAAATAATTTAATCTGGTCCCCTGATGGTTTTTTCCACCTACTTGCTCTCCTGTCTCCTCCAATGTTTTGGTTTTTTCATTACTGTGCAGAAAAAATATTTTTCCCAATTCTTCTCATTTCGATGTGTTTCCACATTACAGCATGGAGGAAGACCCCCAGGCTCGCTGTCAGACCCTGTAGATACATGGGGGAAACCCTGACTGAAGTCTGGAACATCCAGATTCCAAAACATTTTCGTAGTGATACTCTTCAGATGAAAACTGTGCGTGGGGTTTTGATACCACAAGCTAGCCTATGGGAAGATGTTCTAAAACTGCCATTACTTCTATGCTAAACAGGCATCATAATGCATGCTTTTCCTGCTCATCTGTCTGTTTGTGTTTCACAGGAAATCTGTGAGAATCCACGGTTTATTATTGGTGGAGCCAACAGAACAGATATCTGCCAAGGAGAATTAGGTATGAAATTCTTGCTTCAACTCTGCACTTTTTAAAGTCTGCATTGTAATTTAGCTCTCACTTAAGTTTCTTTTGCTTCCAAGATGATGTCTGAAATCCTCTGTCTCATTACACATCTACTGATTCCTTCGCTCTGTAGCAAATTGTTGACATCTGCGTAGTAGCAATCTAGGCAAGAACTTTTAGTGAAAGATTCACATGACACAGGGAATTCTTAATGCAGGTAACAGGGCTCATCAGATTTTAGGCTTTTTCTGAAATACAGGGTGTGTCATCTGTTTAGTATGTGTGTATTCAGCCATGAACAATGCCCATGAGTATTTCTAGAGAATAAATAAAGTGCTAAAGTACTGCTGAACACGTGGAGAATCATGCTCTACTGAGAATTAATGCTTCACTTTGCAGTATCTCAGGTTTTCCCTTTGATTCTAGTTGCTCTCTCCCTTCATTTTGTCTCCTGCTTCTGCTCATTTACAGGTAACTGCTGGTTTCTGGCTGCCATTGCTTGCCTGACTCTGAATAAGAAACTACTCTGTAGAGTCATACCTCATGACCAGTACTTTATACAAGACTATGCTGGCATTTTTCACTTCCAGGTGAGTCGCTCCGTCTAGTGGTAAGCAGATGTATTTACCCAAGGCTCAGCTCTTGGCATGCTCTTCCCTCTTTCTCCACCCTTTGGAAGCATGAGTGACAGTAGGGAGGAAAAGGGGTTGAATTGCCTCACCCCAAACTCTTCCATCAGGGCCAGCCAGTAAGAGCTGTCACAGAAGGGCCAGCCAATAAAAGCAATTAGGGAGCATTAACCCACCAAGGAAGCATTTGCAGATTGCTGTGTCCTGGGTGTAAGGAGTAACAACAGGTGCCTGGTCCTGCCTCACTGCTCAGATGCAGCACTACAGCCAGCACAGACACGTGGGTACTTGGCAGGACCAGCTATTCTTAGGCCCACAAATAGCTGGTCTGTCAAAACAAGTTATTGAAAAACTTCTTATTCAGAAAAGATTGACTGCTTTCCACATTTCTTTCAGTTCTCTTAAGGGACCTCTTTGCCCAGGGGAATTCAGTACAGCTGCCTCCCTCACAGCAGCCATCAGTTTTGGCCACATTATAAAGCAGCTAATTTCCACATTTCTCCTCTCTCAGCCTGGCTTTTCAGCCAGGCTTTCCCTCCCTGCACCAAGTCAGTCCAGTTGGTTTTTTTCTGTTTGCCTTTGTGCAGTTCTGGCGCTATGGAGACTGGGTGGATGTCGTCATCGATGACTGCTTACCCACCTACAACAACCAGCTGGTCTTTACCAAGTCCTCCCAGCGCAACGAGTTCTGGAGCGCCCTCCTGGAAAAGGCCTATGCAAAGTAAAGCAAACCGCGGGGCTGTGCCGGGCTTCCTGCAAGGCTCTGCTTGGGGAGGTGCTCAAACCACTGCATACAGCATTTACGAGCACACAGAGAATATACCTGAATACACCCATTTTCCCATGCCTTGGAGTTGGGAATGGGTTAAAGCATATTTTCTAGGAAGCTTTGCTACTGATTCAGAAATCTACGTTTGATTTTCAGCATATCTTCCTTTTTTTCCTATGTGTGCAAGTGGCATGTTTTAGAACTTTTAACTTGTGAGTTACCAGACAGATGCTTTGTGGGATTTTTTAGTGTGTGTGTTTACATAGCTGTAGTTATACACACACAAGATGGATATAAATATATAGGTAGGTATCTTTACCTGTGTAAAAGAATGTTTTTCTTTTCTCTTTTCAAGACTCCATGGGTCATACGAAGCTTTGAAGGGAGGCAACACCACTGAAGCCATGGAGGACTTCACCGGAGGAGTCACAGAGTTCTACGAGATAAAGGATGCCCCTAAAGATATCTATAAAATCATGAAACATGCTATTGACAGAGGATCCCTCATGGCCAGTTCCATTGATGTGAGTCTGTATGAACTTTGCAGATAAGAAATGACAGAGGAGAGGGACCTCTCCATTCATAACCAAATATATACCACCTTTGGGACTGCTTGGTTTAGGCCACGTAGAAAACGCCCATTTCTAGGAGATGGAGTAATCCCCACTAGAGACCATCCATTAGCAAATAGTGAGTGCCAAGAGGGAAATAAACAGAAGCAGAATATGGAGGTGGAAAGAACAGGTGCAATCAGCAAAACCAGCATCCCTTCCCCCTCAAGACCCTCACCCAGTGAAATAAGGTTAGTATGGGGATGCTGCAACTCTGTTAAGACACAAATCTTCATGTCAAAGATGTTAAGTGTGCAAATTAACATTTTATTGTCAACATGGCCTCAGATTGTCTTCACTTACTGTGGTAAATTTAAAAGTTAAAAAATAAAGAGTATGATATTGCAGTAAAGGTGGGAGAACAAACAGTGCTATTGACCACTGCAGGTAAGTATGGACCTAATGAGGGAAAAAAGAAGTAATCTAGGCTATCTTTTACCATTCCTCTTCCTGCGTAATACTTTTCTCTCATTCTGTGCCAGGATGACCTAGGCTTTTCCTACGGATCAGCTCCTCGGACCGACATTGGGGAACTGATTGCTCGCATGGTGAAGAACCAAGAAAACGCACAGATGACTCAGCCCACTGTAGACTACCAGGGGATGGATGAGAGGCCAGCCTGGGTATGTCTCCTAAGCAGTTGACTTCAGAGTGCTTTTATCTACAAACAGTTAGAGAAACATATCACCTATGCTTCTAAATCCTTATTTTACTTCACAGAACAGCACCAAAGAAATGTTCTTGTGGATGCTGTTTGACATGTGTGTTGAAAGACTTCATTGCTTTCAAACACAGTGACCGATACTAGAGGGCTTTGCTGATACTGAGGCTTTAAAGGGCTGTTGGCTTGTGACACAGGCTTATAATTTGCAGAACAAGAAATTTACTAGTGGATTTTATCAAGTCTCTTTCTTGAAAAGGGTGGAGAGAACAAAAAAATTAAAAAACTAGAATAGAACAAGATCCTTAGTGTGCATGGAATGTCAAAGAAAGAAAAACCAAGCTCTGCACAGTTCTCACTCCAGGCAAAAAAGCTCTTGGTGAACTTATTTTAAGACAGAGTGCTCTACCCATAAATGGAGGAGAGTCTGCTCTAGGGATGCTCCTTTTTGACTACTGCCATTAAAGTCCTCATTTAAAATGCCTAACAAGGAAAAGGAAAAACATATTGAGTTTTACATGTGTGAGGAAATACAAATTCCAGAATATCCACTTAAGTATCTAGCAAAATAAAGAGAGGGATGTTAAAACTCTCCAAGAAAAAATCCCATATCGGACAACTTAAAAGCTTTCAAATCTGTAGAGGGACATTTTGCCTTCTCCTTCTCTGTGTCAGGCAGCTCTCATACATTGCCCTTTAGGGAGCTGCATTTCCATGCAGCTCAATAAAATCACAACTCTTGCTGTATAGGGGGGTGGGGAGGGTGGGGAAACAACCAAAAAACCCAAAGAAAAATCCTCCACAATTACATCACTTAAAACTTTTGGCTGTGCAAACTTCCTTCTGCATTTGCAGCTGAAATAGCTGACTTTTCCTCTTCTGACATCCATACTTAGTTCTTCCTAAAAGACTGAAATGGTACAGTTCTTTGGGAAAGCCCAGTATGACTATCTTGTTTTGCAAGCATGGCTGTCTAAACCATCCATGTCTGGGGCGAGAATTTTCTTCCTGGTGACTACAAGAAGATTGCAAAACTCTTTCTATAGTTGCTGCCTCAGCAGCTGTTGTGCTGCTGGTTACTGCATATTCCTGAACCATCACCAGGAAAAAAATCACGACTCTTGATGGAAAGAGGCAGATGAAAGACTTCCAAAACCTGCACTTTGAGAAGTCATCCAGGGCATCAGAAGTTAATGTTCTTAGACAGAGAGAAGAGAAAGGAGTACTGACAAGAAAGGAGTACTGACAAGTAATGATGGCAACAATATAGGAAGAAATGAAAAAAAAAAAGGAAATAGGTGTGAGTTTATAGTATGCAAACAGAATCAAGTGAAAAGAAACCAAATAGGTGCTGAAGTGAAATAATAGAAAATAATTGCAACAGCCAGGAAATATTTGATGAGATTGTCCCTGTGCAAGCTGAGAACATATCAGTGTGACCTTAATAACTCTCCCTCAGGATCCAGCCCTGCCTTTATCATGCCATCAGGTGTGTCAAGAAGAGATGGCAGAGTTACTGACAGGGCCTTGGAGGCATCTCTCAGCAACAGACAGAAAGGAGGAGGGGAAGTTTTGCTCATGGTCCACGTGCACATGGCAGAGTCTGCCCCTCTCACCAATACTGGAGATCGCTCCTATCGCTAGCAGGCTGTGTGCATCTACCATCTTGCTCCCAATTCTGGATCTCACAGATAAACAGCATTTCAAAATTTGCAAGTAAAAATCCATCAGACAGACTAAAAGCTGATGAGTAAGACCACAAATGTGTTTACACCTGAGCAACACATTGTTATGCCCTTCCTGAATGTTAGATGCAATAAAATAGTATCAGTTATAGGAACAGTGTATTAAGTAGGCTGTTTAGATGTCATTGTGGTAAGATAGCAGCCATGTGGAAAGATGAAAGTATTCCAGGTGTTGATTTGCTCTGATGTTTAACCAGTTCATGTGTAATAACCTTGCTGAGCTATACAAGAACATACTATCCTAGAAAAGGCTGGATAGTCCTTCTAATACAAAAAGCTAATTACTTTGATTAAGCGTGCTATATCCTGCCATGTTCCGAGTGCAAAAAGCAATAGCCTACAAAAAAGGGAAAAATACACCAGAAAATGTCCTTTCCAGTTGATATTATTATCAACTGGATTATTATTTCCATTTTTAGTTCATACTTCACTCCTTTCTAACCAACAACATGAATTCTATGGGCACTTAGCTTGACCGCCTTGACGAACACAAAGAGGAGAACAGGGCAAAAAGTCCCTGACACCCGAACGATGTCACCCTCCCTCGGAAAGCCCTGGGTGTCAGCAGCTGCCCTCGAGCAGGCAGCTGAGCTCTGCGTGAGTCCCACGGGTTTTTCCCTCTGTCTGGCAGACCATAGTGCCGATGCAGTACGAGACACGGATGACCTGCGGGCTCGTCAAAGGGCACGCCTACTCCGTGACGGCCGTGGAAGAGGTACGTGCACCGCCCCCCTCCAGCTGTGCGCAGCTGCAGCCTGCACCGGCCTGCCGCCACCACGCGCGGCAGCAAAGCCATGAGAGGCGTGAAAAGCGAGGCAAATCATGAGCTAAGGAAACAAAATTATGCTCAAACAAGTAAAAACCTTGTGGCCAAAGAAACCCATACAAGTTTTGGCTTTCTGGGAAAATGCCCACTTGGGTAAAGGTGGCCACAAGCAGCTGCCTCCTGGTCTTACAGCCTTCCCACGGTCAGCCCAAGCAGATCAGGCTGGGGTACGGCCCAGAAAAGCACCATCACTGAAGGAGATGGTGACCGGCAGAACATCTCCTTTTGAACCTACTCTCAGTCTATTCTTGTTGCATTCTTTTTTCAATCAGACAGTATTTAAAGGGGAAAAAATACGTCTGGTGAGGCTGAGAAACCCCTGGGGCCAGGTGGAATGGAATGGAGCCTGGAGTGACAAGTGAGTAAAACAGAGCTTCGTGTGATTTGAAAAAGAAGTTATAGCTTTATTTGCCTTTATGCAGTTTGTGCATAACCCTAATATTCAGTGATGAGGTATCTGAATTTTCTTTGTTGTCATTTTAGAGTTGATTGAGTATTTAGCTGAAGCTGTAAAAAAGAGTACCTTATAAGATGTTAAGAGGACTTTAATAAATGGAGATGAAGACAGAGCCCAGTCTAATGACACATTAAATCTGATTTTACTGTCTGTCAAATTCAACAATGTCCATTTTCAAAACAAGATGTGACAGTAGAAAAATCTTTTAAGTTATAAAAGAACTGAATGAAGCAAGATGTCAGTGTTTTCCTAAAAGGAATTTCAATAGCTACTCCAGCAACAATAGTCTGCAAACACTTTTTTCTTCAAGCTAAGTAAAATTAACACAGTTCAGCAGATGTTTGAGAGCTGCTAAGAGGAATCCTAAAGGCAAGGCAAAGAGAAGTAGGAAAATTGCTTTTTTTATTTGGGCATGTGGAGAAGAGAGTAGCATTGAAAACAAATAGTTGCAAGGCTTACAAAGGAAAAATTACGTGGAGGTAGCAAGATGATTCTTGACTTTTCACTCTGAGGCTAGAGTGTAGAAACTAATGAAAACTGTGTTGTAAAACCTAAGCTAACTTGTTTACTCCTTTGAAGGTCAGAGGAGTGGAACTCTGTTAACGAAGCAGAGAAAATCCGCCTGCAGCACAAGGTCGTGGAGGATGGGGAGTTCTGGTGAGAACACCAGTCAAAAACCTGTGCTTCTCTGGGAAGTATGCAATCATAGCAAAAACGAATGACACTGCACCGCTACAAATCTGCTAAAACCATTGCAGTGATCTCTGCTCCCCTTCATGTTCCCAATAAACCCTGTTTGTGATCCTCTCATTCTCCCACCAGGGATTATTCAGTGCCATCAGCACAGTCTTTCTAATTATGCTACACTTCCAAAGCTCTCCCTAACCGTTCCTACGTACCATCCTCTAAGCTCAGTTTCCCTGAGTTTGGAGATGTAGCTGTTCTAATTGACCAACAAGCAGACCAAAAGCATTTGGAAAATGTGGCTCTCCCACTGTGAACTTGTCCCGGTACTGACAGTACTGTTGGTCACTGTCCTCCACCTCCCCAAGGTCTTTCAGACACCTGCCAACCATGTAAATCCATTTGGGTTCAATTTCCTCTCAATTCCTCCAGGATGTCATTTCAAGATTTCATGAGGCACTTCACAAAGCTTGAGATCTGTAACCTCACGCCTGATACTCTGGAAGTGGATAAATTCCAGACCTGGACTGTGTCAGTCAACGAAGGGCGCTGGGTGAGAGGCTGCTCAGCAGGAGGTTGCCGCAATTATCCCGGTGAGCAAAGGGTCCTGAGAGATATGACCTCTTTAATGTTCTCTCATTTAGATCCCAAAGGATCATAAGTCCTTATAAGTCATACCACAGCCTGATTAGTGCTCAGCCATAGGAAAAGCCTTGCTTCCTCAGTGAACAAGGCATGCGATTGGTAGCTGGAAATCTTCAGTCACTGTGTTGTAACAGAACATCACAAGCCCAAAAGGCAGCCCTGGCAAAGATAAATCGTTGTTCAAATACTTCACAGTGCCCCAAGTAAAGGGGATAAATTTCACCCTAACAGGTTTCACTTGGGAAATACACTTTAGTGGATTAGTGGTAGATTTAGGGACTTTGGAAGTTTATCAGATGACAGTTCTTCATATATCCTCATTTGCTATGCAGTTGTTAGAACTAAATAACAGCCATAACATGTAAAAAAAAAAAACGTGTATGTGTTAGCCCAATTTTAGCCTTTCCCTCAGGAGCCATAGGCAGGGAACTTAAAAGTTCCCTTTGATCACGAGCATCATTAGAAGACTGAAGCTTTACGTGTTTTCTTTGGGTTGCTGGTGGGATTTCACAGATACATTTTGGACCAATCCCCAGTATCGCTTGAAGCTCCTGGAGGAAGATGATGATCCTGAGGATGAAGAGGTTATCTGCAGCTTCCTTGTCGCACTGATGCAGAAAAACAGGAGGAAAGAGCGCAAGCTGGGAGCCAACCTGTACACCATTGGCTTTGCCATCTATGAGGTAACAGCTCTAAATTTTTCTCTTTGTACCATGGTTGCAAATCCTGACAGTACACATTTACCAAGAGAGTCACTGAAACATTCAGGCTGATTACATCAATTGCAGTTTTTGCTTTGCAAGGAAGTCAGGGAAAATCTGGATGAGAAGAAGGAAATTCAAGTCTTTCTAACTGTTTGTACCACAGTAAAGTCAGGGTTTACCCATTTATTAAGACACTTTTTGTAGTGTCTTAAGCTTTTATAGTGACCTAATGCCATATTTTAACATATACTTTCCCATATATGCTTCAATCTCCCTTTCATCCTTTCTGAAACTAAGCATTTCATTGGCAGACAAGTGTGAAATAGCAGACATCCAAGACTCCTACATAGCAATTAACCTCTGTCCCTCCTATTGACTTGATGAAAAAGTCAATTTATTCAGTCCCTTGCACTAACATATTTGGTTCAGATTTTAGCTGATTTCATGTAGATGCCAAGAAACCTAGAAAGGAAGGAGGGAAAGTGCTTATATGCCATGGGGCATTTTAATTACCGTGTTCCCAGAACTCTAGGTGAATGCCCTTCTGTATGACCTATAAACATGTGGAGTCCCCTAGCAGCTCTGACCGTTTCTTCTCTCTCTTTCTCCCTAAGGTGCCCAAAGAGGTATGCGCAGAACGGAGCCAGATTGACATCTTGGTGTATACCCACAGCTAATGTTACTGTAGTGCCTGTCAGCAACTCAGCAGGAGACTGTCCAGTCAAGTTTGTTTTCAGGGATGTAACAGCAGTAGAAGTGCTAACCTTTTTGCTTTGAGTGTTCATTAGTAATATTTTGTGAGTAATTTTTAGTTCCTTCTCACTCACACCCCATTTTCACTTGCACCTTTTCCTCAGTGCTTCTTTTCTCTTCTGTGGTGACCTGGCCATCACTTGCACAGTTGGCCAGAGATCCAGGAAGCAGTGCCTGTGAGAGCTTTGCCTCTGCAATCCATGCAGAACCACCCTAAGCCACTTCCATTTCCTCCAAAAATAATGCAAATGGCCTACATTCTGCAGTCACAGAGTTTTCTCTGTGGTTTTACAATTTGTTTAGAAAATTAATGATATTTTCAGACATTGAAGAAAGCTTGTTGAAAGTACACAGATTACATTTTTTCTGAGCCTGACAGTAGCTGAATCATTGGCATCACAAGTTTTGCTAACAAGCTCACCCAAAGGCTGTTACCAGGAAAACATGAGGATGACAGTTTGAATGTTGTCTTTGCCAACTATCTTACAGATGGTTATTTCTGCAAGAAACAGCCTGCAAGTGTTCTTAGCCCACAATTCTTGGCTTAATTTTCATATTTGAACTATTACAATGTTTGATTGTCACATTTGTTTAGCACATACAGAACTCATGTTTTGTCCAGACAAGGACACATTTTCACTGAAAGCACCTTCACTTTACCACTCTGCATGTAAGAGTTACAGCATTTGCTTACACCGTTCCTTGCCATACCACCCTCCAAGGAAAGTAGCTGAACTTTGGTTACACACAACCCAGCATCTAGCAAAAGAGTCAGATAAAAGTGCCTACACAGCAGAAGTCAGCCACACAATCTGCAGGTGGGCCCTGGAGCAGCCCTCAGAAGCCAACTAGACTCAGTAGCAACTTAAGGGTGACAGACTCTGTATCTGCCACAAGCTACCACCCCTCCTCAGCTCCCTGCTTGCTGAGCTGCTGCTTCCTGTGTTTTCTGTCCCAGCCATGCACTGCCCGCATGGCAGGCCACACTGGGAATGCGAAAGACCTCCTTGAAGCCAAACTGACTCGTTTGTTCTGCAGATGCACGGTACTAAGCACCACTTGCAGAAGGATTTTTTCCTCTACAATGCCTCCAAAGCTAGAAGTAAGACCTACATAAACATGCGAGAAATCTCTGAGCGCTTCCGGTTACCTCCCAGCGAGTACGTCATCATCCCATCGACATATGACCCCCACCAGGAGGGAGAATTCATCCTCAGGGTCTTCTCAGAGAAAAGAAGTCTTTCAGAGTAAGTTGTAGAGCCATTTATCTGCCCATATAGGTGGAGTGACCTTCCTAGTCTGCTGAAGTCATGCCACCAGTTTGCTACACCCTGCTTTTTATTTTCGTAACCTCATTAGAATCTCCAAGCTGCAAACTCATTTCCACAAGCTTACTTTATAGGCTAACAAGAACCTTTGAATTGTCTTTAGAGAAGCTTACTGCTTGCAGGATATCCTTTGCAAACAAACCATTAGCTATTTACTAAGGCCAAAGAACATCTGTTTTACTTCCAGTTCACTGTTATCAAGGCTCTTTATAGGAGTAAGCCAGGCAGCAGCCCTCCTGGGAATAGTACTTGGGATGTTCAGCTCAAACTGGGAAAAAGCTACATCTAGAGCCTGCAGCTGTACTACTGGAAGCCAGCCCACACCACTGGCTGCTTGGAAAGTTCAAGTGGCTGCTTAAAAACTGCCTAAAGAAACAAGCAACATTGGGAACAGTCACTTTCCTGATTTATTTATTTATTGTCTGCTTTCTACTTAGGGAGGTTGAAAACATGATTGAGGCAGAGCGTCCGTTGGTAAGTACTGTCCTGGTCCTCTTTTGTATATAGGATTAGGGAGAAGAGGAACATGATATCTAGGGAAACCTACAGCAGGAAACCATTTGGAGCTACATGACAGCATTTTTATCACAAATTCTCATCTTTTTTCTCGTCAGGATATTCTTGTTGACACTTGATTTATGTACGCTACTTTCTGAACTTGATTCAGACCAAAATGTTTTTGCAGATTTGAAATCTGGTCTTGGCATAAAGAAGCTGGATGCTAAGCATTATCTTTGCCTCCATCAATGGAGATTGTCCATTTACCAAGGGAGGCCTAGCTCTCTGCCCTGAAATATTTTCTTTGTGAGATTGGCATCTCATCTAATAAAGAAAAACGTACCTTATTTCGAAGTACCTGCTTTCTGAAAAGGGATCCTAATAGCACTATGGTTCAAAATAGCATCCATGGAAAATTCTAACTCTTCACCCTGGAGTTTTATGCATCTTTGTGGGAATATACTAGAGCTAACAGTACAATGAGTCTTGAAAAAAATCAGAGGAAATGCTGTTGCACAGAATTGAGCTCCATCAAACCTTGCTGAGAAATGTTCCCCTTTTGTTTGCTGTCATAGTAAAAAATAACTGTCCAGATAAGGAGGAATTAAATGGTCACTTCAGATAACATTGATCTATGGACATAGAAGTTCAATCTCCACTGCACTGGCAGATTGGGGGAAAAAAAAGGGAATATTCAGAGTTAAAGAGATTTTATTCAAGCAGACAAAGCCCCAGATGAGATGAGACACAGTTTTGCTATGGTTTCTGCAATGTGTGTCCTTCAGTATGCTATTTCTTGGTGGGTTCATGTTCCCTCATTTTTAGTGATTTGAAAGCTGTATAAACATAGGAAATGGGAAAATTTGTGTGAGTATGGGAACTGGAAAAATAAACACGAGAAAGGGAAAAATAAAAAAATAAAAGTTTGCCATCATCTCTGCATAATCTGATCAAGCACTTTTTAAATTTTGTCTCTTCACACAGAAGAAAAAGGGCAAGGTAGGTACCTATGCAATGTACTAAGTGCCAGCAAGGCAAAGAGCATGTGCAACGCATGAGCAGGGGCAGAGTTCCTTGGTGTCATAATTTTCTCTGTGTCTGGAAACTGACCTAGTTAATGAGGGGCATTGGATACGAGGCCATTCGCGTGCAGCAAAGAGTTTGTCTTCCTATATTAGATTCTAATGAAATAGCATTAGCATCATATACCCCCTCACTCAAAGGAGTGGCAAAACAGTAACAAAACTATTCAGCTTTATCAGCTCAGTCCTCTGGGTTGCTGAAACTGCCCTTCCTTCCTGCCCCTTCACAGGCAACCTGACACTCCTTGCTAGTGAAAAGCATCCCTTCTCCAGACATGTGCCCTCACACTTGCTTTCCATTGCCTACTGCAGCAGACACTCCCCTTTCCTGAAGTTTCTGCTCACCAAAGTCCAGGATTCTGTTTTTGATTCGACACAACACATTTTGGACCTTGAAAATGTAATCAGATATTTTAATCCCAAGACAGGCTGATTGTAATTAATACTCTAGAGTAATACATTCACATCATGTAGCAGGCTTTTTTCCCCTTGTTTTAAATGCACCAAACCAGAACAACTGCACGTGGCTGCTTACAGCTGAGTGCTTCAAGAATCAATACAGAGAAAGAACATGTGCTTCACAAAGCTAACAAGCTCCTACACAAATACTTCTTTTCTGTGTAAGGTTCACATATGGTTTGTTTTCAGTGCTACTGTCCTTCTTAGAGAGGGGCAAGCTCATCAGTTAAAGTGATGAGAATCTGGGAGGTTTATTTTGCTTAAAAATAGGGGAAAAAACCACAAAAACACAACAAAAAACCCCAGCTAAAACACCAAAACCACACAAAGAAATGCCAAATAAAAACAACAAACCAAACACGTTCAATTACTGTCTTTCTGACAAGGAGAGCTAGAAACCAGAAATTGCACTATTTTGCAAAATTACTTTTGCAGCTTTTTTTTAGCATGAAAAGAGCAGTAACTGCAGGAATTTTTCCATCTTTTTTTTTTTTTTTTTCTTTTTTTTTTTTTTTTTCCAAGAAATGGCTTTCTTTTTCCTGTTTTCAGGGGCAGGGGGNNTTCTTTTGCAGCTTTTTTTTAGCACGAAAAAAGCAGGAACTGCAGGAATTTTTCCTTTTTTTTTTTTTTTTTTTTTGTCCTTTCTTTTCTTTCATTCCAAGAAATGGCTTCTCTTGTCATGCTTTCAGGAGCAGGAGTCACTGCTGCATGCACAGAATGCTTGTAACCAAATATTTTCCTTTCCACTATTCCTTGTGTTATTTCCATTTCTCTTTTGCTCTCTTCTTCTTCTTCTAGCCTATCATCTTCGTTTCTGACAGAGCGAACAGCAATAAGGAGCTGACAGCAGATGAAAATGCTGGCAAAGATGGTGAAAAAACCCAAGCAGATAAGAAAAAGGTTTCTGCAGCAAGTGACAGAGGGGGAAATAGGGCTTGGTCTGGCTAGCACAGAAGAGTGGCTGGGGAGAGCACAGGAATGGCGTGAAGAAGTGTCCTGAGATACTAAACAGCTTGTCATCAAATCTTAGTGTTACTTGCATCTGGTTTATGTGGATCTAATGAGCATGAGCACAGAGAGACTGTCCCTTCAGTTATTTAACAACTCTGCAGGAGGATTTAGCTGCTTGAAAACATCTCCTGGTTGCTCTCTCATACAAGGATCCCAGCTGTGAGAGATCCCTTCCCCCCATTGAATTCACTCCTGCTCAGTCCCCTGAGGCAGTACCGCTTTACAGAGGGCGCATGCACAAACTGCGCCCGAGGGGCTGCAGAAGCTCCTGGCACTACACACCTCTATCCTAGCCCCTGTTGGCCAGAGGATAAAGGACAGGTAAACCCAGGAGCTCCAGCACCCCTCCTCTTTTCCCTCACTACCAGAGAGGAGGAAAACTGAGTAGCAAATTCAGAGTTTCTGCCTGCAGGTGAGTGAGAGACAACATACCTAACAGCCACATCCCATATCCAGGCTTGTGGCATCTGGAGGCACGGCTGGAACATCTGCTTACAGGGAGAGTGCTCTTCTGCTGCATGACTACCAGAGCACACAGGTGGCGAAGTGGGAACCAATCTAAACTTCCCTCTGTGTTTAGACAAAGGAAAACAAGAACTAAGTCAAGAAATTCACTTTGTTACCTATAAGTTTCATTTCCTTTTTCAGTATCAGCTTCAGAGTTCAGGGTTGCACTTTCCGTGTGTCTGAGAAAGCTTCATGTTCCTCATTTTCCTCTGTCTCATATGCTATTTGTCTTGAGCAGGGAGGCCCCCACATCATAAAGAGTTCTCACATGGTCATTTATAGCCTACAGGGCAGCTGTGAGGCAGATATTGTGTCCCTGTCCATGGCAGGGGGCTTGAACAAGATACTCTTTAAAGTATCTTGTTCCTGGTACTCTTCCAATCAAAACCATTCTTTGATTCTCTGATATGCCTCTTCTGCTCCAAACTTCTCTTTTGCAATGTTTTGGAACAAAAAATTAGAAGATAACTGCCAGTGAAAGTAATTATTTAGGCTCCTTCAAATAGAAAAGAGAACAATGGGATGAAGTTTAATACTTGGCAGTTTGAAGGAACAGAATTAACAAAAACATGGGGAAAGGAATAGGAGGACAACCCATTCCTCCAAAGGCCTCCAGATTCACTAAGCTGATCCTTCACACAAGAGCAAGTGAGCCATCCAGGCCCTTTCTCTTCCCCTCTGGGGTAAGGATGTATCTCTGCTTGTCTCTTTTCAGCGTTCTTCAACAAAAGCTCATGAGGAGAGTGAAGAGCAAAAACAGTTCAGGAATATTTTCCGACAGATTGCAGGGGATGTGAGTATGCAGTCGATCCCTGTCTCTGCTATCCAAGCAGCCTGGCCATTACTGCTCCTAAATCAACTACTCCATGGATTCGAAACACTGAATATTAAAATTTCCTTTGAATTTCCTCCCATCAAATTCTCCTTGCGATTTCAAGATAAACAAAATCAAATAAGTATACAGCCATCTTCATACGTATGTATAAGCTGTTCCCACCATGTCTGAGGGAGTCTTATTTAAATTCAGCGTTTTTCTTCTATCCCTCCTACAAGATGCTGTTTTCCACAGCAAATATAAACGAGTTAGAAATGCAATGCCCTTAACAAGGGAAGTTGAAGATAAAAACAGATCAAAGAACTGCATAAATCAAGTGGCTGCAAATAGGATACAGGAATTTTCTGATTTTGCTATTTTATTTATACACTGGCTTGAAATTACCGGTCATTCTTCTAGTTGTAGTTTAATGAGCATTATATGGTAACTTCAGATCTACCTTGTACTGCAGCCTCAAGAAAGAGCTGGACTAATGTTTACATGAAGTAGAATACCCTCTGGTTTGAAACATGTATATGCCTTATTGAAAAGTGACCAAAGACTTTATACTTTTAGCATTTCAATCCATAACATTTTGTTTCCCAAAGAACCTTGTAACCAATGATATTCTCACCACATTTCCATCAGGACATGGAGATCAATGCTGAGGAACTTAGAAACGTTCTCAATAACGTCGTAAAAAAACGTGAGTTTGAGCATGTTTTTACTAACCCCGGACAAAGAAATCTGTGATGGAGCATAACTCCCCACTCTGAGTTACACTCTAAAAATTATTGATGTTTTCAAACTCAGGCATTTCCTAGTTACATTTCTATGGACATTGCATCTGAGACTTTAGCAAGCTGAACTTTTCACAGAGATGATCTCTACAGTGGTTGGTACTGATAATCTAGAAATGAGCAGATGTTCATTGGAAGTACCACACGGAACAATAATGCATTTCTTGCGGTCTGCAAATGCCCTTTAAAAAAATTTATAATGGAGAGGCAGACCATTCTCCCTCTTTAGCAAACTTTAACCAACAGACCCTGGACTTGCTTAGTAACCTGGATGTTAGTTTAGAGTTATCCAGAGTTTTTTATTGTGTATAACAAGTCAAGAAAAGTAATATCTAATTCACAGGCAATACCATTACTGAGAGTCTTTTCAGATTTCTATACCACTCATTTCTTAATGGATGAAGGAAGGTTTGGCTTTTACTTAAATTAGAGTTTCACCTGAGAGAAAAATCACTTGCTGATTTGCATGAATTGTATTCACCTGGGATCATTTATTTCAGATAAGGACTTAAGGTCAGAAGGGTTTGAATTGGAATCCTGCCGCAGCATGATTGCTTTAATGGATGTATCCTTTCCTGGTGAAAAGGGAGTGCTTGAAACCACTCCAGTCCACTATTTCTCACCACCACACACACCCAGACAATTTAGTAAGCCAGGGAAACAAAACAGCAAATTGCAGCCTGTAGTCAGGTAACAATGCATTCCTGGTTTGGCACATCATAATTCCAGTTATCTCAACATTAGCATACATGGCAGAGAAAAGCAAGCCACAGAATAAATCAGTCAGTATGACACCCTTCTCTAGGTATCAGAGACTGGCCAGCTGATGTACTAAAGCATGATTTTTTGATTATTATTTTAAAAACAAACTCCACATAACTATAGTTCTTGCCAACAAACTTACTGTATTTCTCTCTTTTAGTTTATAATGTATTACATATTCTACTGTATGCTCAGCTTGCAATGCATGCTGAACTTGTCTGGAACAAGTGCAATAAAACACACTACAAGATGCCACATGGGGTTACCTCTGCAACAACAACCCTCAGTTTTCCAGTTTGAATAACACAATTTTCAGAGAATGTAAGTGCATTCAAACATAATCAGAACAAAAGTGTAGCTACAATCCAGAGCCAGAATGGTTGGAGCCTAAACACATTTTTGAAAATAGCTTTAATCAACATTTTGCTTGCTTCTCAATTAATTTTAAGAAAGGCAGAAAGAGCTTCACTCCAGAGTAAAGCTCAGTTGTCTTTAAAAGCACTGGGTGAGCTTCACATTTGGAGGTATTTCAGAAGAGCCCACTAAAAGATCCTGTTCATGCACTTTTAGAATAGATCCAGAGGCCAGGCTGGGTCTGTTCCAGAAGTTTGCTTCTAATCAAAGTACAAGTACTACTTCACATTCCTGAAGCACTATGCTATGCACAACGACCAGAATGTTTACAAATATTTTACTGCACAGCTCAGATAACTCTTGATGCTGAGAAGGTCCCCAACCCAGTTTCACATTCATCCCTTCACCAGTAGTTTAAAGATTTAATTTATTTTATCTTAAAAATCCTGTAAGTTTTTTACCTGAATGTTTGCATCACAGACAGATGGCTCAGGGAAGATAAATTTTGACGAATTTCGACATCTCTGGGACAAGATTAAAAGCTGGCAGGTATTGCTGGTGTCTTCACCGCTCTTCTTCACAGCTCCTGCAGTGCAAATTCTCTACAGGAGAACCAGAACTCTCCACATACACTGCAGCAAAAAGAAAGGCTAAAAAATAATTGTGGATTTGCTTCTAAAATGAAAAGTAATGTCTCTCCTCATCCTACTTCACAGCCAAAGCAAATAGCCTGAATCTCTTATGTACAGCCTTCCCCCATGAGAGCAGCACAGAGGCATACAAACTGAAGGAGGAGAATGATGGGAACTAGAATCAGGCCTCAATAATAGCTTAATTAGGGTGATAAAGAAGGAGGATTAACAGCATAAACTCAAGTCAAACAAGGAGAGTCTCTAGAAGAGAGCTTTTTTGCTTCCCAGAGATTGGATCTAAATTATTTTACCTTGTGACTGAGAGAAAACCTGTGCTAACAACCCAGAGTGCCCAGCAGTGGCAGTATAAGGCACGCGGTAAAGCCTCCAGGTGCCCAAGGCACACATCCCATATCCACTCAGTGGGTACATTCTAGAGAAGTACAAGTTTTTATTACTATTGTATATGTATTTTTTTCTTTTTCCAGAAAATTTTCAAGCGTTATGACACGGATCATTCAGGAACCATCAACAGCTATGAGATGCGCAATGCAGTCAACGATGCAGGTACTTTCCCCTGTGCAGGGTCCAACAGCTGAAGAAAACTTGTTTTGTTTTGGTGCATCACAGGGTGAGATCAGGAACACAGTTCTGCCTTTTAAAGACAGATGCTAGAGAAATTAGAAAACATTTTTTCCCCCAACAGAGCTTCTCAAATATCCAAATGGCAAGCCTTGTATGTCTTGCCAGCCAAATAGGTCTCTTCAGCTCCTCTTTGATGCAATGGGTGGTGCTCTGCTGTCTTAAGGATCTCCTGCTTGGGGTCCTGCTATTCAAGAGACCAGGGAGTGCTGAAGACATTTGCTCTCATTTAAGCTGTGGATTCTATAAGTTTGTGTAAGTAACGAACAAAGAACAGTGGAAAACCTTCAACCCAAGTATACAGGCACTGAAACCAAGATGGAGCAGGTCTATGTCCAAGTTTGCATCACAGGCAATTGGGTGGACATCTCTTGAGTCACGTAACGTTTCTTCAGCACTGAGCCACTCTGGGTTCAGTCTCTTCTACCTGCACAATGAGAAGAAGGTATTTTTGCAAAACTTGCAGTTAATGAAATTCATTCTGTAAAGAGAGACTTTGGATTTTCTTGCTTGTCTCAGACACACCAGTATGCTTCTTCCCCCGGGGAGCAGGCCTCTCCCCACAATTGTCTGTACCAGGTCTCTGAGGGAGCGAGATGACCTCTTTGGCCAGAAAATCTGTAGTATCAGATTAACCTAGATGACACTTTCAGTGACACTTTGTCTTCAGTAGTATTTTGGCACATCAAGGAACAGAACAAACGGCTACCTTGTACTTACAAAACCTCAGTGATTCTGTGATCCTTTGCTGAAGACGAAGCTATACCTGGATTTGGACTCCTGCTGTGGTAAAAATAAGGGTAATTTTTATTTTCCAGGTTTCTGTTCTCACTGGGGAAGTTGTCAATGTAAAAAAAGAAAATATTTAAATACCTCCTGCCCTGACTTTAGAACTAAGAACATTTCAGAGTCTTACAACACATAAGCTGTGCATGACCTTGCGTTTAGGCAACAAACAGCTGTACCCGAGCTGTGACAGATCCTTTCAAGGCACAGTCACAGGCTGCAGCATTCAGTGCCACAGTTCGGTCCCACCACAACAAGGAGTTGCCTCCTTGTCTATATTCTGACCGCTGTTTAATTGTGGTTTTATAGCAACTTCCTCCGGCGATTATGTCTCCCAGTTTCAGCTGATTTGCTCTCACCAGGCCCAGCTGAGGCATCAGGCCCTCTGGGCCTGCAGCTCTCCTCTTCACACTTACAGCCTGAGGTAACTTCTGTGCTAAGGGCCCTCCCAAATCATAATTTCAAAACATTGCTCCTGTTTTAGGAAAGCAGTTGGACCCAGTGAAGCTCCTTATTGCTTTACTTCATTTTGTTTAGCAGTTGCAGCAGGACCTTCCAGCCTGAGCCTCAGCTGGGCCTGGGGAGCGCCTGTAGCCAAACCCCTCCTGGAGCAGCGCTTTGCCCGCCCGTGGCCCAGCTGTGCCCCGATCTTGCTTCTCTGCAGGGTTTCGGCTGAACAACCAGCTCTACGACATCATCACCATGCGCTACGCTGACAAGAACATGAACATTGACTTTGACAGCTTCATCTGCTGCTTCGTGCGCCTGGACGCCATGTTCCGTGAGTGGCTGCCCCGGCTTCACGGCACTACCTCCCCTCCTCCCCCCAAACACAGCCACGGATCCACAGAAACATGGGTTGAAAAGGACCTTAATGATGACCTGGTTCCAACCTCCCTGCCATGGGCAGGGACACCTTGCATTGGACCAGATTGCAAAGTTTGTTCACAGCACTACTGCCTATGTAGGGTATTAATTATTAAAGATATGTGCTTAGGGAATCTAAGACATGACAAGCTGTCTCATACAAACACAAAAGAAACCACGTGTTTCTCCTTGAATTAGCTAAGGGAAAATGCAGCAGAAACACCTGCTGACCCCACAAGTAAAGACCTCAGCAAGTTTGCATTTCACAACAGGAGCACCATTTGATTTCCTGTCTTGGAATCATCTTTCCTCACACAGTAAACTTAATCTACTCCATATATTTTTGTTTCCTTACTTTAGGGGCATTCCACGCCTTTGACAAAGATGGAGATGGCATCATTAAGCTCAATGTCCTGGAGGTAAACTGCTTTATGACAGTATGTCAAACAATGTCACAATACTAAATTTTAATTGTATTAATCATGGTACATGTTTTCAAGGGAGAACTCTATGAATAGAGTTCATCCAAAACTATCACCCAATTGGTAAGAGGCCGCAAAACGTCTTAAAAATTTTGTTACCAATTTTACACAGAAAACATCCATTATCTGCCAGCAACAGCTGCTCTGTAAGACTCCAATTGGTGCTGAAGGGCACTGCTGTGACCTCTTCATATCATCTTTAAAGTCCATCAAAAAACATTTGAGATTTTTTTTTAATGAGGCAATTTAGATCAAACACAGTGTTATGGTGTTCAATGAAAATGGGGCTTAGCATACCTTTTGCTTTACCTTTCAAAAATCTTATTAAGAAGAATTAGAAAGTTTCAACTTAAAAGCATGTCCTCTGTTAGGCAAAGCATTAAAAACACCCTTCACATTTTGCAAGGGAAGGAGAAACAAGAGCAAGAGACTCAAGAAAAAACTCCCCACTGCCACTCTATTTCCTGCTAAGTGACAGCAAGCAGCTGCCTTCTAGCTAGAGATGGTGGTGTCTTCACACAATTTGTGGGAGGACGCCAACAACTCTTCCATCGTTTAACTCTTCTTTCAGTGGCTGCAGCTCACGCTGTACGCGTAACACCAGAGCCAGCGGCCACCGGCACCAAGAACGCACTGAAGACTTCCAAGGAACTAGCACCATTCATCCCAGGGCAAACAAGAGCACTTCCTGATTATGTCATTCACTTGCCAAGATAAACCACACATGGGAAGAAGCCCTTGGAAAGAGAGACAACCACACTCTCGTGGACAGGACAGTGTGCATATTTTCTAACTACTTTTATAGCATCCTAACATTTTTCCTTTGGGCAACAAGGATTAATTTATTGATGACTGAATTAAGCTTTCTCTGCATGGTGAAGACATGGAGAATACATAATTATTATTCTTGTGCTGACAACTGGAAAGGTCTTCCCTCAAGTCAGATGAAACTGGGACTGTATCTGTAACTGTGAAAGTCAGAGGTGTTTACTGCCACTTTGTAATTACTCATTAACTCTTTGTCCTGCTCTAGGTATTATCCTTTCATCTCTTTGTAATGTTTACTGAATATTTCACATGAGATTGTGCTAATTACATTAATATTATGCAACCCAATGACTCTGTTACAGATTTGGCTGTGCAGGTTGGATCTCTGCTATGTAGAAATGGGAGAGTAGGGCATGAGAGACTGCAATACCAGAGCACAGCTTGATCTAATGCCTCAGCAGAAGTACGAGAACTGAGCAACTGGCTCTCATTTTTAGTACTCGGGACAGATCTTAATTACACATTTGGACATTAAAAGTGTTTTTCATTGTAACTGCATTCCCCATAATATTGAAAAACTGATTTGCCATTTGAGGCAGAAAACCTCTTATACATACAGAACTATGTATCTACACACACACATGTATTTCCCCCACCCGGGGTCCTATTTCCCAACAGTACCATGCATTTCTTTATTGCAAGAGGTGACTTGTAGCAGAATCAGATACTATGTCAGCATGACCACTTTGAGAATATTATTCCTATGGGCAAGTACAATTAGTTTAATGGAACCAAAAATAAAATCAGTTGGAGTTTTGGCCTAGGCTTTTTTTGGATTTATTCTGAAAGAACAGATGATGAAATATTGAGCACTCTTCCATCAATCTCTTGAACATAGAGCAGCTTTTGGAGGTTATGGCAAGTGTGAAATTAGCTTAATATCTCAAATACTTGCCAGTTTACTCCTTGAATGCATTTGGAAAAAAAAAAAGCACTTAAGAGGTTCCCTTGCTACCAGCTTAAAGGATGGCAGGTTTTTACGAGTGCAATATAAAAAATGGAAGGAAAAACAAAACATGCAAGAAAGACCAGACTTTGTGAGGAGAACTGTCTACTTAGCTGTCTAATGGTGAAAAGTAGCAAAGCAATCCACTAATGTAATGCAAAATTTTAAAAACAAATCGTAGTATCCTCTCAAAGTTATTCAAGTGAGTAGCACATTTAACTGAAAGGTCACTACGAAGCTGGTAACCTTTTGGCTGTAAAGTTCTTAGTGTTGTCTTGCACTGTAACTTACTCTGAAAGACTAAGAAAATCCCATAGTTTATCTAAAAAAATTTATTCTCCTTCAAATGCAACTTTTTTTTTTTTTTTAACCCAAGTAATTCTTAAGATGACTGGAACACTTGAAGCCCTGGCTTCCAGCCATGCCTTACTTCCACTGAGCTATTATTTTCCATACAAGTATGGGAGAGATGCTCTTAGTTGGGACGTTCAGAGAAAAAACAAAATCTATCAGTCAAAAGATCAAAATACGGATTTTTTAAAAACTGGTCCTTACAGTTCTGGTGAGTGAACTACCAGCAAGCTCTAGAGAACCTCCCTTGCAATGGGCCATGAAGCAAAGCAGGCAGCACATCATCTCAGAGGCACCAGTTGGGTGGACAGTTTCACTTCCCTGACAAATGACTACGTCTGAGATTCTGCACACTTGTAACATTTCTGCCAGTGCTGGAGCTTCAAAGTGGCCTGTCTGATTTTATCCAGCCCTCATAAAACAGGAAAAAAGTCCAGAACAAATTCAAGTTCTACCAAATCCTGTAAAAGAATCATTCTATTTAAAACAAAGGAGAAACAGACAAATCATAACAATATAAAGAATTTTATTTTTTTCATTTCTTCTTTTGCCATGTAAAGTTTCATTATTACACTCACAGCTTTGTACCAAAGTGAGAGAAGAAAACCATGATCAATCTGTGCACGTTCTACACAGCTACTATTGAATTACTAAATATTCAATCAAGTTTTATTCCACTTCCATTCTTCAAAAAGACTGTTTAACATTATAGCAAAATGAAATCTGAGAAGCTGGCAGGCACATGTAACAGAATACATACCTACACAGTTTGCTCTTTGAGGACTAATTATTTTACAAACAGTAGCTGAAACCATTTCCTTATCCTTCCTTACATATTCTGCAACTCTGGACAACGTAGACTGCTTGAATTATAGTACCATACAAGCCTGAAAACCAAGATTCACCTGTACCTGTGTTTTAGTTCAACTTAAGGGAAAAATGTTTTCCCAACAAAAACACTTCCTCTGCCATTTATTGCAAGTTTGCAGTTATCATTTACCTTGATCCAGCATGATTGTTTGAAAATGTGCATTAAGAACTGCACTACTTCAAACACACCACACAGTCAAGCTCCTGCTATTTTGCAGAAGCCAACTTATGTGCTGGTAATATGTTTAAACTCTGTGATTCACATGTAAGGTAAGCAGAAGCCTGGATATTTAATGCATCTTTGTACCAAGGGCTGCAGCAGTTTTCCCTCTGTCCCCTTCCACATACAGAAGCAGCAGTGTTAGGCCAGAGTGTTTCGCACTGCCAGATAGCTCTTATTTTTCCCAGAAATTTGAAGGAGAAAGGAGAAACTAATATAGATCAATCCCAGAAGGCCCCTAAAGGGCCTGCCATATGTAGTCAGCCATATAGCAAGTCTAGAACTCATTTTTTAACATAACTAATAAAAAATCCACAGCTAACCACAAAATAAATCCTCACTCTACTCACTCTTCCACCCACAACTTTTTACTTGCATAAAAAACAAACCAAAACCAAAAATAAATAGTCCTGAAACTGGCTTCAGATGTGCAGTACTGCTTTTCATGCAAATATTACTGTGTTAGATGTCACAAACAGCCCACCTTCCTAAAGTTATTACATTCTTCAACTAGAGGTATATCAGGAGCCAAAACCCTAAGTTGCAAGACCAGAGAAGATCTCATTAATCAACACCAACAAACAAACATTAGTTTGGCATCTCTCTTCGGCAATTGCCTCCAGAAGAAGTAAATGGCCAATTATGAAATCTGCACCAAATTCCAGCTGAACAAATAGGAAACTTCCTCATACAACTCCAGAGAAGTCTGGGGATTTCCACAGCTGAACAACTTCATAGCAAATCCTTTTAAGATATCCTCATGACAAAGCAGTACAGCTTTTTCTTCTGAACCCCTGAGGATTTTAAAAAATTCTTTCTAATTTATGAAGCAAAATTTTTCACTCATGCAGCTCTGCTGTTTTCCCACCTCTTACCCATTTTAGGACTCTTACAATATATCTGAAATGACCTACAAAGTAGCAAAAGACCACTGATAAAGCTGGACTTCAGAAGCCCAGACTTTTCAGGGGGATTGTTTTCAAGACAGATAAGGAAATATCATGGACCACACAAAAAGAAAGACTGCTGCCACCAACTAGAAAAGATAAACCTAACAAGCAAATGGGAATGCAAATAAAGTGTAATAACTGTGTTTGTTGCAACATCTAGTGAGAAAGATCTTTATATGTTCCAGAAAACAGCTGAAAGACTGTAAAGAATCACAAGGGAGAAGTAACAAAATCTACTCTCATATATATTTTTCAGAATGCCACTATTGCCCCCACTGGCTTGTCCTCAGGACACACCTCCACACATTCACTGGCAGCACAGTCCATGAAGGACAGCTTAGGATGCCCACATTGTTTACTCCACACTTACATGCTCCCTCATTGTGCTACAAAAAACTCCCAGAAGAACTCCTGGATATCAACACTTTTGGAAATGGCTTAAGTATTACGCAGTCTTCTGCTTTTAGGTCATGAAAAAACCCAAACAAATGCTCTCAGACTTTAGAGCATTACACTCTCCATCATAAAACATCTACACGGCTTAAAGACTTCCCCAAACTGGATTCTCTATTGAATTGCTTCATCCACAGACCACAGAAAGAAAGATAAAAAAAAAAAAATCCAACAC
>VZRR01007735.1:69295-341613 GCA_013398015.1 Oreocharis arfaki | reverse complement strand
TTCAACCAAAAACCAAAGAAAAAAAAAAAAAAAAAAAAAAAATCCAACACCAAAGCCACAAACATACATCCCCCAAAAACCAAAACAAAAACACCCTCAGAACAGCCTGAGGTCTGAGCAATGTATTGGGGCTTTTTGCTATCCACAAATAGCTTTAGGAAAGTAAACAAAACCAATCACCACAAAAGCATTGGAACCTCAGAGATTCCCAGGTCTTTGAAGTAGCATGCTACTGCATCTCATTCATATTTTAATTCTGTCTCACAAAAAATATTAATCAGTGCCAGAGCAATTCTGCTTGTCTGCTGAGATAATACAAAACCAGTGTGCTCCAGAGAAGGCCCTGAAGCTCCTTGATTTGATGGCAGTGGAACATCCATGGGCTTTCCTCAATCATTCACTTTCTCGGCCTAAAAAGGCTTCTTGATAGTCAAAGAATGAGGCTATAAAACTTATTTGGTCTATGGCTGAGAACTCTGAAAGGGGTCATGAAAAAGATACCAAGTAAAAGCAGTCCACTGAGTTGTTTTGGAAAAGGGCTGGATTCATGTCTGAGCAGCTTGGTTCGCTGTCTTCACCTTTCCTACAGCTTAGGAAAACCTCTGCTTATTTTATCCTGAGCAGCAATTTAGGCAAAAGTGAACACAAAGCTCCTTGCTAGATTAGTCTCAATGTTAAGAGGGTTTTTGCAAAATTAGTGTCATTAGAGGAGAGAGGATGGCAAGTGCCAGAAGAGCATTTCAGGGAACTTCACAAGGGGAAGTGATCCCCTCAAGTGACACTTGCAGGGGAACCCTGACAAGTTGAAACAGTCTTCCCTTCTGCACTGGCCTCTCTGTGGTACTTTCTGTGCATTAGTAGAAATAAAGACTTTTACATGTGATATACATTTCATATCCTCAGCTTCTGCTTGAGAACTTTAGACTTTAAAATCCTGCTCCATTCTTTCCAGTTGAATTTTCGTGAACTTGATATAGCCCAAGCCAATTAAGCCAGTCCACAACAGAAACAAAGCACTACCAAAGTGGATGCACTTAAACACACAATGCATTTGCATTTCCCTTGGTTTGCTATGCCATGAGGATATGGGACTGCAAAGCTCAATCACTAAGATTCCATATAAAATCAGCAATCCAATTATGGTGTTTTATCAAGATAGCAGTGGTTGTTATGCTGGTCTTTAACTAAAAGAAAAACTGACACCACTTTACTTCTTTTCCATACATAAGGACTTATATTGAAAAAGACTAAGATTGCAAAGCATGTGAGTAGAGCCACTGTTCTGGCTGTTTTGCTGTTACTGGCATCTCTCTCAAGAAATAACCGCTTTCCTCAAAATAAACAAAATACCTCAGCAGGTATGGTATCTATCACTGTATATATTGTGCCAGTTATAGCAATTTTTACACAAGGAATAATGAAAAAGTTACAATTAACATTAAAAAAATAATTTATTCCAGTCTCCATAAAATAACTCTTCTTTTTATGAAGAAAGTAAAAACGTACACTGGATATTCAGGTTACATTGTTAGAATTTGTGATATTCTGGTTTGCAGAATTTTATTAAAATCAGCTAAAAAATTGGATACCACAGAACCAGACATGTCTTAGACACGTAACAGGCTTCAAGCTGAGTTTGCAAACAGCAGCACCTATTGTAATCCAAGTTCTCACGACCCCTTTGGACTTCCCAAAGACTATGCTTCTTAAAAAAACAAATAAAATCACGTGAAAAAACAAACAACAAAAAAATAAGGGAGACAAGAAGAAGGAATATTCTTGTCCACTGATGAATTAAAAACTTGCAAGAACTTGGGCTAAGTCTTAATTACCAGCTTTATTTCTACAGAGTGCAACACAACCTGTGGTCTCTGTAGCAATGCATTTCAGCCCCACCCAGTTTTTGCATTCCGAGTGGAAAAAGAAAGAGGAAAGACTGGAGTAAGAAACTGATGTTATTTGGAATAATTATGACATACAAAATTACTTCCCAATGTGGGAGGTGAAAAGCTTCACGAGTCAATCCTGCTGTCATCCTCAGCATGTCTTTCAATGTGTCCTACAGCATCCTAGAAAAGAACCAGAGAAGTCAATTAAAAAAAAATCATTATAATCATCACAAAAAACTTCGCAAAATATTCTAGAAGCCTAGGTGAAAGTGACATTCTAGATAATATACATTTGTTTGGCTTAAAGCTTCTGTAAAGCTAAATAAATAATATAATTGTCAAGTTACTAAATTACATATATAAAGTGTTTCACATACCCCATTGTTAAAGAGAAATAAAACCCAGCTTCCTCTTTGACTAGAAGAGCAAATTAAATAAACATATCATATCCAAAGCCAGCACTTAAAGAGAAATTAAAGATTCTACTGTTTGTTAATTATCAAAGAAACCTCCTTTCTTTCCATATTTTGGAAATCATTCAAAGGAAGGCAGTTTATATTGCCAAGGACTAAAATGTAGATTTTACAGATCGGTCTATAGGTAACAGCCCTCCTTACACCCATTCCTCAATCCTTTCCACATCATTTAATCCAGCTCTTATGCCTTCATTTTTTCCCCCTTCTGTGCTAACTTTTATCCAGAAGCTTATGCACTACTTATTTAAAGACTGGTTTTGCTAACAAACTCACGTGAAAAATAAACAACAATAAAAGAGGTAGCAATAGATAAAAATTAAAAGGATAAAAACCTGTTTTCAGGGCAGATGTTTATTCATCTTACAGAGACATCTTTCCTTCTAAAAATTTCCTAGTATCTTGAGTAGAATTTCTTTAATATTTTAAGAATTCTACCATTTCCATGTAATAGTTTAGGATCAAACTCTTTTAAATTGACCATATGTCAAATTATCAGAGCTGCACTCTTCATCTGCCATAGGCTGAATTGAACCCTGTTAGCCTTGGATGACTGTAACCACATCCAGTTAAGCCTGCCAAAACTAGAAAAACTTAAACCCTTTCTAAGAGAAATAGGATCAAGTCCCACAATTGTGGCGGTATAAGTACTTTATATTATCAAACACAACCATGTTATTTCAACCACACACCTGCTTGGAACCTTTCCTGGAAGTAAAGAAAGCATCACAGTTCTTCCAACGACATTTCAGGGTCTGAAAATTTGGATTGGTGTGGTCAGTTAGGAGATGTTGTTTCAGATGGTCCACAACTCCAAAGATCAGTGAACATCCATGCCACTGGTAGAAAAAACAACACACCAGAATAAGCCAGGGAAATACAATTTTTGCTAAAGCTTTCCTTCCCGCAATTTCACAATATTCTTCCAAGACAGTAAGCATGCATGCCAACTCCTCTAAGTTTTGTATCTTATTTCATTTCCATTTTCAATGGTCTCTATTCCTTTAATTACAGCTTTACAGAAATTCTTCCTGCCTTTAGCCAAGCCTAGACCATCATCAGGAATGGAGGGAGGAAGAGAGGAATTAAGCCTTTACAAGATTTAATCTTACCTGTGACAAAGTCATTTGGAATTTAATTAAACTTATTTAACAGAGTAAATCAGCTTTTCTATGCCATTCAGCCAATGTTTTTGGTTTTAAACAGTTACAGGTCACTATCTAAAAACTGCCAGAAAGAACAATAATTTAAACTCACGACTCGCTCCAAAGCTTATACACACACACACATATATATACATACACACACATATATATACACACAGCAAAGACAACAAGAAATAAAACTAGTGATATATACCTGAGTGATACATACTTTAAAAAGTACATACATATATAGAAAAAAAAAGAATTATAAAAAAATCTAAGGTCAAGCTACCCAAGACTAAGTGTAGAGACCACCCCTAGAAAATTCAATAACAAAGGAAGGCTAAAAACATTTTGCCAATTACCCAGCATCGATAATTTTGCATCAGATTAAGCCTCACAGCTCTGACACTGCCATCATAGCATCCAGTGTAGATCTGTAAAAGAAACATTTATGGATAAGCAAGCTGGGAAGGAAAAAAAAAAAGGAGTAAAATTTTGAAGGACACTTCAGTGTAGCTAAAAACAATGAAATATCAGCATACAAGGTTTCTACATTTTAAAAACATTAAAATTCTTTTACGATTTGCATTCATAGTTCTCAAAAACCCACAAAAAAATAAGAAATGTTTCTCTGTTGTTGACAGTGTCATGTGTGTAGCAGTTCAGAAAACTTTAAATTATCCACCAAAGTTTAAAAATATGTAGGTGTAAATGTCAAGTTGAATATATTTCCAGGACATAACCTGTTACATGTATATAAAAAAAGGATGGAGAGGAAGCGTGTGGAAGAACATCAGAATTTCAGAAAAGACTGATGCAGATCCTTTCATTCATCACTAAATTTCTCATCTGAACCCTTCTTCAATTTGAGAATGCCCACAACAGGCCACTGTTGGGGCACAGTTCAAGCCTCAGGTTGGACTCCTATGAGATGTGATGCTTGGGCAGTATGTATTCCAATCAGTAGGAAATCTGTTCCTTTGGACTTAACTTTTCTGTTACTACAGATCACGACTATACCTTGCATTATATAATCTTAAAGAAACTTTGCAAGCAAATTCCTAGACATGCAGACAAATATGTGCTTTTAAAGACTATTTTAAGAAGTATTTATCCAGAAGTGCTTCTGAAATTTATCTTGCAAGGCAGATGCATGAAGAAACCTGTACACCTGAATCAACTGCACACCTTTGTTTATGTTCTGTCAAAGGTTACTAGAGGTTTGACTGTGGGTGGAGTTTTCCTCTAACATCTGAGTGATTCCCTTGAGTAAAAGTCAAACAGGATTGACACTTGAAAAAGCGGAAGTATTTTATTATTTCTAGAGTCTTCACTGTAATCATCACTGCAAAAAGATCTATTGTTTTAAGACTACAGTAAGCTAAATGGTGATTTTTCCCCAGACAATAATATTACATAAATATAAAGCTGTTTTAGCAACTTGATTTTTTGACTAAGAACAACTTAGAAGTACAGCCAAACAGCAGGTTGACTTCTTTATCTGAAGAAATTAAACCGTCTGGTATGCACCTATGGCAATTAAAACCTTCTCTTTAAGACCAGTGAAAACAAGGGAGTTACCATGCTCTTGTGGATGGTCATACACATGATCATATCTGTGTGGCCTCCATAGACTTGCAAGCGGTCGTGTGACTTGAAAGAAACAGAAACAGACACTTAACAACATGACATTTTTTAAGAGCCATTTTTCACAGACACATAAAGGATAATACTTCCAAGAGCCGTTTCCTTGGTAGCAATTAAACTGCTGTGGTTGATTCCAAACTTTATAGCTACCCTGAAAGCTCACTTTTGCTTACTTTGCTTCTGGGACTCTTTTTGTCCAACTAAGCACTCGCTCTCTCAGCAGACAAAATTAACATTTCCCCACTTTTCTGAGCCATCATTGTCTTTGAATAATCCAGGTTCTAAAAAAATGGTTTAGGCTATATTCTTTAAAACCCATGTATTTTGGCTGGTGAGACAATTATATATACTGAGTGACAGGAAAGAGAGGGATGGGCTAGAGACCAGAAGGTACAAAGATGACTTCTATTTGACTTCAAAATCATTAATTAACACATACTAGATAAATGTCATTAGTGACCACCTATTTTCTTACCTGTAGTTCATAAACACGAACAAATTTATCCAGGCATGCTGTCACCATGACTTTCCCAAGAATGTTCACAACTGTTACTGCATGGTTATGGCCCTTATAGATCCGTACCAGCTCTCCAGTCTGCATCAAGAAAAAGCAAAGGTAAATAGGGGTTTGGTTTGGTTTTTCTTAAACAAAAGAACAAAATGGTTTTACCTAACCGAGATAGGGTATCTAGGTTCAATGCTCACTACTCAGAAATGAAAACACGCTTTATTAGACTTCCATTCCCTGTGAAGGCACTTATAGATTATGATCAAATACTACTTATCCTTTTATTTGCCCATCCTAACACAGAGCCATTCCAGTATAACAGAAATGCATGGGTCTGTGTAAAGTTCTCTCTCTTCTTCTGAACATGAGCCACCTGTGTGCCCAAGTGGCCAAACAGCCAACAGCATCTTGGCCGGTACCAGCAATAGTGTGGCCACCAGGACTTCCCCTGTACTCGGCACTGCTGAGGCCACATCTCGAGTGCTGTGTCCAGTTCTGGGCCCCTCAGTTCAGGAAGGATATTGAGGTGCTGGAGTGAGTCCAAAGAAGGGCAACAAAACTAGTGAAGGGTCTGCAGCACAAGTGTAATGAGAAGTGACTGAAGGAGCTGGGGTTGTTCAGTCTGGAGAAGAGAAGGCTCAGGGGGAACCTTATCACTTTCTACAACTCCCTGAAAGGAGGGTGTAGCCTGATGGGGGTTGGCCCCTTCTCCCATGCAACCAGAAACAGGACAAGAAGAAATGGCCTCAAGCTGCGCCAGGGGAGGCTGGACACTCGGAAGAAATTCTTCACAGAAAGGGTGATTAGATTTTGGAATGGGCTGCCCTGGGAGGTGTTGGAGTCACTGTCCCTGGAAGCACTTATGGAAAGACTGGATGCAAACAATGCCATGGTCTAGCTCATATGGTGGTGTTCAGTCACAGGCTGGACTCTATGATCTCAGAGGTCTTTTCCAACCTAACTGATTCTGCGATTCTCTTTCCATCATCAGTTACATATTCCCACCCACCCTGAAACTAGTACCATGCTATTAGTATTAGGATCAAGGATCAGTTAGCAAATGTAGCTAAATACACAGAAATACACTTTTTTTTTTGTCAACTAATATTTCCCTCTGATAAGTTTCTTAACCTAACTTACTGCATAGCTACATGAATGCTTCTGCTAGGACTCAGGGAAGATGGTGTAAAAGAGGGAGAGAACGGTAGGCTAGAGACAAAGCATTCATGACGATACAAAAGCTTTTGAACCATCTAGCTTTAAACAGTGTTCCTCAAGTTTTTCCAGTAATAAAGAAACTTTCTCCCCTCCAGAATATCTCACACGGCTTTTCTCTGAACCCCTTCCATATTTTTGTAGTAATATTTGCAAAAGCAAGATGCCCAGATAAAAAGGCATTGCCTATCCTGTGACAAGAGTCAGCCCTTTTACGTAGTCTCTTCACGCCTCCAGAGTTACCTAAAGTGCACAGTCACATTCACAAAATCATGAGACTTCCTTTTCTGGAAGAAATCTGCTCCAGCAGTCAGTCAAATATTCTGGAAATACTGACTTTATAGCATAGGAATTCAGTGCCTTAATAGCAAAAGTCATTCCATTTTTCTATAGGAGACTTACATGAATGTTGTGGGCATGGACAGACTGATCGCTGGAGCCACTGAATACAAGATCATTCACAACCTTACAAAAAAAAAAAAAAAAAGTTTTATATTTTGTAACAGATATGAAAATTGGCAGGCAAAATATTAAGACACTGTTCACTTTAAAGTTGTACTGTAATATTTCCTAAATTTGAGAGCCTTAAAATCAATCAAGAGTATGAAGGAAAAAGCATGCACTGAGTTCTTCACATAAGAGCTAGAAAATGTATTACAGTAATTTTTACACTTCACAACTGATATAAGAAGCTGTTAACCTGCAGCCCTCCAGGCTAACTCATCCTGCCTATGGATTATTCTCACGGATAGCTCAGCAGCAAATCAGGGACCAAGCAAACTGAATGCAGAATGCTGCTCTGCACGTGTACAGTAAAGCCCAATGTTTCCTGGAAATCTTGGACGTGCTGCATACTTACATGCCGCTTATGTAAGAAAAATGATGCTCCTAACCCCTAACAAGTGACAGGACAAGAGGAAACAGCCTCAAGTTGCACCAGAGGAAGTTTAGAATGGATATTAGGAAAAAGTTCTTCACTGAAAGGATGATCAGGCATTGGAACAGGCTGCCCAAGGAAGTGATGGAATCACTATTCCTGAAGTGTTCAAAACACAGACATGTGTGACAGCTGGGGACATGAGATATGGCAGCCAAACAGAGACAATTTCCCTACCGAATTGCTCAGTTTTTGTAATTTAAAATAGCGAAATCCTTTTATTTCCTATCACAATCTGCTCATCATTTTAAGCATTCTTTGTCCAAAATGTATTTTCAGAGACACTTGCCTTCATGCAGAGAACAGTCTTGCTGTGACCTTCCAGGGTTCTGAGAAGCAGCCCGTTCCGCGCATCTCGCACACTGATGGTGCAGTCATAGGAGCCCACTACCAACAGCTTGCGTGCTCCTTCCTGAGCTGTGGCTAAACAGCTCACTGCTCTAGGGCCATGGCATTCAAAGGTATCAAGCTGTTTATTATTCTGGTAGGGGAAGAAGGAAACGGTATTTAAGAATTAAAATTTTGCTATGACACTGACTAGACCATTGAGTCCTTTTTGTGTTGTGCTTGTTACAGCAACTGATTTCAGTTTAGCAACACACAAAATAGCAGTGGTAAGAATTGCAGCCTAACAATTAAGTTTCCAAATCAAGGAAATAACTCCTTATGTTATGTACACCAGGGGGAGCCTTAAGGAAAAACATAACAATACAGCACCTAAAAGAAAGGTAAACAAACAGACAGGGAGGTGGGACAGCTTCATGCATGGACAAAATAAACAACTAAAAGGGGCCAACAGTGACCATCTATACCAAAATGCCTTCACTACAAATATATTTACTACTGTAGACAAAGAATGGAAAGAAACACAAAGAGGAGAGAAACAGCATCACAATAGGCTTTCAGGTGCCAATATTTAAACAAACTAACCTTTATGCTGAAAGTAACCACAGTGCCATTTGAAAGACCTGCATAAAGGATCCGCCATCTACTGTGTAAACAGAGCACTCGATCTTCCAATTTAAACTGTTCCATGCGCTCTTTGGTCTAGCAATGGAAAGAAGTACTTAAAGATTTCATTAACTGAAAACAATTCATGGAAAAAAAGCCTGAAATGAGTGATGATTTTCACTTTTTAAACCAACAGAACTGGAGAAAAACATCTGAAAGTCTGGTGTCACATGAGAGTTTGATCCTCATTTTAATCAGGACCATCTCTAAGGCCTCACTGCACTTCAGCCACTTATAACCCTAAACACTTTATACTAGTCACAAACCTCTAATGTGTACAGAAATTTAGACTACTGACTATATATACACACATATGAAAACCATCTGTTACACAGCTGAGGTTGAGGATTCCCCATTAAGTTCTCCATAGGGAACTTAAAGGTTTAAAACCCCTAGCAGTTTGCTCCCTGAAGCAGGTATTTGCTTTCTAGTCCTTCAAGTCACAGGTTGGGTAAGCCTTTTTATCATTTATCCTCAAATATCCAGCTTCAGGAAGCCTCAGTCTGCTCTTTCACCTGCCCTCAGCATAACAGATACCTGCTCTCTCTATAGCTGCTCTACAGACGGAGCAGAAAGCAGTTGCCTTCCATAAGCACCGAAGTTAGAAATACAGGAAGATAAATAAGACTCATGGCCAAAAAACTATCCTGCACTTGAGTGTTTCCAACATTTGGGATCATGCCATGCTGCTCTAGCAAAAACTCTACTGACAAGCTAGCCAAAAAATTAGGGTAGTAAATCAGTTAATGGTTTGACATTGGTTTGTGTTTTTGTTTTTTTTTTTTTACCCTGCTCTAGTCTAACGAGGTATGAAGTGGTGCTCATGTCCAGATCATATGGGTTTAAAAGGCTTCTGAAATTTATATTTGTAAAGAAACACTTGCATATGTAAAAAGGCAGCATATGCAAATCAACACAGAGTTTGAGTACCTTGGTATTGTAACAGTTGATAGTGTGGTCACTTGAGCCAGTGTAGAGTGCAGCATTCTTCCCATTTGTCTGAGTGACCATAAGGCAGTTCACTTTTGAAGTATGTCCTTCGAAGACAGCCACACACTTCCTGCTCTAAAAAGGAAGGCGTAGATTCTGTCAGCATAAAGGTCCATAATACCTCTTGGGATATGCACCTAATAGAACAGGGCAGGACAGCTAAAAAAATCAGGATACATGTGGCAATCTATCTCTCCTTGTCCCTCTCATAGGAAAAAGGGGTTGGGGAGGTGGAGAAGAGAGGTTTGAAGAGAGGAATAGTATAAAATAAATGAGGTGCTTGAAAAAGCAGCTGCTTCCTTTACTACACAGTAAGGCATTATAAAAGACAACCTTGTGATTTCAAGTAACGTAACACCACTCCCACAACCTTACTTACAACGAGATTGTAGGCACAAACTGTTTTGTCTGCTGAGCAGGTATACAACAAATTCCCAAAAATCTGAATAGCATTCACTGCAGCCAAGTGTCCCTCAAAGGTTCCCTCTGTAGGTTCTTCATCCTCACCTGGCTCCGAAGACACTTCTGTAGGACAGAGACATGCGTACTTTTGACTATGGGAACACAGTCAAGCAAACACCCTGCTGTGGTTTGTACTGCCAACCAGCAGAACTATTTCATGGGCTCAGCACCTTTAAGTCAAATTTCATTGTGGATTCTAGCAGGACTATGAATGTGACAGAGGGCAACAGAAAGTGTTAAAAAGACCTCCATATGACACTAAGTCCAGAAATATCTTTAAAATTTAAAAAAGATTGTATTATTGATTGTCCTAGAGCTTCCTATTCCCCAATGGAATTGGAAGCAGCCTGATCAAGACTTAACTCAAAGTCCTGCAAGATACTACATACAAAGCACCAGAAGGAAAGCTTGAAAGATATACCTGAGGAGTTCTTTGATCCCCTTAGGGATGATATGGAAGTCTGTGTCTCAGCCACACTGTAACACAAAATTAAACAGCAGTGAGATTGGACTTCGCATGTTCATTTTCAGACAGAATATTGGGGTAAGTAATACTCCAAAACACAAGACTCTGCAGTTAGTAGAAAACATGCTGTGACAGATAAGCTCAAAACAAAACTGGGCAGCCCTCTTCTTGTACTAAGAAAATTAGTAGGTAACAAGACACATTCATTTGTTGACCAAAAAAGCCAAGTCAGTTTTTATTTTCCTTTTTATTTCACTCCTGAAGTCACTGATGTAAGACTTTCTGAATGGGAGGGAAAAAAAAAAAAAACAAAAAAAAAAAAAAGAAGAGAGAGAAAGAGATGTCCCTTACGAATACTATATAATATTAATAATTTTACTTTTGAAATGTCTACAATAATCTCACCTTCTTTTCCCATCATTCCTATAATTCGTGCCAATCTCACTGGTGGAGCTCACTTCATCATAACCAGAGCAAGATGCCTCCAGGACTGCTTGATCCACAGAGTTGCATGAATCCCTCTTTGATGGACTGTCTGGTTTCTCATCTCCTGACTCTGATGAACCAACATCAACCACCTCACACTGAGGTGCTGAAACTTCCACTAGTTCCAGAGAAGCATCACTATCATTCTCATCTTTGTTTCTTGCTGCATGAGCAGGAACTCCACCCTCCTCTCTCGGAGGAGTAGATGTAGTAACTTTTTCTCCTTTAGGAACCTTTCCAACCTTGACTTTCCGGACAGGCTTGGAGTCAATCATATCCTGCTCTGTATCACTGTTGTCTGGCACATGGGCTGCCCTCAGAGTCTTCTTCTTCCTTAACCTTCTTCTCCTTCTGTTCCCCTTCTCTGCTGAGACTGCAGTGGTTGCCAAGTGTTGCTGGGATGGTTCTGCTGACAATTTGGGGGTTTTATCCATTGGCATTTCTAGAAGGACCGAATGCTTTGAAAGAGAAGTGCTACACTGATCCAGCAAAAATCTTTCAGCAGCTGTATCATTTACTTCTCTCTTGCTGAAAACAGACATTGAATGAGGTGAAGTGTTCTCAGGAGGTCCAGACTGTCCCTTGTCTGCAGCAGGTTTGTGGACATCTTGATTAGCGTGTTGGAAACAAGCTGTCAGCTCTGATAGGGATATGGCTGCAGTGATAACTGGATACACCGAAGTTTCCTGGTTGGTCTCTTCTAAAGAAAACAGACTAGTGTTACATTCAATCTGTACAGCAATAACTATTTTAATAACTATGCCAAGTGTCTCTCCCTGTATTTTCTGTTTACACTTAACTGTGCATGTGAAGTACATATTCCTACATGGTGAAAACTATGTGCACATGCAGATCTGCTATTTCAGTCAGCTATCCAGCCTTTGAAAAACATAACTGGGGAATAAAATGTTTATCCATGTACATAGAAACAAAGTAATGGGGCACATCATTCAAGCTGCTGGCTGGCTATATGCTTTTAAAGTTCTGACAATCTTTGGTGAATCCTACATTGTTGACTCAAGACGCTACCACCCCTCTCTGTGTGCTCCCTTACCAGCTGTCACAACTGCTATAGAAATGGTATTAATCAATGCATGCCAGGTACGACTCAGCTGTTCAGTGACACAGTTTGAAAACCTTGTGCTTAACCCATCTGAATTATTACAGCTATTATACACAGTTATTTCTACCAAGTTACTTGGACCTAATTCAAGATAGATAGTCATGCACAACCCACTCTACAGCACTGTACCTTTATCCTGGGAATAGCAGCAATGTAAGCCATGAGGGTAAGCTTTAATTAGTTTAGTGTGGACTATGCAATGGGGTAAACACACTCTTCCTGTCATTTAATTTTGATTTAATTAATATGAACAAAATGATCCAGCCTCTCAGCTGAGAGAGACTAAGGGCAGCATCCCACAGCTGTTTCCCACACCCTAAAATTCCCCAGTTGCACTTGCAATAACTACAATCCAGAACAGGATGTTTCAAGTTCACTGCATTTCTGGGGTGGGATCACGCAATGCAAATGGGAAGTTGGCAGTATTTGAAACATTTCCCTCTTCCAGTCTCTCAGAAGCCAGCAAATTTAACCTACAGTAATGCTTGGCCAAAACCACGTTACACATCACAGGACAAATTTGACGCTTTGGAATTACACATCCAACTAGAAAGAGCTACAATGAGAACATCTCACCCACACCTTTCTCAGACGGGGAATTCCAAGATAAAACGAGAACTGGCTGACAGCATAGGATATGTTGCATTTAAAGTAAGTAAATGCTAAGATGTTTTTCCCTGGACACATAACTGTCATGCACAACTGCAAAAACTGATAGAAAACCCTCTGTATGGAAGAAATGAATGCTTAGATGAAGTTTGAATGAGTTACTGCATTGAGTTATACTGGGAAGAAGGCACACAAAACCTTAAATTCTGAATATGCCTCTAATATCATGTGTCACACATTTCCCACTGGAAAGGGGAAGGAAGTAACTTGGTCACTTTATAACAGGAAAATAACAGTTACCAGCAACTTAGAATTAAATTTCTAAACCCAAAAGTTATTAATTCTCAGCACTTGGAGTGCTGAGGGTGTTAGAAAGAAGTAGGAAATCACCATGGCAATGCAAGAAAACAGAATCACTCAGTTCCACAGGTGGGACACACTGCTGGCATTTAGGGGAAACCAAATGCAATCAGCTCCCTCGAAGCACAGCAGAGCTAACCTCCTAAGGAAGCTGACAAGCTAAATGTGCAACCCCAAAAAGTAAACAATATGCCTCAGAGAGAATTCCTCTTCCTCAAATTACAGAATTTACCTAAAGGTAAATGTTTATTTCCACCCAAATTACTAAATTTATCTGATGGCAAACTCATTGTATGTAGCGCATACAGAAGTTCATCAATACCAAAACAATGGTAATTTGACAAATGAACATAAAAATAATATTCTTGCTTTTAATATGTCAAAAATAAGTTTGTAGGAAATGGAAAAATATGCTAATGTGATTAAGAGCTTTCTAAAGTAATTATTTAAGCAATAAATGTAGCTATACCCTGAAGGTTCATCTTCATAAGAAAATTATTAAAAACCTCTTCAACTTCTCTGTTGTGAAGTCTCAAGATTCTGCGAGCAAGACACTTCATGCCACTGCAGCTAGTGATCACTAAATCTTTCCTTAGAATTGGAAAACTGAGAATAAAAATGACACTGATACAAATAAAAATTTCACTGATGTTTAAGCGTAACAGTACGGCATATGCCAATAAAAACAAGAAAGCAAAGGAAAGGCTTCCTAAAAGTTGAGTCTTAACAATGCAAACAAACACAAATGCTGATTCTTCCCCTGCCCCAAGTTTACTTTAGTGAATACCTCAAGAGCTTCATACTGCTTGTCAAATCCACCAAAATGAGATGAAGCAAAACTCACAATACTACACTAATGTATTGTAACAGAACAGGAAATGCCATGGTGACTAAAAAAAAATGCACAAAAATACCACTTAGGTAATTCTACATCTGAAGCAAACTGAAAAAAGGGAAAAAAAATCAAATTCTTGTAATTAAAGAAGTCTAAACTTCAATTCAGCCAACATTTATCTCATGCTTGAGAAGAAAAATGCTTAGAATGTTAGAACATGGCTTTTTGCAATAGAATTTTTCACTTCAGTGGGAGGAGAAAAAAATTGTGCTGGCTATCTTTAACAAGCATCAATCTTACGAATGTTTTTCTCAAATTATCTAATTTAAAGGTTTGGGTAAATGATATTGTTATGGCAGACAAACAACCGTCATTAGAGTCACCCTGCTTGACTTCACAGGCTCTCAAGAAAGTAAGGGATGATTAAGCTTTTAATCTTCAGTTTTTACCTTCAGTCATAGTAGCAAGTTGCAGTGGAAACTACCAACAGCATTTAAGCCTTTGACCACAGACTACAGAACACAAGTTTGATGGGGTTTAAACTGTCTAAATAAAGAGTTAGCTATTTCAGCTGTAGTCATTAAGATCTCACTTTGTTGAGGCAGGAGCTCTCCCATCAGTAGTTCAATTAATTCAGCAGTGTCTCCTCTAGATAAAAGTAAACCCCTATCTTCACTGCTAGCCCTCCCACACCCCAAACATGAGTGAACAGTGCCTAACATCCAATTAGGAGAAGATGGATTGTTACTTCTAATATTACAAATTATACTCTTAGTGCTTATCCAGCGGAGCCCAAAAAGAACACAGAATAATCTCAATGTAGCTGTTCATAATTTTTAAAAAAAAATATTATAAGGCACACATTTTTCCTTTGTAGGCAGATTTTTTGCTACCAACGCTCATTAAATGATGCAGAGTAGAAGACAAAAATTATAAAGGAGATTCTCAGGTTTTCTGGGTTGTGTTGGTTTTGGGTTTTTTTAGTTAACTAAGTTATTCTAAGAGGATGTAACCTTCAAATTTATGTTTGTTCTATTTTCAAAGCTAAACTAGAAAGTCCTCCACAAGTTAATGAGAGTTCACCCCTGCCTGACAGACTGCAGGCTGAGACACAATTTACATTCTTTGGGGGAAAAAAATAATTTCCTTCTTTTCTTAAAGCTAATTATCTTAAAGCGAAGCTACAAATACCATCATTCTGCTCCACCTCTTCTGTTTGCGGAGCACATGGAGAGCTCTGGAGTACAGAATTCACATTTTGTTCTGGGCCTTTTGGAGACACAGGCTCTCGTTTAACTTGTACTGAGGAGTCAGGAGTATCGGAAGGTGTACTGCCAGAAGACTGGAATGGTGATGGCATGTTTACGGGAACAGAAGCTCCTCGCCGAGGTACAGATGAAGACAAAGGGTCCAAAAGGGGCAGGAGAGAGGCTGAAGGAATTAAGTCAGCTGCCATTTGAGATTTGCTGTTTCGTCTCTCAGTTAGGACATCGCAGGAAAGTTGCTCTGAGAGTTCAGAAGGTTCATATGTTTCTAATGGCAAAAGAGGAGATACATTAAACAAACAATCAAACAAATATCAGAACAAAAATGTTTATATTTTACCATAAAATTTAGTGGTGCCAAGAGCTCATTTCTTGTGGACGCACAGTCAAGGAAGAGAAAAATTTGAAAAAAGCCACTAGAGGGAACTATCAAAACTGACAATTCACACTTGACAATAAAGGCCTCATTTAAAAAGTCTACAATTTTATTGCAGCTTAAATGAGTGGATTCAAGTTAAATGAAATTTTTAAAAGATTCTGAGTTCAAAGAATATGAGAGTAAGCATTCCACTGCTGTAGTTCTATGGTATCCTGTACCTTGCAGCCCCTGCAAAATATGGATTCTCTGACTTCTCAGTGTACTCATTTCCATGGTTATCTGCAAAACAGATTGTGGCTTGTATCAGTCCCACTGATTTAACAGGCAGTTTTTCATGCTGCTAATTTCTAGTTCACACAGTTTCCAAAGCCCACTGTTACCTGCTGCTTTAACACAAGGAACCGTTGAACCTCAACATAGGCAGCCTGCAGGGCAGCCCTCGCCTGCAAGAGGTTGCAGTCCACACTCTGCAGGGACTTGCTTAACTCTTCTTCCCTCAGAGAAATAGCCAACAACTGGTCTACCTGAGAACGTTCTGAAAAAGAAACAAAACGTAAAGTCTAATTGTACTGAACAATACATTAAGATACGTTACTTGTGATACCACAATAAATAATGCCACCTCAGAATGGAAAAGTCACATAAATTAGGCCAAGCATTCAAGCATCGATAATTATGCAAGCTGAAAAGGAGTATTTATGCACAGGACTAGCCACGTCTACATGGAAGAAGGGCAAAGTCAAGTATTCCTCTTTAAGGAATCTGAGTCTTGACTCCAGTAATTAATTCCAACACAGTTTTGCCAGCACTGATTTAGTTTAAATAAATGAAGTAATTCTCTTCCACAAAGATCTTTTCTTGAAGTACATGTGTGCAAGAAGTACAAATACACACCTGCCACTAATGTAATCAAAAAGGCAAAGACAGATTTAAGCAAAACAAGATCTAAATTATTCAGTGAATGCAAAAGCCAAGGAAAAGCTGTTTAGGAGAAAAAGAACCCAATGATAAAAAAAACCAGTTTACTACTGAAGATCATTTTGGGCGACGAGACTGGTGTTTGCAATCTCTGACCACTGTACTCAGTAAAAGATCCTCCTATCCCTCCTAGAGACTTCTGGCAATACAGAGATTCTCCAAACAAATTAAATTTCCATTTGGGCACTGCTTAAGTGCATTCAGGTTATAGTTCCCTTTAGCAGATTTATTGCAATAACAATCATGTTATAGCAAAGTAATGGGAAAGAGATTTTACTAAGTAAAATGTGTTATTAGTCTCTATAACAGACACTGGTCATTGAAGACAGAGGCTGATAAAACCACCCACCTTTTCAAGAAGTGAAATACTCATTTCCACACAAGATTCATATTATTGCCCTATATTACAAATAAATCTTAATACAAATAAATAATGAAAAAAAAGATAAATGGTGCATTTGAAAGCCATCTTCTGGAGCCCAAAGCTAGCAAAAGTTTAGTTACCAAAGAAAATATTCTGCCTAAAACATGGATGGTTCATTTTGAGACATGGTGGTGTGAATGTTCAAAGCATGTTTGAGAATGATCTGCCTAATGCCAGAATAATAGTTTTCTTTGGTCAGGAGCAGAAAGGAGCAAGGCATTCCACACTCATTTCCCCTAAGGACAGCAAAAAAACCAAAAAGTATTGCCAGAGATGTCAAAAACAGAACACAGACAAAATCACGCAGAGTACAAATCTTCTGGTGAGACCACCCAGAATTAGAAAGGGAGAGCTGCATGGCTAATTAGAAGGGAGTTAGATTGGGACTTCTCCCTCAAGAACTCCCATCCAAAGAGGCAACAAACCTTACTACCCTGCACAGAGGAAAGCAAAAGTCTCATCTGTACAATCAAGAATATGAACTGCAAGCAGAAAGGGTGCACACACCCTTCTCTTAGGAATAACTTACGACAAACTAATAAAGAAGTCTTCAGAGAAGAATGTGTTGCAGATTTGCAAGCAGTCCACACTACAAACTTCAGTAAAAGCCCAAGAAGCAGAAAAGTTAAGGAACTACTACTCCAGCCAAGTCAAAATACTACTGGGTGTTAGACCAGACGCATACATGCATGATATTCACTCACCTTTTTTACCTTTGATTTTTCTTCTCTTATTCTTTCTTTCCAGACTAGGGATTTCAGGAGAAGATCCCTCCTGCAAGTAAAATCATCAATTAACAAGTAACAAGAACAATTTTGCCTGAATCAAGAAGTCAAACATCCATTGTCTTTTCAACCATTAGCTGTACACACAGAGAAGAACACACAATTTTTTTGCACGTTCTTGTATAATTCATCCTTTGCTCTGCTCTTAAAAAGAGAAAGGACAACAGAGTGCCATGTTTTCATCTCAACTAGGAAGAAATATTAAATCAGCCAACAGTCTTCTTCTTGCTCAGATGTTTAAGACCGCACTTGAGTCAGAGTTTCTGCTCTACAGTTGCAGTTGAAGGTGTAGAGGATTAAAAACTAAGGAATTAAAATTACTCCTTTCTGCAAAACCATTTTGTGAAATGGATCAAAAAGATTTTTTTTTAACCTTTGGATAAGGGTCTAAGACCGGACTGTGAAATGAATTCAGATTCAAGGATATCATTTTAGGTATATAATTTTGTAAAAATATTTTATGTCCTTGATTAACCATAAAACCAGGAACATCCAAGGAAAATAAATTTCTACTACAGGCTAGCTTCCATTTAAACTGTGTTGTGAAACACCGAGATTCTTGCCACAAAACCAAGTACTTCCACAGAAATATTTTAATAGCTCTTGTTTACCAGTACAGTATGCCACGTACCAAATCAAATAAAGAGCATTTGTCATTCCTACTAATTACAAAAAATTATCATACGTCCTGCACTATGAAAGCAGACATGGAGAAGTTTCTGAAAGAAAATTAAGTCAAACAAGTAAATGAATTTGATGTTATCAATGTACAAGACAATCAGATGGGGAAAGGCCTCCTCGCACAGATCATTCCAAAGCTGAATGACCATTGACAGGGAAAGAACCTTTTCAGCACACCAAAGCTGGACAGAATTGCACACTTACTCCAGTTGCTCTTCGCTTCTTTCCAATTCCTTGGCTGTCATTCTGCTCAGTACCAGATGTGCAGCTACTGTCTGTAGCTGCATCTATGTTATTAGACACTGCAAGAAGTGAAGCACTGTTGGGAGCTGGACGATTTTCTTCTGAGATCTCAAGGACATTTTGTTTTTCAAGAAGAGGTGTTCTCTTCTCTGGGCTCTCCTGGTCTTGTTTTGCGAGGCTTGTGATCTCAGAGGTGGCCTGTAAGCTGTGACTTCTTCCGCTAGCCTCAGTTCTTTCAGACGTAAAAGGTGACAAAGCAAGAGATGGTCTCTCCTCTTTCTGATCAGCCTCAACGTCAGTGCTTGCCTCATAACCAGATGTTACATGATGTGAGTGGCTGGCTGCAATTACTTGCCTTTGCCCACTTTCTTTCATTTTGGCTTGTTCACTGAAAAAACTATAAGCAGAAGGATTTCTGTCTGCTATGACGCTGCTTTCAGAAAAGCTACGTTTTCTGGCCGAGCCAGACACTGCTAAGGAAATCCCTTCCCACTGGAATCCTTCTAGAGCAGACAGATCAGATTCTTCACTGAGTTCTAGACCCTCTTGCTCATTTTGAACAAGAGGCACCATTTCTATGCCAAACCTTTAACAAGATAAAAAGAAAAATAAATAAACAAATTACAAGCCTGCTACACATAGAAAGAAGCCTCCCCCTTCCCAAATGTACATTACTGCTTTAAGAGATCTGGCAAGTCATTACACTGGTATTCTGTGCTTTCTACCTCATCTGGCAATGGAATAACTTCCGTGTATCACATAACCAGATTCAGTGGCTAAGAACTAACAGCTCGATTTTCAAGTCAGAAATCATGTTATTATAAATTACTCCAAACCAAGGCTGGAATAATCAAATTGACATCTGTTCAAGACACTTCAAATACCTCGGGTTTAAAGAAAGTTTCTAAATGCAGTATTATATAATTGCTTCCTTAAATACAAAAGCAAACTGCCTATCAATATAAAAGATTAACAAATGAAAAGTGGGCATTGACACTGCTTGCAGCAATGCCAGCATTTCTTGCAGTCCTGAATAAATGAGGAAACAGGCAACTGTCACAGCATTGTTCCCACCCTGATTGCATTTTTACATTCTTCCATTACTAGAACTTGAAAAGAAAGTATATTGTTACCATCCACATTCAGATATTAAAGCAACCATTACGAACTGATCAGAATCTTTTCTGAGCAGATCACTTTTAGTTATCTATGGACAGACATTCATTCATAGCATCAATCAATAATAAAAACTCTGCATTATTTGCAAAAGATGTCCATTATTTTCAAAAACTCTGCAAAAGGTAATGGCATAGCAAGCTTCATTACAAACTCTTCATTTTGGGATTTTGGAGTTCATTTTAGACATGGAAAAAAACAACCCTCCCCCCTCAACATGCCCTGAGAGGCACGGTTAGAGCTACCAACCTTGGTAAACCTTTGCCAAGTTCCTGTTTCTTCTTGGTTACCTGCTGGATGACCTGATCCCAGTTTACGTTTCGCCGGGAAGCACTAAGAATCTGCCTGAGGGTAGGCTTAAGCCCTGACTCCTTCTCTGTCTCACTTCTCCGATGGACACCAACATTCCGAATGCGACGCGCATTATTGAGATTGGGCTCTGGGAGATGTGTTCCGACTTTGCTCTTCAGACTGATATGCCGTGTCAGGTCTCTTTGCAGAGAAGCAGGCAGGCCAAGTTTGCTTAAATCTGGAAGAAGGAGGCCTACTGACTGGCTTCCTCCTTTTTGAAGCTCATTATCTGAAGGATTTTCAAAACCTTCCATTTCAAATTGATCATGTGACTTGACACTCTCTTCATTCCCTTCCCCATCCTGTGAGGTTTTTAAATCCACATGCAAACGGTGCTGACTGCTCGAGGAAGACACTGTGGGTTCTATCCGAAATGTAAAATTTTTTAGTGCAGCAGAAGCAATACTTGAAACAGATGGCTTTTCATCATCTTCCTTTTCAGAGGCGACAGTTTTACCTTCAGGAGTGTCACAGGGTAAACAAGAAGTAACAGAAGAATCCAACTTTTCAACTCTTGCTTCTGACTTCTCACTTCCCATTAAATCATCACGGCTCATATCTTCTAATGAATCTGGTCTGAACTTCTTCAGCAATGCTTTCTCAGTTTCTTCCCTATTCTGGTCACTTGTATCTTTGCAAGAGCTTAAGGGAGCATTTTGCAAGGAATGGTTGGGCTGAATATCCTGGGGATTTTGTTCAGCTTCACTTAAATTACCTATGGGCTCTCCAAGACTGCTACCAAGCACATCTTTGTTGTCTTGTAAGTTACCAACACAAACACCATGCAGCTTCGATGAACAAGACGAGAAACTGTTTGTTTCCAAGTTTACTGCATTCAAATGATTCTGCTCTTCACCACTTGTTGAGGATAAAAGAAGCCTGACATTTTTTAAGAGACTGTTTGTGTCTTGCTTTGTCAAGGATAACTTCATATCTGTGATATTCAGAAGAGGGGATTTCAGTGATGGCATCCTATTACTTCTGCTATCATCTCTGTCAGGCTTTTCACCACTAGAACAGTCTTTCATTACTTTGCAAGAATCAAGGTGATCTGAGGTTCCATTAGAAGGGGAAGATGCCTCATGGTTTTGAAGTTTTGAAAGGCTAACATTGGCTTCACAAGTTTTTCCTTTCATTGATGAATCAGTAAGAGGTGCAAGTACAGAATCCATTTCATCTGAAGTTTTAGAAACATTATCTTCAGACCGTGGTTGCTGCTCTGCAGTTTTCTGGGATGGGTAGGGAGTCCAGCGATACGTTTTATCTCTGGAAGGACTGACACTTTTCCCACTGGCTCTTGTAGTTTTGCTTTCTGGTTGTTTCGATGTACCAAAATCAAACGCCCCCTCAGAAGCGAGCTTATCACTAGTAAAATCAAGAAGGTCACTCCTATTTCTTCGATTTCTGTATGGCAGAACATCGCCTTTCTCTGGCCGCTGCCATGTGTACCTATCCTTACTGTACTTACTTGGCTCTGATGAATATGAATCTCCTGAGCTTCCAAAATTCCAGCCATTTGCACCATGAAGATTTGGTTTCCAGTTTCCTCTATAACTCTTGGAATTCCAGCCAGAAAAATTACCTGTTTCTTCTGAGTGCCAAGTAGAATTTCTTTCCCTGGCACCATGATGCCAATTTGATGTTCCTCCTCCCCGCCCACTTAGATGCCAAGCATTTCCAGAATTCCCATAGTTATGTCGATTTGAAGGGCTTCCTGAAACATTCAGGTGCCATCCAGAGCGCCCCCTTGCACCACCTGAATGTCTGTTTACATTAAGGTTCCTCTGAGAATGTGAAAATTTGCCTTGTCTAGGACTAATATAATCATCCTTTTCCCACTTCCAGTCCCTCTGTGAGGCATTATGATGATGCCACGATGACTGATCATAAGCTTCTCTTTCTTTGTAAGCGGCTCTTTCTTCTCGCCTTCTCTGTAATCGCCTATCATCACATTCTAATTCTTGGTTTGCACAACTTGGTTCAGTTTGCCTACAAAAGAATGGAGAAAAGCCTAAATTCTGATACTGTTCTACTAAAATCCAACAGTCCACAAGCTTCATTNACACTTTTTAAAAAAAATTATTTCTTATAAAAAGAAACAAATACTTTTTTAGCAGCTTTGCTGTTCAAGCTTCGGTAATGTTTGACTTTCAAAACTAATGTTGTACCTTTACTTAAATATGGTAATATCAAAATTTCTCTTACAAGAGCAACTGATTTGGTGCAGGGACAGTTCAATAGACTAATTCTCAAATACTTGTCTGTAACTTGAAAGATTATTATTCCTTTATATTTACTATTGAACTAATAATATATTTACTATAGAAGTAAATATTGAACTATTATATTTAATATTGAACTACGAAACTAGTAGAAAGCAAGCTTCTTTATGTTGTATAATCTTCATAATTTGATCAATCTTGGTAGATAGACAACTCAGCAGTGACATAATTATTTTTTCTGAAGACTATTCTGCTGGTTTTAGATGGGGTAACTAGAGTGAACTGATATAAAACAGAGGAAAGTTAGGCTGAAAAACCAGTTATTCTACTTACTGGAGAGAACAACTAACATAATGGCTCAATTTATAAAGCTTGAAGTTAAAACAAAGATGTAAAACACCCACAGAAGATGCACCTCAGATACAAAAATAATTTGTCTGGTTTTAACCAAGAGACTGGAACAGTCCACAGCATGCAATGCCGAGACTGTATGAGCCTCCCAGCAGCACTATCCACTGCCCTTTGGATAGTACTTGTGCTTGGCAACTTATCACAAACACGTGGCAAACTATCACATGTACACTTAAAGATAAATGCTGCCTTAACAGCTACAGCTATTCCCAGGGTCAGCAGTCTAAACATTCTAAGCATTTATTCTACCAAATGAGGAGTTTTTATTAAAACTTTTTTCCAGAAACTGATGACAAAAATACATCCATTCAAGATCCCTGGATAGGAAAGACAGTAAACTTCCACACTACTGCTCAAAAACAATTGATTTGAGTAAACTCACCCTTTATCTTTTTGATACATTCCAGTTCTGCTAAAAGATTCACAAATAACTTCTGTGCAAAATAAACTGAGCTCTACGACAAGAATTCAAAATACTGATGTCTAAGTGACACAGTAAGTTCTAAGAGCTGACTCAATGGGATTAAGATCGAATGGAAACAATTTTGCTGAATTAGTAATTTAATCCTTGTACTTTCTGGTTTTCCACTTCTCCAAACCAGCACCCAGCAGACAGAGATTTTCTATGGTTTTAGCTGCCCCAGAACAACACTGCACTGATGGCATAACTCCTTTTCCATAAAACAAAAAGTGACATTTTTGCTACCTACATTAACCAGTATGAAAACATTACGATTGTGCAGTGCAGGGACACAGTAGTATGAGAGAGTGATGTCAAAACCAAATAATCTCCACAGATTTCAACATGTGAAAACACTAATACAAATTTCTAGCCACAGCAAGCAGAAGCCTCTTTTAAAAATCATACTCCCCTTTAGTACCATCACCATGCCATAAATCTATTCAAATAATATATTCCCAACTGGAACATCACGCAAGCAATGCACATGTGCAGATTTTCATGTAAAATAGAAGGCAATACTTATTACTCTCTGGAGCCTTCAATTTCATAGTGAGCCACTGGAACTATGTCTAGCTAATGCTAAGCAGCAACATAAAACAGATAAGAAACTTCGTTCAAGGATTACAGTTTGACATTTACAGAATAATCAAATTCATTTTATAACAAAACATGTCCAACAGAAGTTTCTAGAAGGCCAGGTTCCTACAGACAACCTCCACCATAAACAATATTAGCACTATTGTCCATTTACTAAGCCTTTCAGTTAAAAAGGTATCAAATATTAAAATAAAAACATTAGGGCTCTCAAAACACAAGACTGTTTTTACCCACAATGAAGAATTATTGAATTTCCTTACTACTAGGAGAGGAACAGGACAAGAACATTCAGCAGAGTCACATCTACATGTTGAAACTACAATATCCACACAGGTCTCTTGGACTGTTCTCACAAGAAGTACATTGGCTACAGGCAGTTTACATTTCATGAGCACCTAAGCCTTAGGAGTGCATCCTCATTGTATTAAAAGCAATTCTATGACCTAAGAGGAGAAAGGAGAACTCACCGGTTCCGTTCCTTCTTTAGCTTGATTAGTTGAATGACTTCTTTGTCAAGGTATTCTTCTTCTGCCTCTTCTTTCTCTTCCTCTTTCCTGTCATGGGCATTAATGTTGTCTTTGTGCAGCTGACTGGAGATGTGCTTGGCGTATGCTGACAAACCCACCAGTGTCACCCTGCACACCCGGCATTCATGGCTGCTATCCCTAGGAAGAGAGGCAGAGGGTGGGCTTTCAACTCTGCCAACTGGCATGGCAGGTACCTCTGGTCTTACTTTGTTTCCTCTGAATGTGCTTGAGTTCAAGGTAACTAAGTTTTGCTCAGTATATTTATTTGAATTCTCTAGCTTTTTCTTTCAAGGTTTAGTTTTTTGATGGTCAGTTTTTACAAGATTTTTTTCCAACAATCAAGAGGTAAAAAACTTGATAATAAAGCTGGGTTGACTGGGAGGAGAAATTCTTCTTGAATTGTTGTACTCAAAATCTTTTCAGAGGAAACATAGTGAGAGAGGAGGCAGAATGAAAGGCTTCCAGAGCTAGCAGGAGCTCTGAAGCCCATCCATGCTGCCAGCTGCACTGGAGAAGCCTGGTGACAGCTTCTACATTTAATCCTTGCCTCGAGCCTTCCCCCAGTGAAATTTAGAAAAGGGAGGAGGCAGTACATGGATACAGCCAATCCTGATACAACATAACCTAAACTGGGACAGCTGAAACTGCTGCCTGGAATCCAAAGACTCCATGGCACAGTGAGTGACGGGAGGGTGTCTTCAGTTCACTGTACTTTATTTGGTTCAAGGGTGCATGAGGTCTGCTTTCAACTTTAGAGGACTTATCTTAAAAAATATAGAAATAATTTCAGCTGGAGATAGTTGACAGCTGTATCAGACAAATGGCTTTACTCATGTTACTGGATTAAAGTTACAAGACTTTTAAACTTTTTTTTTTTCAAGAAATTCAGATTTCTAAAAACATCATATTTGTTCTTCTGACAAATCCTTCCAATATTCCAGTGTTAAAGAAATATGTTGCTAATTTCCTAAAGAAGGAAAATATGTTCACTAGATTAAAAAAAAATCAGAAAAAAATCAATCAGAGCATACCCCACTGCAAATAATTCAGCAGGACCAAGACAGGATTCACTGACTGCCTCCACAATGCTTCTTTCAATTCTGCCAGCTAATTCATAAAAGCAGATCTGTATGTCCCCATGGAGCACTTGAGACCAAAGTCTTAGAACAGAAGCATTACAACACAATGCACAGTTCATGACTAGTTTCAAGAAAACGGGATCCATAAAGGAAAAAGACAAACATGAATCCTTGTTTTGTTAGTGAACAGTTAAAAATAAAATGAGAGAAAAATCAAAATATGTACCTTCACTCAAGATATTATGGCAACATCCTTATCGGAGTGGTTAATCAAGTGTCACCAGCTATGTTTTATTTATCCTGGATATCAATGGTTTTCCCTGCTAACATAGTTGAGATATTTCACCAATGCAGTCATTCAGACACACCTAGAGACAGATTTATTTTAAACTGCCCAAATATTAAAAATCAGAATTTTTATATTTAATTATTCTGTATGTTGCAGCCTAATCAATTTCAGGTTAAACACTAAGATAAATTTACGATGTCAGTAGCTTCCAAATTTAGCCTGTACTTTCCAGAACTAAGTGTACTTAATTTCGTACCCTTCACACTCACTAACAAATATGTGAACTCCAGATCCTATATATTGTACTTTGAGCTATCTTATTAATGCAATAAAGGTAACCAAACCAGTATATTTTACTAATGTCATTGGAAGAATCCTCTTCACACTCATAAATGGCACAGCTGTGCATAACTAATAAGACTTATTTTTAACTTAGGTCATCACACAAGGCAAACTGCAAATAGAAAGCTGGCTTGTCACTGAAAAAGATGTTCTCTTTACATAAGGTTCCACTTCAATCATAAGGACTCTTCAATGATAAACACATCGCAGTGGTTCTAATGTGGTACTAATTAGGTTTTAAAGAACAATCCACATCCCTCATAAGACCCATGTTTCAATTCTTTTATAAAACTTTTACCATCCTCATTTATAGACTAATTAAATAAATGCTAAGTTTTATTTACTTTGGACCAAGCCAGTGAGTTAACAGCTGGACTGAGGTCAAAGAACTTTTTTCTATCACTTCTAACTAGTGAGTTACTAATTACAAAGCTGTGGTTCTTGTACCAACTGACAAGACTCAGGTGTGTAGTGACAAGGCTTCTCTGACCTGCTGTTAATCTAAATGAGCCTAAAGAAAAAACAACACTTTTTTTTCTTCATGAACACCTGCTTTAACTGAAGATAAACTGGCTAGGAGTTCAGATAGCTACACTTAGGGGAATTTAGATTTCCTTCAGTTCTATACTTTTCCTTACCCATTAATACCATCCAGAACTAGCAGAGCCCATGACACACTGATCATGTCCACACATTCCCCTACCATACAGGAACACCACACAATCTTAGTTATTCAACAAGACGGCCAAAAGAAGTTTGAGGTAAACATGACAAAAGTATTCTCAGTATGAAAGCATCCAAGAGCTTTATTTACTGGATGTGTACTTCAGACTGTAGATTCAATGTCCCTTGTACAAGAGCACCATTTCATTTTCAACCAAAAACAAACAAAACCCAAATATGCTCCGACTTTGTAGTTGGCATCCAACTTTCCTTATACATCACATGGAGTAAGACTTCAAGAAAAGGCGAAGAGTATTAAAATGTTTCAGAAAATTATTCTAGCCCTTGAGATTAATAAGCTAACTTTAAAAGGAAAAAAAGTATGAATCAATGTGTGTTTCCTTTACCTCTTCCATACAGGAAGTCTGAAAAGTGACCTCTAGTTGGATACTAAATTTCAAAGTAGTAAGATGTTGATACTACACACACTTTAATGGTATTATCCGCTGTTACACAATTCAGGCACACTCATGAGGCTGTTGTTTGTGCTTCACATTTTCTACTTGAAGTACACGCCTGTAAAAGACTCCTAAAAGACTTCTAATTAAATTTAAATAGGAGGAAGAAGAAAGTGCACAAGAGAGAGAGAGAGAGAGAGAACAAGGCTGCTGTTGCACAGTGAAAAATTAGGTTCATTATTTTGAGAACAAGCACCTTCTGTGCATTCTTCTGAAAGAAGTAATGAAGACAGTTACATTAGTAATTAAAAATGTAATGAGTTATATGAAAGAAATTTAAGTTAACATCAGTCCTATGGAAATGGAAAACCAAAAATTGTCCAACCATTTGCAAGCCACTGCAGACACAATATGACTTCTAGAAATTAGTGTTACCTTCCAGAGCTATAACTAAACTAAAACTAAAATGTAGAAGGCCAGAAATAAGATGTCAAAATCAGTGAAATTTCAGAATCATTGTCAGAAGAAGACAGTCCAGAACAGAAATGCTCCACAAGGTAGCTGACCAGAAGCCAGAAGTCAGCTTTCTAACGCAGAGAGCATTCTGGTTTTTTTTCCCAAGGTATAAGATAGATGTCTTGACAAAATCAATCCCCCACACCTCCAAGAGTGGAAAAAAGGTTACTTTTAGTCCTTTAAAAGGTGTTTAAAACAGATTTGTCATTTCCATGTAAAGTTTGTGCTGCAAGATGATTAAAAATTAGTCTGTAGATCAAACACTCAAGTATTTGAGTGTATCTGATCTCGGTGGCTACCTCAAAATCCGTACACCTGAAAACACTTTTAAGTGTACTCCAGTTGCAACCTAATTCCCTGTTATTAGGATGATATTTGAATATCCCTCAACTCTCTCTTTCTACTTTCCAAAGATTTCAAATAAAACAAGGAAACCTTAAAGAAAACACAATCCACCATGGTTAGGTCTCTTAATCAAGCAACTGGACCATGGTGGCAAATGACAATCACTCAAGCAGATATCATTCTCACAGTGCTTTAAAAGGTCAAGAACTGTTTTTACATCATTGAAAACTTTAAAAAGAACACAAAAATTATAAAAAGAAAAATACCACTGTTCCTAATTCTGACAAATGCAGAAATCTAGTGCTCGCAAAAAAAATGAAACCAAGCATGAAACTGCCAAGAATGAAGTACTTTTATTTCACTGCAGTCAAAGCAATGTAGGTGAGCTTTCTTCCACATCACTGTTTGCCTCCTGAGTTTCTGACATCATGAGAACACATTCATTGCCAGCTTTACGACAAGGCATGCTACTAAAGTGAAACATAAAAATAAATTGTTCAATTCAGCCTGCATGGGAAATAAGCCACGAGTTCTTCCAGAAAGTGACACACAACATGGCACAGGGAAGAAGGATGCAAGATTGCTCTCATACCTTCCCTTCAGGTTTTCCAGTTCTCTGTGGTGAAGCATGCTTCTCAGGTGCTCTTCCATCTCCTTCAACATGCGGAAAAAAATAAAACTGGTCAAAACAAAACGCTCTATCATGTCAGAAAAGCTCATTTTTGAGAATTCACCTGCCTTGCACAAGGGTGTACTCTACTCGTGCAGGGCTGTAGCAGTTGCCGTTTCCGTGACTACAAAAGCACAAGCAGGCACACTTTCAGGAAGTTATGTTAACTTTCCCAAGAAGAAAACATGTAAGTCATTAAAACTCAACACAAAGGAAGCAGAATTCCAGGAGAAAGTCGAATTACAGTGCATGTAGCAAAACTTATTAAACTGATTTTTGACAAATCATTGTTGAGAATCATTTCAATTAAAAGTCTCATTGATACCATTCTTCAGAATCACAGTACTTAAAAGTTTCCCTGCGCAATCTGAGCAGTTTCTCTGCATCTGTATTATAACACAGCTGTAAATTCATCATCACATACTATTTTATTCAGCTAGACACTTCAGAAACTGAGATGCACACGTCAGTTTGTTGTTTACAACAACAGAGATCCATGAACTGCAGTACTGTTATATTTCCTATTGAAAGGGAGCTGCCGGAAGAGAAAGAACATTCATCGTTCAGCAAAAGGAAGCAGTCCAGATGATTTAACTTTCTTTTGGTGTTCGACCCGAAGTGTCTGGAAATCTTCAAAGACCAGATACTAATCACTATCCTCTTTAGCCCTTGAAATTTTACCTGCAAAGCGAAAGGAACATCTTCAACCCTGAAGAGTAGTGTGAATTAATACACTGGCATTTGCCACATCTCCACATGTCATGTGGCTAAACAACACCTGAAGGTCCATTAAGAAACACTCAGTTCCAATGCAGACTTTGCATAAATACACAGCACATAGGAGATGGACACCAAACTGACACATTAATGGAAACACATGCTGTGCAACACAATTCCATTTGGTTCTTCCATATGAAAACACAGACTTCTCAAAAGGAATCTAAAAAATTGTGTATTACAGTATTCCTCCCATATCGCAATTTACAGCCAAATAATGGTGAGTGCTTTTCACTTTAGTATCTTTACAAAATAATATTAAAAGCCTCAAAGACCTCAATATTTTTAACATTCAGAATCAAGCATATTGCACAGCTCATTTCAAGAAAGATACTCCAAAGCACATGCAAATAAATCCTTTGATTTGAGATAGACTTGGGACAATATATACCTGGTACTTTGCACAATTTTTAAATGGAAGCATTTCTCATACACATTACATATTAATATCTACTGATACACATCAAGCACTAATTATTTACCTTTTTTGAGTTGTACACAATGTGACATAATGCACATTTCCGTTGCTGAACCATGCTTATTATTCTGGAAATGTTTTATCCCATACCTGCAAATAAAAACAAGTTAAAAATAACCAACATTCAGGATTACTTGTTTCATTCATTTATTTTACTAAAGAAAGTAAACAAAGTTACTGTTCATGGAGACTATCGTGCTGAGCTTAAGAGAATACATGCCTCTCATGCATAGTTGATAGTCTTCAAGAAAAGGTAGTTTTGAACAGTCATCTAAAACTATAATAAAAAGTAGCTTTCCCTTTCTTTCATTTTGTTCCTTGTCATCCAAGACATGGTAGTCATTCAACAGCCAGATATCTGTAGGAATCCTCTCAGCTACTCAAATCAGATTAACAAAACACTTTTCAACTAGGATGATGACAGGGAGATAAGGAATTGGGAAAACCAAGCAGGTCAAACTCAGATCTTTATTTTAGTACAGAGGGCTGCTCAAGGAAGATATTTAAGGCCCGAGTAAAATGAAACAAAGGCCATTCATGATATCAAAGACCACTAGTCTCCAAGTTTTACTGATCCATTTACTCACCATAAAATAAAACCTGAAGTGATTTAAATTCAGTATTTTTCTCATTAGCCTCTATAAGAAGTACACATATGCCAAGTACTGAAACACTCAATTTAGACAGCATTTTAACACTAATCTACTTACGACTTGCATATAAGCACATGAAAGCAGTAGCAGGTCAAATTAAACGTCATAAGTATTTTATCATAATGTTTAACTCATAAGGAGTGCAATTAAACTAGACAGTCTAGGTTATAATGCAAAGACAGACATGTCTGTTTAAATAACAGTACAATCTTCGCACTTTTCTTTCTCTTAAAATACACTAAAATGCAAAATGATTGAGCATTATTATAATTTTGTATTGAGTTGGCAGAGGCAGTCCCTCACCCTAAATTGGAAATAAATGTATTTTTTTAATACTAGGCACTTTTGTATCTGCACAGAAAAATACAAATCCTTTCAAGTTTTGCTATTTTATATTAGGCAACTTCAGAGCTAACTTAGCCAATAGCATCAAATGTAACCTGCAAGAGCCTTCTTCAAGAACTCTTCTGACAGCTGACCCTACAAAGTTAACTCTAATTATTCAACATCAACCTTCTGTATCGGGGCATGAAAATCTCCAAATCTGGTACTGACTAGAAGCTGTGAGCAAAGGGCAGGAACAGGATTTTTACCAAATACAGATTACCTAAAGCAGCTCTGATATTCAGTCATTCTGTCCAAGTGTAAACAAAAATCAGCAAGCAAAACCAAAACCCTCTAAGTTCAAAACATAGCTCCTTGACAAGTAACTCTTTCCCTACAGATTTGCATGTCCATTTACACATAAGATACCAGCATCTGTCCAGTTTAAAGGGGAAGAAACTGAGAGTTGCAACAGCACTTTCACCATTAGACAATAGAGAGTTTTCTCCCTAAATAAAATCCACATCATCATACTAAAACAAACGCACTTAAAACACAACAGGAGATTCAGCCATCTCATGTTACCTAACCACCATTCTTGATCTCCCTGAGATATCTGATAGTGTTTCGATATGCATTTTTCAGCTTCATCACATGGGCACCTGATATATTTGAATCATTAGTAGCAGCTGTTTATTTTGACACATATCCCCAACAAAGGTATAACATTATCCAAAACTGCACCAGTCTACATATAAATTCATATGGTATCAGTGACATCCATGCAAAAGCACCTGCCTTCATGGAAGGTCAGGATACAGAAATTCTACATTTTGGAACAAATTATTTTGAAAGCACTTACAAAGACCATAACTTGTTTTTAAACATATTTCAACTGAGACACCAGTTAAGGAAAGTTTAAGCTAACATAAGTAGAGACACAAAATGAGATATTGCAGACTCCTGTGAGTTATTAGGTGAGTGTAGTAGCACATCATCAATATACTGTTTATACACAGATCTGTGCAGCTGCAACAGATCTAAAGGAACTATTAATGATCATACAAGTGACAAATGTTTAGATGCCTAGCCAACATAGTAAAGCTGGTTTAATGCAATTAATATGGAAGTACTCATGCAAAGCAAGGCTGCTAATCCTTGCACCAATTTCAGACACTTCCTTTTGCATTAAAATATTCTGTACTCCCCTAACATTCTTCACTGGCACTACTTTGTAGTTTAGTGGAGTAATACCCTACATGTGCTCAAGATCTCGTTCAAGATTACCCAACTATTTACAGAATTCATTCTGCACTGGGGTGAAAGCAGCATGGGACTTAAATCAGGAAAACCAGGCCAGTTAGCACAGAACATTAAAAAGCTCCCACCAGCAGAGCTAACATTACACCTGTTTCGGCTAATTAAAACATATAGTAACTATACACGATTACAGGAAGAGTTTTCAGCAAACTGCCCAATCAGCTGGGCATTACTTATGACAGAGAACTAAAAATACTAATAGAATTCAAATGCTATTGGATGTCACTATGAAAAGGGAAACTTTAAACTCTACAGAGAGAAGCCATTGGAGGCATGGACTCAGAAATAAAGAGATTCGGTAGGTGCTACAGGGACTGGGAGAACATAGACACATTCTATTTCCAGATCACCTCTTGACTTACTGTCTCACACAGATATAAACCACTTCCCATCATCCTTAGCTTTCTCCCAAATGCTGCTAAACCTATAAACCCCATGGTTCACTTTAATTAAGTACTTCAATTTTACTGTAAAAGAACTTCCATGAAGTAGTTTGAATAACATAATTAATCAAAGATATTTCCTCAGTCACTACACAAAATCAACAAAAACCAGACAGCTTTTGAGCCATGTAGTCACTGCATTTCATCTCATCATATACTGGTCGGTTCAATCTCAAAACTTCCATCCTTCATAAAGAAACTTCAGAAACAGGGCTCTCTCTAGATAAATGCAGGCACATTTGAATTCTTAATATTCAAGAACATACTTTAAACTTAAACAACCTTCAAGCTTTTATCAGATTTAACATCTTGTGCTTTTGAAATCATTAACTTGCTGTATAACATAGAAAATTATTTTTTGTGGGACTTGAGTAGGAAGATGAGCTACTCTAAAAAATGAGCAAACTGCAAGCAAAGATAAGGTTTTGCCAAAAAGACCCCACCACCATATAAAAAGGACACATGTTAAGAGCAAAATGTAAAGCCTTTGAAACAAATGAGATATTACAACAACTTTCTATTTTGAGGGAATGTAACTGTTCAACTGGTGATTTTTTATTCGTTTGTTTTAAAGGGAAGGGATACATTTTACAACTATGTGATGTAAACACACCTTGCCCATAACCTGCACCTGTACAGAGCTTGGAAACACCACACAGTTTTAATTAAATTAAGCAAGTCTTCTACAGAGATTTTGGAGAACCCTTCTCACAAATAAAAAGACTCTACAAAGAAAACTAGGCTTTAGACTACTTCCTGCTACAACACCCATTTGTCCACAGTTATCAACCTTACCGGATAACATACATTAAAAATGTACGTCAAGATTAAATCTGCTACAGATTAGTGGCTGAATACTCTGACTATATAAAGCCACAAGTGCCATGGAGTGGGGTGTGCAGCCTGGCATTCCAGCTGCCTAGAAATCCTCAGGAGGCTTCAAAGAGATCAGCAGTGCTGGCCCGTCTAAAGGCCTGCCTAAATGCTGCATGTCCCTAGAGAGAGCAGTGGAAACTCAACACTTGAGAAGAACAGGAGTCTACAAATTCACCATGCAGAATGTTCTGCAGCAACATGCTCAGCTCCTTGCAGAGATGTCATTCCTAGTGCCTTAGTGACTTCTCTCCTGCAGCAACCAACTGCACACATACCAGCTGAACTGCAGAATAGTAATACTAATAATACAGAGCCTTATGCTCAAATTTCATCACCTCCAGCAGACTTCACATGGAATAAAGCACCAACATTCACAGACTATCTTTGCTTCCAAGATTCATTGCCTCCCAAAGCATCTGAATTCACCATGCATCCTCTGCTAAACCATAACTTCCACTAATTATGTTAACCCTACTTCTGGGCACATGCGTGAGGCACTAACTTTCCTTCTGAGATGTTGCTCTGTGCAACCTAATGCAGGCAACAAAACAAAAACTTACGGACTTTCTAAAGTTAAGTCATGACTAACAGCATGATTCTCCTCCAGCACACTGTCAGGCACTGCACAAACTACTTTGTAGTTGGTTTCTTATTTTTACACGGCAAAGCAGAAAACTGTATTACACTCCAGAAGTTAAAATACTTGTAACAGAAGCAAAACTTTTAAGGTAAATTTCTTCCTGCCTTCCAAGATTTAATTTCATCCATGTGACAAACTAAGAGTAGTCTAGACCCCTGAGCCCTGAAGCAGCACCACTACAAAGCAAATGTTATAATTGAGCAAACAAGTGTTCAACTGTTTTGACATCGATACAGGAAAGAATTGTTTCACAGATCAAAGTTCTCTAAACTCCTGTTAAAAGCAATAAAATTTACTTCACTGACTGGCCTAGAAAACATCTAGAAGAAACTGACTGAATGCTATCCCATGAGTACAGCTGGGATTTTTATAATATACAGGGAAAGTCTGCTGAAGATAAGGACACCACAGAGAAATAGCTTAAACACACCAGCGCAGGCACAGAACACCTGGCAGGAACACAGAGTTCTCATTTATGTTTTTATTTAACGTAAATCTAATAAGAGGGCACAGACTAGAACAACATATACACTTTACGCCACAACCAAATCCCATCTTTCCAACTCCTATACATAAGCAATGCTAATAATTTCCTAACATACAAAGTAAGTTTTCCCTGCTGTAAATCAAGGTGATAATTTCTCCCTAGTGAAACTAAATGCCATATTGCTATCTTACTCACGAGAGCTTTTCACACACCAGAAGATTCAAGAATATATCCTGTCCAAATTGGAACGGAGAGCTGTTCAAGCATTAGAGCTGTATGCTGTCATTTAGAACACCTAAAATCCACATACCTAGAAAGTTTCTGTTTTCTCCTATACTCCTTGTTTGGTTTATGCCATATGCAAGTTTTGTTTTCTTCAGATGTTTTCCTCAAACATCACATTTCCTGAGCTTATTAAAATAGCTATTCTGCTTTCCAAACTGAGCACTTTAAAAGAATTGCTCAAAACCAGACATAGTACTCCAGCTAAGACCCCTATTAGCACCCTTAGGAGAACGGAGTTGTCTGCATACCCCTACTATTATTAGAGCCTCAAACATAAATGATAATGACTGAAATGAAGTCTTACTGAGAAGCAACATAGTGATCCACAAGATGTGGGAAAAACAACCTAATTAAATATTAGGTTTAAATATTTAAATCTAATAACTTAAATATTTCTGTGACTTACAAAAGAATTCACATCAGCTTATTCTGGTAACCTTGAGTCATTTTATAAAGGGTCTTCACTATACAGACCTTTATAAGAATGACAGAAATACCCAACACTCAATTTTAGATTTATTTCCATAACACTCAGTTGTATCTTTTTTTTCCCTTCCTAGGCTATTTAAGCTCATAATGTCCTTCACACGTACGCATATGGCGTCCCTTTCAAGATAATAAGTTAAGAGCAAGGACTCAAAAGCCACATCTAAACAGATTACTCTATATGTCACATCCGTTGCAGCTCCACGGAAGCAGGTACCTGGCCTTGTCAAAATAAGTCAGGCCCCCTAAGAAAGATCTATATACACACAAGAGAACAAGCAGGGAGAGCATTCAGTAAGTAATCGGGCTTCTTCTATCAACAGTGTCATTACAGAGTATGAAGAATCACCGGAGAGTGATTTGAAGCACTCAAATCATGGTAGCCAAGTCACTCTTAAGTACAAAGAGCTTTCATGCCAAGAAAATTCAAGTTAAGGATCCCAAACATTATGATAGTAGTCATTAATGACCAGGTAATAAAAATACAACGCTCTGTCTAAATTATCACACCTCTGTAATGCAGTTTGTCCCAGGGCTGAACACCAGCAGCTCTACCATAGTATTAAAGTGTAAAATAGTCTAGGACTTGATGAAAGAAACCCCAAGACTTACATTACAAATAAAACACATTTTTACAAAAACAAAGAAGTTACTTGTAAGGCACAGTACTTCTTCCTTGGCTAGAATCAGCTCGAGTCAGACACAACCTCAAATCTCATGACACCATCTGGTGGCAGAGTTCACAGAAGAGGATTATCAGATGTTAAAAACAGCTTTAACATTTGAAATTTGATTCTGAACAAATTCAAATTTGATTCCAGATATCTTATGAATTTTTTCTTTACGAGATAAGGTGGAAAGAAAATGGATGGAAAAAAACCTTCATTTGACCTAGATACTACAAGTTGTGGCATTTCTGTACACAATTTAGGTACGCATTTACAGGACAGTGACTGCTGTTACTCTTGGCACTGGATTCACAGCCCTGCAGGAATTAAGATGTCTTTAGGTGACACTTCTTCAAATATGTGACATTTTTGAGCATAGGGAATAGAAGCTACCTGAAGTTTGGTCACAGTGACCAAACTGACTTTGGTAACATACGAACATGATTTGGCTAAAACCAATGTCTTATTCCAAACTGAAAACACCAGAGTATAGCAGCTATTTAGCTAACTTTACATACAAAAATCAGTCATTAGTGGAACAGACACAGTGATGCAAGTGCAGCTGCCTTGTACTGCCACTTCAGCTGAAGTCAGGCAAGGACTTCAAAAAAACCAAAACATAATTCATTTGCTTTTAATAGAAGGGACTTCAGGATAGAAATCTATTTTCCAAGGTAAGAAGTTACAGAGCCACATTGCACTGGTCCTTAGAGCCTGCAAAAGTAACCCCAAATACTGCAGTGCTAATGGGAAAAAGCTTCTAAGCTTCAGCAAAGCCATTAATCAAATTTTTGGAAGGCTTAAGTGTTGGGGGTATTTTTTAGGCCAGGATCTGTCAGTTCAGCAAAACAGTCAATTAGTTTAATGCAGTAATAGAGGTTTAACTGAAAGAAGTAGCAAATAACTGAAGAACAACAATAAGCAGCAGAGATATAGGAAATGTAAGCCCAGAAACTCATGCTGAAAACAAAGTCCACTAGTTCTCAATCCTCTTCTCTCTCAGAACCACCACCTCAGAACCTATCTGTTCTTTAAAGCTGCACTTCAGATATAGGAGGGAAGGTGAAAAGTAAAGTTTTTTACTTGCATGAGAAGACTGTTACCAAACCACCATCAACGAAGTATCCTGAAGTATGAACTTTAATCATCAATACCACTTCTATACAATGTATCATAAACTTCTACGAATTGACTTTCACAGGCACCCCAGAACAGTTCTTAATATAAGTTTGGATTTGAACTACCCTGTGTGCAATGATGAATGATCACTTTCAAATTCTTCATACTTCAGCATACTGTCATGACTTGTTTCACGCTGTCAGTCTCTCTCCTTTTAGGTTACCAGGTATTTATCACCAAACTCATACATGCTTTAACCACAACACAGTTTCAGATACTTGCTTATGAAGAAGGCAACTAAGCAACTCCGTACTCATTCACACTTCATCCCCGGAAACACTTCTGGCAACTATGAAGAGGCACCAGGGCAGCTACACAGCTGGGACAGAGAGCCCCCGGCTCTACCAAAGCCACACAGCAGGGTAACAAAGTTCAGGGATCACTACAGCAATACGGGATGCTCACAAGGCAAAGCAAAGCGCATGCCCGCCCCAAGGCGATATGCCCCCTGCCGCAGCCCCTCTAGGCCGGGCTCGCCCTGCTGCCCTCCACAGGCCACCCACTCTGCCAGAGCCGGAGGAGCCCCCATCACCCCCGGCCGCCGCCACAGCGCTCTCCGAGCCCTCTGCTCCGTGCAGCCCCAGTACTCACGGATCGCACCCCTCGCCAGGGCAGCGGCCCGACGGCCCATCCCCCTGCGGGACCGAGGAGGCCCGGCCACCACCGCCCCGGGACCCGCTGCCCGCACGGCACCCGCGCCGGGCCCAGCCCGCAGCCTCCGCGCGGTTCTGCGGGGCCACAGCCCAGCCCAGCCAATGGGACGGCGGAAGGCGGCCGCGCTGCACGCTGGGAGGCACGCCTGCGTGCCCGCGGGGCCGGCCGGGAAATGCAGTCCTGGCGGCGGCGGAACGGTGATGGACAGCGACAGGCGGATGAACTTCATGGCGAGGGCACCGACACCGGCCTGCTGGGGGCATCTACCAACCGATAATGATAATAGACATTACTGTTGTTGTGTGTAAATACAGCGCTATAAACACGCATAGTGCCACGTGTTACCGCTCTACAAAGCAGACGCTGCAGACGGCGGGTACCTCAGCAGCGAGACGCCACGGACATCACGCTGGGCCGGACCGGCCAGGGCAGCTGCGCCTGGGAAATCTGCTCCAGGGGCGATTTTTAAGGCTGGAGGAGAAGGGCGCGGGCTGTGCAGTGTACAGTAAGCCTTACTCCAGCGGGATCTTTCATGAGGCCAAAGTCCACAGGGGCTCGGAGCATCCCGAGATGCTGAGAGAGAGGAGGGAAACCAAAGCCCAGCTCTGAGATCGCAGCAGTTTCAGTGGAAGAGGGACTTCAAGAGCCACGAAAGCTGCTGCAGGCTCCGATGCTGTGAAAGCTACCAGCTGTGCTTACAGCGCTTACAGCAAGTACGGGACCTGACAGCAGCCTCGGGGAAGAACTTATCCACACCCAAGAAGGAATATACCTCAGGAAAGGCTGCGCGGTTCAGCTACAAAGGATGAAGTCTGTGATTGCGAACAGCAGCTTTCCCTTTCTGCCCTCCTTCTCTCCGCTGGTGACAGAAGAGGGCTGACACGCATCGTCCTAACAGAGAGTAATAACTGGAGGAAAACCCCACTGATACAAATAGGCCACTTCTGTACCGTGTTGTTTGCTGCCGCAGCTCCCGTCAGCACGGCCGGCTTGCAGACCCCCGCATGGGCAGCCCGCACCCGGCACTGACACCCCGCACACCCCACATTCACACCCCGCACTCACGCACCGTCTGCCCCAAGGGTGAGGGAAGTCGGCGCACCAGCGCTCGCGTGGCACCATGTTGGGTGTACACAGGCCGGCGTTCCCGCCCTCTGCCGTGTGAGGGCACCGGGGGCGGTGCTTTTCCGCCGCCATATTGGGGGTGGCGGATGAGCGGGGCGGGGCTGGCCCCGCTTCCGGGGGCGGTGGTGACGCGCGCGGGCTGGCGCTTGGCAGCGGCGACGGGCGGGACATGGGAGCTTAAAGGGGTGGCCCGGGCCGGCGTGAGGGAGCGGCGGCGGTGGTGCCGGTAGGTGTGTGCCGGTTTGGGCTTTGTCAGCTTGCAGCGCCTCGGGTGGGGCGGCAGGCTGGCTGATCCGGTCCGTGTCGTCCTCGCTGCCGCGTAGCGCCCTGTACGGGGCGGGCTGGGGCTGCCGGGGGCCCTCCGTGGGGCGAGGCGGGCCTGGCGCGGTCCGGCCGCGCTGGCCCAGCGGTTGCCGCCCTATGTCCGCTGCGCGGGATAATGGGGGGGGTCGGGGGTCCGGGCCCGGGCTCTCCGAGCCTCTGCCTCGGCTTTGGGCTGTGCCTGCCCCCCGTGTGCGGGGAGGCCTCGTGGGCTCGCCCCTACCGGGGGCGGCAATGCCATGTCCAGGTGGCTTTTATTTGCTTGGTGAGAGGCCGTGAATTGCGCTGTTAGTAGGATCCAGGAGAAAATCCTCTTCTTGTTGCCTGTTCTTAAACCTATATGTTGTGTCCTGCTGCCTTAAATTAATCTGTAAGATGCTGTAGTAATAAGCAATAAGCATCGAAGTGCTTTTGTGCTTCTCTCACTTGTACGTCTCGATGCCCTTGGTCCTTCTGGGAAGCTACTGACGAGTCAGCTTTATTTTTCGCTTTTTTCTCTTTCTGTTTCACTCAATGTGAAGTCAACACGTGACTTGACACTCTAAGTAAACGACCTAAAGGAACTTCGGAAATTTCTTTATGCAACCTCTCTAACTATTTGCGTAACTTTTTTTTCGTACCCTTAAAAAGGGCACTGGATGCTCAGTGTTTAGAACTAAGGGTGTTGCTTTACTTCCCCTTCACAAATAAACGTGATTCTGTGCTGTAGAGGGAACAGCTATGTAGGAAGGTGTTTAGGGACAAAGTAGAAAAGCCTCTTGTGATGTCAATTGCTTGCTTGATTGTTTGAATTGAGCACTTTATTGCTTACTGGCAGTCTAGTAGCCAGTCTATGTGCCTGACCTCCTCTGCTCTGCAGTTTTTGAAGTAGGTTATTATATAGCACAGTTTGTGTCATTAGAAGAAATGGAATCTGTTACTGTCTGTAAGTGGATCAGAATTTGACTGTGAATTTGTATTGGCCGGTATCTGATTTGGAGGAGGTTTCATGAGGCTTTTTCAGGGATGAAAATGAGTTGTTGAGATGAGTGTAGAACTGAACACACTGCACGGAGGAGGTGGTATTGGTAGCGCCTATTCTTTGTGCTATCGGTTCTGTGCAGTGTGTTCAGGAAGCTGATAAGAAAAGGCAGGAAGCATGCAGAGTAGTGTCTTGGTTGTGGGCCCTGGCCTCTTCCTCCAGGGTCACAGATGCTTTATTCATTTATCTTGTAGACATAATCATCTGGAGGAGTACATTCTGGTGCTGATACTTTGTGGCACCCTGCATTAGCTGGGCTGAATTTCAGCTAACTAGCAAGTAGGATAGCTGTTTGTGTTAGAGAAGGGTTTTAAAAAACCGACTTTTCTGTATTAGTGATATGAAGAATTTGAGAGAACAAAAAACCCTCCATCCCTAACCACAAAGCTAGCTAATAAACTGTCTAATTGCGACCTTTGCAAGCATGCACAGAAAATTCATACTAAACATTCGCATATCTAAGAATACTGTTTCATTAATTGTTCCATCTTTTGGGGAAGGGAACAGCTCCCTTTACAAGAGAAGGAACTGAGAGCAGCCTCGATCACCTGAGGCTGTACCAATTCACTGGCAGCTAAAAATACAGCTCCTGAGATACTGGCTTTCAGTCAGTTGTTGCAACAGCAGGGTTGTATCATCCTCTAGTTCCTATCTTTGTGGTAAGAAGGCATAGGCAGTATTTCTCAATCATACTTGCAGATGTACTGGATAGCAATTTCCTTCTCCCCCAATTTACAAGTTATCAGTGAAAGAGGAAGAGAAGTTTGTGATATTGATTAAAAGCATAATTTCACAGCAAGAGAGGTAGGTGCAAATAGAGGACTTTCAGATGGTAAGGAATTAGTTTGATATGTAGCAGGTGTGATGGATATATGACAAATTTCTGAAAGGCATTCAGCCTATCAGAGGCACAAAACTGCTGCTTGTCAACCGGAGATGCAGGACAAAAATCTTGTTCAGGGTGGGTTTGTGAAAGTGCCAGCAATCAAAACAGTTTGTTGATCTGGTGCAAGTAGACCTGTCTGGCTTTAGAAAACTTGTCACTTTTGTCAGCCTTTCCCTGTCCACATGTGGACAGTGTAGTTGGAGTTAAACAACAACTTTATTAGGCCTTGTGGCACCCTGCAGTTAAGTTAAAGTCATAAAGATCAGGAGTTTGTGTGCTTTGGACAGCACAGACTTAATGTGCTGTGGCTGTCATAAAGCAAGGAATTAAGTTTTCTTTTTTCCTAGAGACAATAAGCTTTAGAATTGCTTCTCAGCTAAGTGCTGAAGAAAAGCAAATTCAAATCATGTGACTTGCATACTATAGCTTTCATTACCATGGAAGTGTCTTATAAATCTCAGAAGATTATTGATATTGAAAAAAATCTTGCAAATACCATGCAAAGTCACTGTTGTAATGGCTTTTGAAACTTGTTCACATTGGAAACTGAGTGTGTTGGTATAAATAGCTGGCTTCCAGTTGGCAAGTAATTCTGAATGAAAATGAAAACACTTGCAAGAAAAACCCTTAGTGGTGCAGTGGAGTATCTTAGGCCAATGAGAGAGACAACAAAAAAAGATTTCGTGTTAATTTTTTTACAGTGTGCTCTGGGAAGGTGGGTGGCAAGGATGATTGTTGTTGCTGGCTGCATATGACAGTACTTTGATCTCAAGGGTCTTTCTATTTAAATGCTTTATTACCTCTTCCCCCCTACCCCCCGGCCCCGCTAAAGTTTTTCATGTGCCTGTTATCGGGAAACCCAGCCAGTGAACCGCTGTTGGATGAAGTGATACTTCCTTGGCTTTCTGATCACAAGCAGATATTTAAACCTGAGAACAGGTACATTCAGGCAGTAGGTCACCATGGGTATTACTATCACTGAATTTGCTCCTATCGCACTATGAAAATTCTGGCTTGGCAGATGTTTGCTTTCTGTTCAGTAGCTGGGGTTGGGACAGAACTCTGTGCTTGTGACTGATCCACCTCAAATGTGGCAATGTGAGCAGTGCTTTTCCTAAGAAAACTTTGCACTGTGCTCTCACTGGGTCACCCTACTGTTGATACAGACATAGCCATAGCTCACATCAGTCTGTGTCACCTTCCAGTTTTTTTAAGTTAGACAAAGAACCTACTAAAATGCTTCAGCTGCTCTACGAGTGTTGATTAATAAAATTAAGATCTCTAAGCCGGTGAAGCTTTGCATGGGTCTGGCACCATGCTAAAATCAGCCCAAAAGTGCTTGTCGTGTCCCTCATTATTTTGCAAGAAACATCTTGAGTTTTGAAGCAGTTCTGTAAAATCACCTTTGCTTTTTCTTTTTCTCAGTCCTCTCCAACCTAACAACTTCACATAGGAGAGTGAATTGAAAGCTTTCCAGGGTTTTTGGAGCCATGACTAAGTGGATAGTAAGTGGAAAAAAGGCTGTGCAGACATAGGTTTGTTTCCTCTTGTTCAAGAAATAGAAGTTAAGCCTAATGCATCCTCAGCTGCCTTGGGCAGCAATGTCATAGTTATGGTACGTATTATAGTGGCAAACTTACAGGATGGCTTAGCCCAACATGAGTCGTCTTGTGAAGAGATCTAAAGCTTTAGGTGGAAATTAGAATTTCAAAGAACTCTTTTTGTCCTGCACAATCTCCAAAATAAAGCATGGCAGTAAAAATCAGGTTCTTATGATTTGCGGGCCAAGCATTTATTTCCTTGCTGCTCTGGTTTCTCAATGAATCTTTCTTTGTATAAGGCAGTGATAGTTAAAATAATGTGTTGCAGTCTGTTTCCTAGTAGAAAAGTTCAATGAGCTCAGTTACTTCAAGAAAATATATATTTCTAGCAAGTTTGGTTTTGCATACTCTACAGAGTATCAGGCCTTCCTATGAAAGGGGCAGAAGGGGAGTTGTGCTGAAATGTGTTTGACTGAGCAAATACTGCAGAAAACTGATAACAAAAAGTAAATACAGCTGACATCACATCCTTCCTTAAAGGAGTATTGCTTTGTATTTAGGCACGTTAGAGTCTTGTTTAAAACTTGCCAGTCTAGAAAGAAAATTAAACAAAAATAGCAGAATATTGTTGTAATTATGAAATATCTTTGTAGGCTGTAGTTATTTTTTTATTTTGGTTATTTTGTGGCTAGGATTTTTTAGATGGTAGGAGAGGGAAAGCAAAGAAAATATACATTGAGCATCAATGTTAAAATAAATGCTTGCCTTAGCAAATGTTATCAGAACAAAAATACATGTCAGGTACACTTTAGCCATATCAAGTATTTTCTCTCTATGTATTTTGTCTTTATTGAGTAGTCTTTAATTTTGTCAGATACCATTAACACAAGAGCTGGATACCTCAAAGGATGCTTCATGACTCCTAGGCAGAAAGGTGGAGAAACAAGTATCCTTTCTTTATGTATGTATACTGTGTTCTGTTGGAACAGCTGAGTTATTTCAATACAAATGGCTTCATCTCGGGTGTTAAAATTTCTTTAGAGGTGTCTTGTGTGAAAGGCACCTGCTATGTTCAGCTATTCCAATTAGGCCTGCAGCTATCATGTGTGTATTCACATCTTTGGAAACAGCCTATTTTGGAAATGTTTGTTTTAAATTACTGTTGTGTACTTTTTTAATGTTTTAAACTGCTGTGTGGTGAGAAGTCTTTATTGCCTAGGATATGTCTTTTTCTCTTCTGCCTTATGGCACTAATTGCCTCTGCAGAGCTACTGTGTAGGTTGTGTCTGGGCTTACAAAAGCAATGCTGCAAACTAAAGGGGAATAAAACCATGATTTTCTTTTTTGAGTCTAATGCATTTGGCTTGGATATTCAACTTTAAACAGCCATTATAATCAAACTAATTCAGAGCATGCTTCTTATGCCTGTCTTAAGAAGGAAGTCTTAATATGTCTTGTTTCTAGTGGCAGTGTCTGAAAAGTGAAGGTGGGTAAGCTTACCAGGAAGTCTAGAAAAAGAAAGAAAGGTTCTGTCACTTTTCAGTGGCATTAGACCTCAAGAAATTATCAGAAAAGTTCAGCAAATAGCTGAACCCTTTATCTATGATAAAAGGTTGTCAGAACATTTCTCTTAACTGAGTGTTCTGAATGGTTTTACTTAGCTTACTCACACACAGGTCATTTATCCTAGCAATTATATGAGTCATCACTTTAAGTTATGGTTTCATCTCACAAGAGGCAAAACACTACAGGTGTCCAAATATGAGCATCAGAAGATAAGCACCTGCATACCTCAGCTTTGAAGAATCCTGGAAGTAACTTTTTTTTCCCCTCTGTGTCTGCTGTGTTGGAAGGGTTTTTCCTCCGCTTCTTGAAACTGGATTCCTTCATTGTTAGGTCAATTTCTAAACAGTCAAGACCAAATACCATTGATTTATGGCAAAAGTGGGTGGAATGCTGTGTGTTTCTACAGAACTTCTTGCTGGCTGGCAGTGGAGCTATTCAGGAAGATATGAGCAAGCTAGGGGAACACAAAGCCTGTCTGTCAGCTGTTGGAACTGGTTTGCTGATGACACAAAGCTGGGAGGAGTGGCTGAGATTTCAGAGTTCTGTGCAGCCTTCAGAAGTACCTTGACAGGTTGGAGAGATGGGCAGGGGAGAACTGTCTGAAATCCAGCAAAGGCAAATGCAGGGTCCTGCACCTGGGGAAGAATAACCCCAGGCACCAGCACAGGCTGGGGGCCAACCTGCTGGAGAGCAGCTCTGCCTAGAGGGACCTGGGGCCCTGGTGGACAACAAGCTGTCCCTGAGCCAGCAGTGCCCTTGTGGCCAAGAAGGCCAATGGTGTATCATATTTCACATGGCATTATCTTTCACAGGATTTTATAAATAAAAGCACAGTTGTAAGGCCCATGGTTAATGTAGTAGAGTATATGAGAGCTTCAATCCTGAAGTTAATTTATGACAGACCAAAGTTAATTCATAACTTCATGAAGTCACCTTCCAAACTGCATCACCTAGTATTCCAAGTTTGGGAGTTGTCACCTTTCTTCTCCTTTTTTCAGTGTCACTACTGGCTTGTTTTTCAATGGTTTCTCCATGAACTTGTAGTTCTAGGAGCACAGGACAATATTTTGGCAGTATTGAATAAAACACAAAACTCAGTTTTTGATGAAAAATATATACGCTTTCTTCAGATTTTGAATGTCTCCTTGACATGAAGGTAGTAATATAATGTATTTGCAAGCAATTGTTCAAGGATATGAGTCTTATAACCCTTTAAAGACTTCTTTTATAAACAAATCCTTCTTATGCATGTTTACAAATACTGTTGTCATGCTCTCACCCCAAAAGCCAGAGAAGCTGTTGTGTTGTGTCTTGTTGGCTGCAGTATGGCTCTTGGGTAACTCAAACACAGCTTCTAAGCTAGGGTTACACTGTACAGCTTGCAGTTGTACTTAGGCTGCTGTGTGAAGTTCTGGATAGTCTAGATCCACAGCTGCAAGGGGAAGTAGAACACTGAGCTGATGAAAAAGAAATCTCCAGGTTGCTCTGGGAATATAGCTCCATTTCCCACTTTGTTCTGCAATTACAGTGGGACTCTTAAAAAGTTGTTACAGGGTAGGGATGTGATATTCATTTCAATGTCCAAGATGAGATGTATTTTATGGCTCACAGCTTCAACAGTACTTGAATGGTGGTATCCAAAGCAGGGGAAGGCTGCCAAGCCTGCAACAACTGCAGGAATCAAAGTACTGTTTGTTCAATACAATTGAATATGTAATTGAATTTTCGTACAATTTCTGAATATTAAGTGAGTGCAAGATTTTCAGCCAAAGAACCAGCCTGATGTAATTTTCCTTTGCTTATTATGAAGGGAAAATGTGTACTTTCCTCCCTATCCCAGGTTTACTGGTCTTTAGCTGTGCAAATCGGTTTGAAGGGCATTCCCAAATTCAAAGCTGAGACTGCCTGAAATAAACCTCATGAAAGGAGTTTAGGCCTGTGAATGAAGAGATATTTCACTGATTATACACTGAAATTGGACTACTGCAAACAGAGTTATTTAGAGGCCTTGTGTGAGAATATCTTGATTTTTGGGGTTTTTTTAAATGATAGCAAAAACTAACTTGCATTGACATCTACTTTAGAAAAACCTCCTAGAACCGTAGTCTCAGGCTATGCGAGGTGCTGAAGATCAAACCTGCCGAAATATTCTTTGAATCCTGAAGTACTTCAGCTGTAAGGGATTTTAGGTGTCTTGATTTCAGTTCACCATCAGAGTTATGCACACTTCCTGTGAAGAGCTGTGGGGTAACAGCTGGACAAATCTGCATAAGTTTACCCTCCTAGGAGCAATTACTTACATTATATATTCTAAAATACTGATCTTGTAGGGGAAAATGGATCAAGTCAAACAGGATGTTTGGAATTATATCCATTGGTAATGTGAACTTAATTGCAAGCTACTCATGTGAAAGATCAAGGTTTAGTTTAAAGTGAAGGCGGAAAATTCTTTGGAGAAAAATGTCCTCTTATGTCTCAGCTTATGTGCTATCTCATTAAATTCTTGTATAGCCTGTGAGCTCTGTTTTCCCGTTGCTAGGACTGCTGGCTTTATTACCATTCCTCCAATAAAAATGCAGATTCTTAGCTCTGGAAAACCTGTTTCTGATGGGTTATTTATGGGATTGATGGGATTGCTTTTTCATCTTGTATCTTTAGGCAAAACATGTATCTTCTGTTTATAGCAAAAGGTAAAACATGGTGTGTTGGGACTTCAGTTATGACCCTGTGTTTATTATGAGAAAGGTAGGTGAGAAAACCTTTGCTTCTGTTGCAGACGTACCAGTTAAAACCTTTGCAGATCCTTTTGCATTTGAGGAATTCACCATGCAATAACAGCAACCATTTCTAGAGTGTTACTGGGATCATTTTAGGTAGTGTTTCATCTGTGAAAATGTTTCCCCTTTTTATGACTATTGAAATTCTGCAATGGAAAGGGAAAGAACACTTTAAGTTTATGCTAGTAACTTAAATGTCTTAATGAATTTATTTCTAGATTACTGGGCAAATCAATGTGTTTTTCCAGCATGGAGAAGCTTGTTCTTTTAAGACCTTATTTCCTGTTTTTTACCTAAGTAACAATAGAATTTTTTCCACAATGTTTAGGAAGCCAGATCTTGGAAAGAAAACTGCTTCATATACTGATTGTTCCTATATTTCTTTCAGCTCTTCAGTTAGGTCATATCAGCTGAATAATTATTTTAGTGTCTTCTAGTCCTAATGAGATGTTTTACTAAGCAGAATTAAATGTACAGGCTCTCATACTTTAAACTATCTTCTAGTTTCTACTCAAAATACGGATGAAAGGACAATTCTGATGCTTACTTGGTATCTTATTACAGGGGGAAGGTTCTCTTTAACGTGATTATTTACACGTAGTATTTCCTCATCATGGACGAGCTATCACCTGAAGAAATTCAGCTGAGGGCCAACCAGGTCACTGATGAGGTAAATATTATAGGAAGACATCTGGGATTACAGTACTTATCTGACGAGATTAGAATATCTTTTAAAAATAAAGACAGACCAGGGTAATGATTCTGCAAGGTTATAGCTGAACATTTTAAATTTTCACTTTACTTGGTAAATACCAGAGTGAAGACTACTCCTAAAAATAAGGATTAATTTTAACTTCTGAATTTTAAAGTCACTTACTTAACTGAGTACTGATCACCCAGTCATGATTACTGATATAATGGTGTTTGGGTACCTGCAGCATTGTTAATCATATTGATATACTTCATGGCTTTTTTATTTAACTAAAATTCATTTGATTATGTCATCTTTTATAACGACTTTCCAATGGGATAAGAAGAATAATAGCAAGGACTGAAAACCAAGAAAAACTAGTGTGCTGCCACTATGAGCATGTTGTAGCATGTATTAAATATAGACAAGGTGATGAACCTTTGTATACTATTGCCTTGCTACAATAAACTGACAAAGACGACTTTCAGACACTGATGTGTATATAAGTGATTAATGCACTCATTTTAAAATTCTCTTTCTAGTCTTTGGAAAGCACAAGGAGAATTCTTGGCTTGGCCATTGAGGTAAGGAAAAGCTTCTGAATTCTCTGGATTTAAGTATAAAAAGCAGCATGTTAACTGTCACAAAGTGATTTTAAACAGTTTTTTGTCATTCTCGAGGCACATACACTTCGTCATTAGAAGCTGCTGCTTTAATTCAGTAGTAGCATTAGAATGACATAACCTTCATGATTTTCACATTATATCAGATTGCAGAAGAATCAATATCCTTTTTACCTTTTTTCCTCTTAAGCAAAATGATCTAGTTTCCAAATGCTACAGATTAGTTGTAGAAAGTCTTCTGATGGTCAATTATGTCTTTGGCTGCTGCATAATTTGCTTTTCATAACATCTTTCATTTGTCTTTTAGCTTACTTTGTCTGTGAACAGTGTGGGAATGTTTTGCTCTGAGGACAGTAGGGCTCAGTTGGGTGGGGTAGGGCTAGAGTAGGATAGAGTAGGGCTTTTAGCTTACTTTGTCTGTGAACAGTGTGGGAATGTTTTGCTCTGAGGACAGTAGGGCTCAGTTGGGTGGGGTAGGGCTAGAGTAGGGCTACTGTTGGTTCTAAACAAGTAATTCTATGTACACCTTCTTACAATCTGTTCATCGGTTTTAACTGTAGTTAGGACTGATAATGAAACTCTCAACACCCTTTTACATGACTTGAAAAAAATCAGTATTTGGGATTTATCAAAATGAAGTTGTATGAGGTATCTACTCCTCTACACAGTTATGGCTTGCTGAAGATGCTGCTGTTGTCAGTGAGGCATTTGAATCACCACAGCCTGATGAATACCTCTCACACACAAATGTTAAGTACATGTCATGAGCCAACATAATTTCTCTTGGTATTGTAGTTTGGTGATTCATTCTATGCTGCCAGTTTACAGTAAAGCATGGGTGCAACTTGCATGCTAGATCTGAGACTCCGAGCCAGTAAAGAGCTCTTCTGTAGTTCAGCATTCCTCACTGCTGAATCCTTAGAAATGGTTTTGTAGGCTTTGTTTTTGTTCCTTTTATTCTGGCTTCCAGGACTAAAGGCCTTGTCAGCCCTCTTGCAGGATGTAGGGATGAATGAACCAAATATCACTTCTCAAAATGAAGCACAGCTAGGTTTATTTTCTAGCTAGACACTGTCACAGTTCAATCTGAGTATTACAATAAATTTTATCATCTTGTCGTAATGTAAAAAAAAACCCTCACAAAAATGCCATACACCCCCCCCATTGAGACAGTGTAACAGGTGAGATGCTTATTAGCCTAACATAGGTTATAATTTGAGACTTATAATAGCTTTACTACAGAAGTTATTTCAAGTATGGTGTCTTATTGTTGCCATGATGATTTTTTGCCTTTTCTTTTATACCCTTTTTATATACTCTTTTATAGAGCTTTTACGTATTCTTAGTGCTTTTAATCCACATACTTGTAATTCTTTAAATCTGATAACCTAGTTGAGACCCAATATTCCGTTAAGCCGAGAGACCAAACATCCTGAAAGCCTCACTGTTAAGAGTCAAAAAGCCTCAGACACCAAAATCCTCTCTAAAATGCATTGTGTAAACTAAGATAGACCCATCCAAAGAAAAAGTTCCTCAAGGTGGGGAGTTCACTTGAGCCTCTCATTCGAGAGTCTTTGATAGACATGCTAATTTTCAAGGCCTGTAATTGTGTGTGCTTTTCGGGTGCTGGAGCGTGCATTTTGAGGTGCATTTCAGTGCATTCCTCCTAGACAAAGTGCTGCACCTAAAGATCCTTAAATAAATAATGAGGTAAAAACCCTTTTTTCCCCTTAACTGTGTTTGGTTCTTAATTTCAAGACCAGGGAAAGGCAACGTTATAAACTTGGTTGGATTATCAAATTTTCTATCCAGACCTTCTGATTTTACATTGCAATCTCATTTTGTTTCTGCAACTAAATTTCTTTCTACAGTCCCAGGATGTTGGCATCAAAACTATTACCATGCTGGATGAACAAGGAGGTAAGTTCTTCCCTAACACTAAAAATCAATATTAGAATGTAATCAGCATAAGAAAAGGATTATCATACAAGAGTTGTTGTTGAAACTAAAGGCTTATAATTAAAGACTATTTAGGTGAAAATGAGTTTTCCTAGTTGGTTATTCCTGTGTGTTTGTAGTATTGAAAAGAGGTTTTAAAGTAGTTGTGAGGTAGTGATAGTTACAATGTAATACAGCTCTGCTACAGAAGCTGCTTCCTTCCACCATCGCAGGAATGTAACTATCTGCATTTATTTTAAAAGTAGCAACAGAAATGCTGTTCTAAGGATAGAGAAAATATTTGCAATGCAATAAACAGAACTTCTCACTGAATATCTTTCTTAAAAATTAAAGAAAAAAATCCTAGAATGCAGGAAAGAAAAAAATCGGTAGTCTTGGCATAAAGATAGAACTGAAACTTGCTCCTGCTTCAAAGAAATGTTAATTTTCCTCACCCTCACCTTCCCCCAATCCATGTTTATTCAGGTTACTTGTTTCTCTTCTAGAACAACTAAATCGTATAGAAGAAGGCATGGACCAGATAAATAAGGACATGAGAGAAGCTGAGAAGACACTGACAGAGCTCAACAAATGTTGTGGGCTTTGTGTCTGTCCTTGTAACAGGTCAGTTATATTGGTACTTGGGTCTGGAGTTCTAGAATATTCCCAATAGCTACTATACCAGGAGATATTCACTAATAAAAGAGCTAATTAAAAAATGCTGAATCTCTAGCAAAGTTGATTGTTTTGGTTTGTAGATCTGCATCCTTTTAAAATTGTATGAGAGTAACTGAAGCTTACTTGTATCTAACCATACATTGTGCCCCTTCTACTGTAAATATAGCTGCTATATAACATCCTGCACAACTGTGCCCTAATCTTCTTAAAGCTTCTATTTAGTAGAAGACTATCAAGGTCCATGCACATGAGACCAAATTGGACTGCAGATAGCTATAAGTAAGTGCCTGATAGAAATTTGATTCCAAAAATTTTTTTTTCACAACAGTGCTTTTGTACTAATTTAAAAGCAAGACAACTTACATTTTGGAGATGGAAATTAATATTGGTTCTCTAAGCATTTGAAAAACATTCATGCTTTAAGGAGAGTGAGAACAGGAGAACAGAGCAGACACTGGTATTAAAGCCTTAATCTTGTCACTAGTGACTACATAAATTCTTGCAGACCTGCTTCACAGTACCTTTATAACATCAGTTTTATGGCTGCCATATCTAAGTCAGTTGAGTAATCTAATCTTTAGTATGGCACTTGATTTGTACTTTTAAACAAGTAAACAGCCTGAACAATAATCAGAATTATTTTTGATGGTGTCCTAGTTTTACCTTTAAGCAGTAGAGTACTAAATTGTTTGTGTGAATTGGATGTGATCATAGCCCTTCCAAATGAAGGAAACATAAATTGAGTATGGTGACTGAAGTGAATAGCATGTGTTTGTTGGTGTTTGCTCTTTAGCATGAGCAAAAATATCATTCAATGGAGAAGTTGCAGAAGTTTCGGTAAAAATTCCTTGGTGTGGCTGAGTCTACTTAACCAGCAGAATAGTACTTTGAGGATCATTTAGGGTAGATATGAATGTGGCTTCTAAGGCTGAAAGTCTTAGTGCTTTAGTCCCTTGAAAATGCAGATGTCCTGACCTCTGGATAGGTGTGTTTACTGATTTATATTAGTTGGATCAAGCTGGTGGACTTTGAGCATTTTGACACACTCAGTCTTTGTTTCCTGTAGTTGATAGTCTTATTTCACTGAAGCTAAGCAGCTTATTGACACTGAGCAAGCTCAGAATTTGTGAACTCTTGTGGCACTCCAAGTACACAGATAACGAGAACAGAAATAGTTGTGTACCAAACTGGACAGTAATGTACAGGAAAAAAATGGGTAAGTAGAGGGCAGCAAAGAAGAAAGTGAATGCCATTTATATATCTACTGCTACACCAACCTTTTTGTCAATGTCAGATTTGTTGACCAGTTACCTCCACAGCTTTTCATATTTTTCATAAAAGCGTAAAGCTAAATAAGCTAAATCAGAACACTTGCTGAATTATTGGTTTTTTAAATTTCTCCTAGGCTTAGATTATTTATAAAAGCTTTGTGAAAACACAAAATACTGGCAGTTCTGTTATGCAATCTATGTACTAATAACAATTTACCTTTTTGTTGATCTTTACTACTTTCTTCTCCATTCTCTCCTAACACTGATGCTTGCTTTCTAAAAATGAAGACTAGGATAAGAAGCTGTATTCACTTAAACTGGTGAAAGTGGATTTTAGGACAAGGTCAGTGTTAGTAGTGCAGATGCATATTTAACCAGCTGTCTGAAGTGATGTTTCTATTGCATTTGTGCTTGCACGTGTGTGATGTCTGTCTGCATGCGGTTCTCCTTGTGACTGTGATGTTTTGTAATACTGATGTGAATAGAAAATGTCCATTACTACAGAGGGTATTATTAGCTGTGGAAATGGTGAATAACTGCTTGAGCCCTTGCTGGTTTGACAGGCTGTGTAAATTGCCTTAGTTTTGCAGAAATGAAACTTGAGAAACGTAAATGTATAGTAATTTGAAAAATAGGTCTTAAAAGCAGGTGATGAGAAGTTTTTTTCCAAACTGTGCTTATTTTGAACAATAATTCTGTTTCTAGCTGTCTACTTCACATGTGCAACTAGTCTTTGGGTCGCCTGGTTTTTGTTAATTAAGTCCTCACAGTTGCCTCTGGCACCTAAGACTTTGCTTCTCCAGAAGCAAATCATACAAAGATCTCTTGCTGTTATGACTTTAGTATAAATGAGATTAAAATATAATACTCAATCTAGATGCAGTAAATCTAAAGAGGTCTTTAAGCCCGTGTATGTACAAGGAGCTGGAATTGACTAGTTTGGGTTTCTTTAGGGTTTGTTGGGTGCAACATTTCCATTATGAACTGAAAAATTATTCTATTTTTTTCCCTCGTTATATTCATTCTAGATTACTTTTTGTAGGATCTCACCTATGAGACATAATTTCTCATACTGAATACATAAACAGCAGTAGAATGAGGGGGAATATTTTTTCATTACAGCAAATGTCACAACTCTTCTGACGTATAACATCTGGGTTACTGAAAGGCACTATATCTCTAGAAATTGACTGCCTGTGATTGCAAAGTTAGATGTACTGAAAGACACTACAGATTTCCCTTCGCAGGTGTCTAAAGAAGCAGAAAAATGGCAGTGTCTGGATTGTCTAGCTTAAACATGAAAATGCCACAAAACAAGGTGAACATGAGAATATTCTCAAAATAGATTCTTTAGGGTTCATGAGAACAGACCCCAGTTTAGATAAGTTTATTTTGTTAGGTTTTCTTCCCATCTTGCTTTTGTGGCTCTGTGATTCCTGAGATTGCTTTGTGTGATGCTTTTTTTTTTTCCCCCCTATGAATTATATGATAAAAGTGTAATGGTAAGTTGGTTTGTTGGAGTTGATTTTGAGTTTGTTGATTTTATGGAGTTAGTACAATTGAATTGCAGAATGAAAGCGCTATTTAAACATTATTACTGTTATTTCATAATCAAAGTTAACATGAGAAACATTAACTTTTTCTGTTGCCAAGTAATTTTTTAATGTTCGATAAAAAATGGTGGCAATTAATGGTTCTCTTGCACAGTATAGGTATTTATTTGAGGGAGTTTTTGCATTCATCCTCATTTCTTCCTGAAAGGTAACTAATCTTGACTCTAGATTAATTCCTGTTGTAAGTGCAACTATTTTATAACAGGGTAAGCTTTTCTGTTACTGTCATAAGCTTCTATCTTCTGGTGAAGTATTGCTTTAAGGAAATTACTGGTTTTGTATTAAAGCTTAAGACCAAAGTAATCACTGTCCTTAGAGTAACTCAGTTCTGTTTGTACTATCAAGATAGAAGAGATTGTATTATATAGACAAAGCTTTATCTGTACAAAATTTAATTTCTTTTGGGCACAAGATAAATGTTTCTGAAAATTCTAGATTAATACTGAATTTCAGTCAGGAAGCCATATTTCTGATGTAGTGGTTCAGATTTTTTATTTTTATGGAGTAGGACAAAGAACTTTGAGGCCAGCAAAGCGTACAGAGCAACCTGGGGAGATGGAACGGAGAACTCAGCAGATCATGTGATATCCATGCAACCAAGAAGTATAAATCAGCAGCAGCCTCAGACTTCTGGAGGACCAAGTGGTGGATATATTACAAGGTTTGTTTGTTCATGTTCCTCAGTCTCAAAGGCACAAATCCTGTTACTAGTTGTCAGCTTCTTTCAGATGCATTTTAGGTGAAGTTGCTAATTAGTAAATTTTTTATTGTTTGGAGGAATTATTACTTCTTGGATAGGAGATAGTAGACACCTACACTTTCTGTATTGTAGTGCTCATCTTACACTTTTTTTTTTTATGTAATGGTAGTATTGTCAGTCTGTTTCTGGATGTGTGAACTATAGGGCCTAGTAGTCAGTTATTGAGGGGACTTAAAAATACTAAGGCCTATTACTGTCATAAAGTATATTTGAGAGAAACTCATATCTTAAACTTCTGGTAACTATTCTAATTTTTAAGGCTATTTTTGTAGTAGTGGCTAGCTTAGTACCTTTTTTTTGTGGATGCTTACTTGGAATACAGGAAGTTGTAAAAGGGGAAAAACATACCTTGGTTTGAATGCATTGTGCAACAAACAAACAAGTTCTACTAGAGTAAATCTGGGCTAGATAAAAGGAAGTTCTTTATTCTTGAAACATTGTCTTAATTATTTGAACAGGATAACCAATGATGCCAGAGAAGATGAAATGGATGAAAATCTTGCTCAAGTTGGAAACATTCTTGGGAATTTGAAAAACATGGCTTTGGATATGGGCAATGAGATTGATGCCCAGAATAAGCAAATTGACCGGATAAATGTAAAGGCAAGTGTCAAAGGTGTTCTCTGCTTTCAGTTCAGAGGTTGTAACTGAGAGGTTATTAGGAATGTGCTCATTGTCCTATCTGTATTTACAGCAAATATGTGGTAAGGTTATACCATCCTCTAGGTTGCAGTGATTTGAAGAGATATACCTTGATATATAGATAGATAGATATATGGTACATAGTTTAAAATTCAAATTGAGTGTCAGGAAACCTAAATATACAGCACAGATTACGACTTACTCTGAAAACTAATAAACTTCATGGGATCAAAAGGACAAACATTTACTAGAGGTATACCTGGAGGACTGTTGCTCGCAGGGAATTATTTTTTCTTGTGGTAGGGAGTAGGTGTTTTTAACAATGGCAAGGCTCTTCTGGAATTCCTGAAAAGTCACTATAATGAATGTAAAGTAAAACACGGCTAATTCATTGCCCTAATTCTTTTGGATGAATTAATATTGGGGCTGGGGAGACTTTGGAATAACAGAGTTGATAAGGGCACAGGGAAATGGTCTGCCCTTATCTGCACAAGAAGTTAGTCATAGTAACTTTGTTTTAATATAATTTTATTACTTAAGTGTTAGCTTCTCCAACCAGATTAAGCATATATAAATATGTTTTGGGGAGGTTTCTTTCAAAGGGCAACTTAATGAGAATGTTAAGCCTATTTTAGAAATGCCCGTATTCTGAAATGAATAGAAGTTATTTTATAGGCATCCTGGTTGACAAAGGAAGCAAAAGCTTTGATGAACAGGGTGTATTAAAGATTTCAAAACGTAGAAGTGAACAGTGATTACTGTGAAATTGTAGTATTAAGATAAAATGGGAATTTAAAAATCTCATTGAAATGTGCAGTAGAGTTAAAAGCAAGAGGAATGGAATTCCTCTAGTTTGACAAAAATGCTGGTTGCACCTGTGTCAGCATCTCAGTTTTGTCTAGTAATTAAGGGATTGTGGGATGGATAAGGCAAATCCAACGTGATTATATGGAGGATGCCTTCACCGTTCCCTGAAACTGCACATCTGATTACCATGTTAAAAATGTCAGACAGTTTAAAGTACACTAGAAAATTTCTTGGAGTTTAAAATTAGGTGTGAAATTCTTACAACTTATAAAGCAGACTGAAAACTGCCTGGTCAAATCAACTGCAAGTGGGAATTACTGTTTTTAGCAATAGTGTTTCTAGTAGATTCAAGCATCTGTTTTGGCCTGATGCTCGTTTGGTTTAGTGATCTGAATAAATCTTGCTGACCAAGTCTTACTAACTATTAAAATACGGTGTATACAAGTTAGAATTGCTGTACAGAACAGAATAAAAATGAAAGTGCAATTCCTGGTTTTGAGACTGGCAACTTGTCTCAGGATATTTAAATTAATCCTTTTATGCTGATAACTTCTTAAATCTAGTGAACAGTATGGAAACCAAAACCAAATGTTGTCAATTTTGACACTTGTTCAACCTAGATGCTGTGACCTGACTTTTGATGCTTTATTACAGTAAATTAAACAATAGTAAAATCTAAAGCTTGTTCTTACGAATACCATATTGTTACAATACTAGGACATTGGAAGGGGGTGTGAATGAAAACTAGGGATTTGCACTAAGCAAAATAAATGTGATTTCATGCCCATAGGCCCAGTTTTGACGCTTACTTCTAGTTCAGAACAACCTTGTTGCTCTGTAGAGGTCCTTAAGATGTCTAAACACTGGGAGAGAATTTTTATTCTGTTGTTTTGTTAACATGCTTCCTGACCAGCTGAGGCAAGCTGCTGTGTTTCGAAAGTCAGCTAAAGAGTAAAACCCATTTCTCCTGGTTGTTTCTGCCAAAATTGACAGCATATGCTGGCTAGGGGAAAAAAAAATTACTGCCAGCACACAGAAGTTGCTCCCCTTCTCTCTACCACAATGATGATACCTTGCAATTCAGAAGTTCATGTCAGTTTGCATTTTTAAATTGTTCTGCACCGAGTCTGCAAATGACCTATGAATTTCTCTCTTTCAGGCCGATACAAACAGGGAACGCATTGAGCAAGCCAACATCAGAGCCAAGAAACTAATTGACAATTAAAGCCTGCTGTCATTGTTCAATGACAGCCTCTCCAGCTGCAAGCCACCATATTCGTGGATCTGTGAAACTTCTATTCTGAAATGAGAGGCTGGGAAAAATGAAGCAGTACCCCTTCTGTAGGGATTAGTTTTCTTTTATTGCTTCATGTAAACATGGCCTTGACTCCAAGAAAGCAGCCAACTTCCTTCTACTCATCTGCCTTCACTTTCTTTAAACTGCTCAGGGCTACAAGTGTTTAGGGCTTTGAGAATCTTCTTGCATGTTTCATTGCTCTTCCCAGTTTCTTTTTATTATTTTTTTAAATTTTATTTTCTTGCACCGAAAATTCAGTCCTTTATTGAAGTTGAACAAGCAGGGTAACCTGAATTCACAGTTGTGGAAAGTTGGAGAGGGCACTTTGCACTGTTTAAAATACCTCATAAGTTGAGTGTCTTCACTAAACTAGGGACTAGGTGAGCAATGTCTGATTTGTATCTCTAGCATCTAACCATAGTTTTACAGTCCAAACCACACGACTGGTTTGGAGTTGAATTTGTGGATCACAGAATTGAAGAGGCCCATTACTTACACCTTGTGGGTTGAGGGCTTTTAAACACTTCCTAACCACATGAACTTTAAGGTAATGGTAACCAGAGGGATATGCAGGTTTCCGTTTCTTTACTGTAAATTGACATCCGTTTGGAGGCCATGACTAATCATGCTGCATTGTTCTGATAATATTTGGTGTGTGTATATATATATCTGATTTAAACCCCATGCACACATGAGTAGAAGAAAATAAAACCATCTCTCCAAAGTATTTATTTGATGGAAAATTTACACCCCTCATCTAAAAGTTAACTTTTAAGTGTTTGAATGATGTATCTGAACTGGAAAAAACTGAGTAGAAATGCATGCAGTTTGCTTGCATCCCACATCTTATTCTCTTTTGGCCAGTTTTCACTAGAGTTCAGGTTATGCCTTTCTCCAGTGCAAGATAATGATTGAGATCTGGTGCAGAGTTTGCTCTCAGCAGTGACTTTGGGGGTGCTTCTTAAACCTACCAAACCCAGAGAAGCTTATTGTGAAACTTCTTTGTTGCAAGTCTGGAGGAAGCAGTAGCTATTTATGTATGCTAGTTCTAAATAAACTAGTTCTAAATAGATTCCTGACTGGTTTATTATTGCAAACTTTGGGACTGACAATTGGAAATACTACATGTCCAAGTTGCTTGCAAATAAAATGTTCTTACTCTGTTGCAGAATAGAGGAGTTTCTGATCAGGTGAGGTAAAGCACTCTCCTGTGAAGAAAAATATTTTGGTTTTGCTTTTTATTTTGGTTTAATATAAAAAGATTTTCTTGAAATCTTGATAGTAATTAAATTGCAAGTGACTTAGATAATTTTAACTCCACCCAGCAATCTATTATGCCGGTTTTAAAGTTGAAAATTATCTTCAAACCAAATTGATTGGAGGAGTAATTAAAACTAATAGCATTATGGGGTGCTTTTTTGAAGGACAGTCCACAAATACCCTGTAGCCACTAATACAGAATCCCAGAGTGAGAGATGACACTAATCCACTGAAATGCAAGACAGTGTTTGTTAAGTGTTCTATTTTCTTTTTAGCAGAAATACAGTCAGTGTTACCAGTATGTTTTTGGTTGACTCCCAGGACAACTTTATATTTAAAGAAAAAAAAACCAAAACCAACAACCACACGCACAAAAACCTACAAAAACCCACCAAACAACAAAACCCCAAACAACTGACCAAAGGATGGGGCAGCTGCATGTAAAAATAGGCCAGTGGCAGTTTGCCTTATTGTGAGTAAGGTAAAGTCATTTTTAGGGGACTAGAAACTTGAGTAGTGGTGGGTTGGCTCCTGTCTAGCTTCCAGTAATTGTTGGAATGCTAATGAATTTCAAAAGCTCACTAGCTACCCAATCAGTGAATGAGGATTATGTGCTTAAAAACACAAGTAGCAAAGAAGTACTTTTAAGAACATTGCATAGTAAACTTGAAACAGCCACCTGCATAGGGACTTTGTATGCCCTTTTTTTCAATCTTAAAAACTTAGATTAACTTAAGGAATATTTGCTGCTAATTGTGAAAGCAAAAGCATTTGTTGTTTAATTATGATTGTCTCCTGAAGCCGAAGACTGAAGTGGTTACCTTATTCTGCTTACACAGTGCAAGCCTGCTCTGTAGCATTTGGACATTCCAAACATTGGAATGTTTTTCTCCCTCGCCATTGCGAGTCCTTGTTCTTGACTTGCCTGAGCTCTAACAATAAACGAGCATGTTGGCTGATGGAATGCTGTGATTGGTTTATCAAAATTGTAATACTGCAATGAATATCACACAAGGAAATAATTTGAGACTCTTGAGTATTATTGGAGTATCAATACTATTTTCTGATGTAGCAAGAGCCAAGTCTTTGAGGGAGCTGGTGCCTTTGTTAGTCAAAAGCAGTTTGGTTCTTGGATGTCTTGCTGTTGTCTATAGAATAGATGCTAATTTCTGTATCTATGGTATGAAATCGACACTTGTACATCTTTGTATGTCTGAATGCTATTAAGAATGAAGGTTTACAGTTTCTGCTTTTGATTGTTAAACTATATATTGTGCACAAAAAATACATACTTTTATAACTGAATGTGTTTTAAAACTATTTTCTCTTAGAATTGTCTTTCTTCAGTTTCCTGTCCTTGAAAAACTTGGCAGAACTAGTTGCTACTATGCAACTAGGAAGTTCCTCTTCTATTTTTATTTCACAGAAATATTAGTGCTAAGAAAAGAATGGGTGTGGTGGGGAGAGGAATATTGTGGTCTTTAACGCTCTAGTTTTGATCTCCGCATAGTTAACATCTCCTAAATTCAGATTATGAACTGTGTCCATCTCTTCTTTGAAAGACCATGACATACATGGGAGTGTACTTCAGGACGACAAAGGAACAAAGTAAAATAACTTAACTAGAAAGTTTTAAGTATTGGTAACAGATGCCTAGCAATAACTAGTCCAGTAGATGAAATGTAGTGATTTAACTTACTGTCAATGCAATTTCATTTGTGAGGCAATTTAAATTGTATTTTCTCTCAAACCAGAGCCTCAGATTCCCAGAACACTCTTAAGGGGGAAGTGGTACGGGGGGGAAATAGAGACCTTTGTTGACTTGCAACAGTTCTGAGCTGCAAGAGAGACTAGCATACCTGGGAAGAGCTTGGAAGAAGTACTTCTAATATATTATATATCTACTCTGTGTAACTAGGAAAAGGAACTAGGGCCAACCTCCTTACATAACTATTATGAGGAAGCAGCACATGTCCCATGGGTACGCTTAAAGGACAATAATTGGTAAATTGAAGCTACTCTACTCCTTGATAAAAGACAGATTTTTAGCACAGCAGTAACTACTATGAACTGCAGCATGTACTGCTTGTACAGCTACTTGCAGAACTCACCTCTGTGAAGGCTATATGGTGGAACAACTCACTGTTTACACCACACAATAACCTGCAGTTGCTAATTCACCTTTGCTGTGCTTGAAACAACACAGCGTCTAAATGCTGGGAAAATAGATGGATGGAATGTGTGTCTTACTGCAATGGAAAATTGGACAGCAAGTGATGTAGGTCTGAAACAAAATATACAAATGGTTTATATTATTAACTAGGGTAACATTCTACCTCAGTAAATCCAAAACTAAAAAGCTGCAAGCATGATTGTGCACGGAAATAAAATTGGTTTATAGCTTCACTTCTTGTAGGGTGGGGGTGATGAGAAGGGAAAACAGGAAATCCCAATATAAAACTATCAATAGGTTATATGTAACCTGAATAATATAATTATGTATTATATGTAATTACAATATAATATGAGTGCTGAAATATCTAGAACAGCATTCTACTCTGTGACTTAGTCACAGTTCCTTGTGGTGAGTTAAAACAGGTAAGGGCATCAGCCAGTTATTTTTTCCTTGAAACAGAATTAAGTCTTCCTCTGTTCTGAAACAAGTTTAATTAGGAATAACTCAGTTCCAATCTATTTTATGTGGTGCTTTCTCCGTTTTGCTCTACAAAAGCTTTGATAGCTGTCATAACTCCAAGACAGCAAAGGAGCCTAACAATGAGCAATTGAAAGGTTTCTAAACATACTAATGATCACAATAAAGAAATGCTGACTTACTTAAGTACTTCCCACAGTACTAAGATTTTTTTTATAGCAATGCTAACTCCATAATTTTCAACGGTTGTGTTCTACCATCTCTTCTTACACATTGTTGTTGAATAGAAAAAAAGAATCCTGATAAACACATGTTAAATGAAAGAAGCAGCATCTCTGAGCACAGATACTTTCAGTTAAAAAACAGTAAAACCAAAATGCCACCACAGCACAGTATTGCCAAGTGCATACATACTGAAGATAGACCACTCCTTTGGTGAATACAAAGGGGGAATCTGCTAACTGCTAATTCGTTCTGTTGATGTCTCATGCACAGCAAATCTGTAGGGAAATAAAAAGCTAGTACTTCAAATGGGATTTAGGTATCAAGTAGAAGGAGCTAAAATTCAGAACAAGTGTGGAGGCTTTATTCACTATTCAATTTGCATGTCATAATCTGTGGAATCTATTAGTATGAAGCTGAATAGATTTCTGACTATACAGAGCCTTGCATTATGGTAACACGCAAGTGTTCTTTAAAGCATTTCCCTGCTTATGTCTTGCAAAACCAAGTCTCATAAACATTGTAAGCTATCAGCTACTTCTGACAAGAAGCTAATAGTTTTTTAATGAAATAATAGCTAGAATGGGGATTCTTAAGTACAATGGGTTCCCTGTTAAATGATGACTCACATCGATCCTTTGAATAAGGAGCTGATGTTCCCAGAAACGCCCTTCTTAAAAGTATTACTATGTAAGAATTGAAATAAGATGGCAACAGGGTCAGGGAACTAAACACATCTCTGAGCATCACAAAAGAACCACTTATTGCTAGGCCTAATTATGGGTGCAATGTTGAAGTGTAGCTGTTACCAACTGACACACTCAAATAGCTAAATGAGGGCTTTCAGTGACATCTTAGTACTACTTATTAAAATGACAACAGTTACACCAAATAAACTTGAACTGATTTTTTGAAAATAATTTACTAAAATATACAAGTACATTTTCCTTTTCAGTATAAGTTACATAATTGCATACATTTTTAGCTCTTTCTAGGTGCTTTTGGTAATAAGGCAGCAGCAGTGGGCTGACAACTAAAACCTTCAGCATTGCTCTGTACACAAGGAGTCAGTGCAAGGATATTATATTTTCTAGCAATATACATTTTTACTGAATACACTGAAGATGAACCTAATTTTTATTTGATACAGCTCGAGCAAAAATGGACTGTAGTGCAATTCTTGCTTATGGGAAAAGAAAGCCTGGAGAGTAAAATATAAATAAAGGATGCTCAAACCACACTTTGTTTACTGGAAGCTGTTAATAAAACATTTAACTTAACCACAACTATTTGTGCTTCATTTAAAAAAAAAAAAACTTATACAGGTTATAAAATAAAAACCTCATTTGTAGAAGTTCTTCTCTGCAGAACAGTCCTTGCTGCAAGACATACAGTGCTTTGGTGGTAGAACTTCCATGTGCTATCATGGAAAAATGTTTCCAGAAGAAATAGTCCTCTTACAAATCAACAGCCAGCTTCCTGACAAAAGGGAACTGGCAACTTTGAAATGCTTGTTCCCTTTCTCTGTGAAAGAACAAGCCCTGACAAAGGAGAACATGAACAGTGTTAAAAGCTATTGTGGCACAAAAATCAAAACTGGCCCCTGGGCAGGTTCATCAGTTCAATACCTATATTCTCTAGTTCAAGTTTATTCAATGTGGCCTTAACAGGCTGTTATCAGACTACTAGAAGAGGACTACTCTCATCATTTCCTTCATCAGTCTTGGTTTAAGTCAGTGAAGCAAATGCTTCTAGTCTAGGTCTTCTTACTGGTAATATACAGGGTCAGAATAGCGATCATGCAAACTTCTTCTTTGTAGCTGTAAATCGTTCCATGTACTACAAAGAAAACAAAAAAAAATCTAAGATTTTTTCAGAAGTTAATAGAGAATTCATGACTACTAAAAGCAGCTAAGCTTCTGCTCTCAGACTCAAAAATATTCTGCATCTAAAGCATATTTTTATATCCCAGGCATAAATATTAAAGCTTTAATTTCAAACAAAGACACACCCAAAAAATTTCTGGCATTTGCTGCAGTTCAGATTAATGGTCAAATCTCCAGTGTTAAGGATGAACTAATGCTAAATACTTACAAATGCTGTATAATATGAAGAATCCATTATTTTTCATCCCATCAAAGTGGAGACACACCTATCATTATTAGCTACCCTTCAAAAGATGCTGATGAAAGAACACTGACCCTGAATCCTATGAGAAAGTTATCCTTGAAGAACTCTTGAAGTTGTTTTTATAGGTTAGTTATGAATCCAGTAATGATGGCACTACCAACAGACTATTCTGTGCTTTTATTCACCAGCATAAATGCTTAGTATTCTGAGTAAGGACTTCACCAGGTGTTTCTTTTAAAAAAAAGACAAAAAACCCAAAGCAAAACACAAACCTTGTCATAACCTTCCAGTTCTCTGAGTTTCTTGATTTCAAAGAGGTTGCCTTCTACTGCAAGCAGTGAGATCTGGGAATCACTGAGGATACTCTGAGGCAGCATGCTGAGTTCTAGACAGTTTTCTTCTAAACGCAAGACTTTGAGGCGTGGACAGTGGGAGATCTGCACTGAGATCTGGGAAATCTTGTGGAAATGAAAAGAGAAATGGGATTAAAATGATAACGATCAATGATTATTAAACTGATCTGTTTCCGACTTAAAACAATTGCCATATTGTAAATATAAACTACATTAATCATAAGTACTTAAAAACAATACATGAGTAACAGATGATCAAAAATCAAAGTATATTTTTTTATTCCATGATGACAAGCAACCTACACATCTGTTTATCACATTCCTACTCAAGAACTGTTCAAATCATTTTCTGCATGACTAAATTTAGGATTTTTTAGTTAATCAAATCTGGCAGTTGGATATATTGATACACAAATTCTAGTTATGATTCCTCATTTGTGTTGTGTCCAGGAGATGTCTTTTAGCTATAAAGTTTTGATGGTCTCATCTTATGTTCCATGGCTGTATTAACTCCAAGAAAAACCATGTTCTAAATCTACAAGCCCACAACATCTCAGTTACCAGACCTGATTCTGATTCAAATTGAGTTCGATAGCCTGCAGTTCTCCCACAGTGTCAGGCACATTTTGGATCTGGTTTTTTGAAAGATCTACCACATCCAAATGGCGAAGACCGGAGAGTTGTGTAGGCACAGTCCGAAGCTGGTTTCCAGAGAGGCTCAGGGTTTTGAGAGCCGAAAGTTGTCCAAATGCAGCTGGCAGCTGCCTCAAGTGATTGCCATTCAGGTGTAGTGTTTCCAGTTTTTTCAGTTTACACAGCTCCTCAGGTAAAGTAGCTAGAGAGAAACGACAGAAAAACATACGACCTAAAGAGCAGTAAACATTCATACCCATTTAATTCAAATAAGCTTCTGCATAGAGAATAGTGCTATATTAAGTAATTTCTCATTGAATTCCTCCCCATCTTCCAGTGAAGGCACAGATCCCTGCACAGAAACTTAAGCCCAGAGACAACACATGCTTTCTAACAATCTTCCGTAATCTGCAGACATTCAAATCACGGTCTGAAATCACTATTCAGAAGATTTTAGCCTGTCAGTTATAGTCCTTACTAACACTCTGCCAGCAGGTTCTATGACACCTGAAATACCACAGAATTCACAGCTTCACCTTTGCCCTTTAAAGGTATTACTCGACTTGCTCAGAAGTAAGTTATGAGATAATTCATAGTGTGTCATACCAGCAAACAAACCTCACCAGGTAAGGTCTGCTGGCATCCATTCATCCCTCTTCCCACCTAATCTCTAACATTCCTGAGCTGCACTACAGAGTCAATGAGGTTTGTAAATTATCTTTGTTTTTTTCAAAAATGCAGATAATACATAATTAATGTATAAAACCCCTAGTTTATCATTGTGATTTTTCCATAATGATGGATGTTTGTTTAAGAGAAACAGTAACAACCAATGTTGCTGAATGGCCAGCAACATTGTCTACATATCATCTTCATTACCCATTCTCTAGGCAAGTACTAAACCATCTGACACTGTTAAACCTTCACACTGGGTAAGTCACAGCACAAAACCTCTATGGGTTTAAGTACTCATGTGTCATTGTAAAGTTGATAATACACTAAGTGGCAACTAGTTTTGCAGAATTTATGATTTAGAGTTTTTTATCCTGTACATGAATTCCAAAGATTTCAGTTTAAGTGACTAAACTCCCCATTTACATCTTGTGAGAGTTAAATAATTAAAGTTAGGTTTTGATAGAGAAAACGAGTTATTATTTTAAAAAACAGTGGAGATATTAATTAGCAGGCATACTCAGTTTGTTGTTGTTTAGAGCAAGGCTCTTCAAAAAGGAAAATTTTCCAATGAGAGGTGGCAAGAGCTCTATTTTGTTGTTCGACAAGTCTATTGTCCTTAAGTTGCTTGCTAGCTTCTGCAGATCTTCAGGAAACTATGGGGGGGGAAAAGATACAGCATTTAAATTGTTGATAAAAATTTGAATATTCAAGTCATACAGCTTAAAATTTTAATTGTATCACTGTTACACACTGTCATATATATCACAATGTCCAATCACCACAGTGTGACTGGCAAATCTGTTCAACGCATATTTTTAAAAATATTATTTCATCTGGGGTAGGGAAAAGGGGTATAAAGAAAACACTAACATCTAGAAAGAGTAGTTTTTCATCCAAATAAGTAAAATTAAAAACATTACATTTTCATCCTCTTGTGTGCTTCTCTTAAACATGCCTGTCATTTAAAATACAGCCAGTTAATAACTCTATATTTTAGCAGAGTATGATTTGAAAATTTTTCTCCTGCTTTCCTTTTTAAATAATTATGTATACCATTTTCCTTATTCTTATTTACATCCTGTACCACTTTGGTACTGAGTCTTGGCACTCAGGTGAAAACAAGAAAAACCTGACAATCACCATCAAGGAGTCCTGGTGAATAAGCCAGTGGTTTTAATTCTCCTTTGGCTTGACAGAGAAAAAGCGAAGAGAGGAGGTAGGACAGTAGAAGAAGGTGTGTTAGAAAAGGCTCAGAAAATTATTGCAATATAGAGTTATTTTTGGCTATCCTGTGAATCGCTGCTGGACTTATGGTTCCAGGACATTCTGTGGTTTTCTGCAGTTGAGTCTAAGGTAAGATGATTTCCAATATAATAAACTTTCGGGATGCTTGCTGTCAGCCCAATGAACAGCCTGTACAGACTACTCATATGGCTAAAAATAAATACAACAGAAGTATCTAAATGTGACAAATTGTGGAGTATCTTTCTAAGTAACAACATGGTTATAAAATTTACATTTTTCCCCTCAAGTTTACAGCCATTTTCTAAAAGCACAACATCATAACTAGTATTTCTTGAACATATATGCACCGTAGAGCAGAAGCTCATAAGCATACAAGTGCCCTGAGAGATAAATCCTCAATCAAAAGACAAGGCAANCATTAGAGATCAAGTAGGGAGGGGGAAAATGAAAAAAAAAACCAAAACCTTGAAATATTTTCCATGACCATTTATAAGAAATACATGTATGCAAGTGCATTATAACAGTGAAGTGGGAATTTCTCTCGGAAAGTGTCAGTCATACACACAAACAGCCAAACAGCCATGCTTCCCCTCCCAGTACATTACCTCAGTAAGTCCCTTTCCTGTTAGCTGAAACACACCAGTTTTCTGTGCTGTCTCCAGGTGGGCTTTCAGTGCACTATTTCCCATCCTAACAGTTCTCTGTCAAGCACACGGAGTTCGAGTGATGGTGTCAGCCAGTTTTACTCTGTGCTAGAGAACTGCAGTCCAAAGTCTCTGTGATAAAACAAATGTCAAAAGTCATTTCATGTGCACTGTTCCAACACTATAAGCATTCTGACACATTGAACCATTTCACTGCTGCGTTTTCATCTCCCTCATAACTAGAACCGAGAAGCCTAAAGGTTCACCTAGATTTACTTAGATTAAGGTGTCTTCATTACAGCAGTTTGATTACCGAAACGATGCAACAAGCACAGCTAAAACGAAGTGCGGAAACTGCACATTTTCCACATTTTGCATCTTTTGGGACCCCGCAGCGTAAGGAGATTCTTCACATAGATGGACTATGATTCCTGTGGCATCTACCAGCGCTGCCCTGCCGACACTGCTACTCTTTTATTCGGATTTTTTTAAACCTTTATTCTATTCAGAGAACTGGCTCCTCTGCCGTGACTATTAGCAGACACAAGACACCCACCTCCTTAACCCCAGCGGGGTTTAATCCCAGGGCGCACGGGTCACAGGCCCGGGATTAGTGGCGGGTCCGCAGCCGGGCGGTGGGGAATGAAGCCTGGGGGGCAGCACGTAAGCAGCCGCGACGGGGAGCCCGACAGGAGATGCGCTCCGTGCCGCTGCGGGCGCGCCGGCAAGGGGCCAGGCCAGCACTGACCCGCTGCAGGCCGCGGTCCCCCTGCCCTAACCCCGCCCGGCTGCTCCGGCCCCGACCCCAACCCCGTCGGGGGCCGCCGGGCCCGGCCCGGCTCAACCAACCTGTCCGGGCGCCGCTGGCAGACGCTCCGCGGCGGCGGAGCCCCGGCTCGCCCCCTGCGCTCCGCCCTTCCAGAACCGCCGCTCCAGCAGCGCCCGCCCGGAACCGGACGCGAGTCAGCGCCGTTCCTGCCCCGCCCGCCATGGCGGCCCCCGGGCGCTCCCGGCCGCGGCCGTCCCTGCGAGGCATCGAGATCCCGTCTGTGGCGGCCGCCAGCCCCAGCCCCAGCCCCGGCCCCCGCGGGGCGGGCGAGCCCGAGCTCGAGTCTGATCCCGAGCTCGAATCCGATCCGGAGCTCGATCCCGATCCCGAGCTCGATTCCGATCCCGAGCTCGAATCCGACCCCGAGCTCGATGGCGATCCCGAGCTGGAGTGGAGCTTGTGGCTCGGCATGGAGAGCGATGAGGAGCAGGGCGGCGGAGAGCCCTGGCCCTGGGAGCCCGGGCAGCGCTCGGCGGCGGCCGTGCTGCTGGAGCGGTGCTTGGCGGCGGGCGCCGTGAGCCAGGTACCGCCCGGGCCCGGCGGCCGCGGGGACGGCGCCGCTGAGTACCGTGGCTTGGGCGTTGTTCGGGTGAACTGTGCTGTATTGCGGAGCGCAGGAGAGGAGCAGCCGCTTTAAACTATTAAAAGCCATTATGGACCATTTGCTCCGTACGTTCTTGCTGCTGATTGCATTTTTCCTGTTCTCTTACTTTCAAAGGAGACCTTGGATTTAACTTGTAGCAGAACGCCGTGCTTTGTGAAATACTCAGAGATGGAAGAAATGGTAAACATGGAAGCTGAAATCAATGAGGTACAGCCTTTACTATTGTCAGTGTACACTCAACACTCCGATACCTGGCGGTAATACAGGGCCCCGATGAAGTATCAGACGGCCATGTGCCATGTTGTTTCATGTTTTGAGGGTTTTTTTAATACTTCAGCTGTTTAACAGTTGGCACTTTTTTCCCCAATGGACTGAGTTGTCGTAAAGAAAAGAACGAAACTATGAAACCAAAGTTTTAGGTATAAGTAGAAGGACTCAGCAGGCTGCACCTTTGACTGAAGTGTTACCTGAAGTTTTCTAAAGTAACTGAACAATAAAGAAGAATTTGTAGTTGACATCAATTCACGAAAATGTATCTCGTTCTAGGCAACTTTGTTGGTTAGCAGGCAGTAACCTCAGACATTTCCTCCTGCCTGAATTGGCTGTTGCCTTGTATTTTATAATGTTGGTTTAGACATTACATAGACTATGAAACTGCTTTGTAAGAGATGTAAGTAGGAGAGACACATGGGTTTGAATAGTAGGCTATCCAGTGGTTGTGGAATTGGCAGAATGGACACAGCCAGAGAGTTGTGGTCGATGGGTCTATGTCCACCTGGAGGCTGGTGACAGGTGATATCCCTCAGGGCTCTGTCCTGGGACCGATGCTCCTCAATATCTTTATCAATGATGTAGACAGGGAGATCAATACACCCTCAGCAAGTTTGCAGATGACATGAAGCTGAGAGGAGCACTGGACACAACAGGAGGATGGGATGCCATCCAGAGGGACTGGGCAAGCTTGAGAAGTAGGCTCACAAGAACCTCATGAGGCTCAACAAGACCAAATGTGGGGTCCTGCACCTGGGTCAGGGCAATCCCAGACATGAATACCGACTGGGAGATGAACTTATTAGGAGCAGCACTGTGGAAAAGGACTTGGGGGTTCTTGTGGATGAAGAGTTGGACATGACCTAGCAGTGTGCAGTCACAGCCCAGAAAACCAACCACATCCTAGGCTGCATCCAAAGCAGCACGGCCAACAGGGCAAGGGAGGGGATTCTCCTCTTCTTGCCCTTGTGAGACCCCACCTGGAGTGCCGTGTCCAGGTCTGGGATCCTCAGGACAGGAAAGAGGTGAACCTGTTGCAGCGGTTCCAGAGGAGGGCCATGAAGATGATCCAAGGGCTGGAACATTTCTCCTACAAACACAGACTGAGAGAGCAGGGATTGTTCAGCAGCCATCCAGTACTTAAAGGAAGCTTTAAAAAGTGAGGGAGAGTGACTTTTTACACAAGCAGATAATGCTAGGACAAAGGGGAATGGTTTTAAACTAAAATAAAAGAGATTAGATTAGATTAGATTAGATTAGATTAGATATTAGGAAAAAATTCTTTACTTTGAGGGTGATGAGGCACTGGAACAGCTTGCCCAGAGAAGTTGTGGATGCCCCATCCCTGAAAGTGTTCGTGGCCAGGTTGAATGGGGCTCTGAGCAGCCTGGTCTAGTGGGTGGTATCGCTGCCCATTGGCAGGGGTTTGGAACTAGATGATCTCTAATGGCCCTTCCAACCCAAGCCATTCTATCATAAATTCTGTGGTTTAGGAATGAATTGCACGATCTGTCTTTTCCAGCACAAATCACCGAATTATTTAAGTTGGTCTTTTTAAACAGTCTCTTTCTTATTGACCAAAAAAAGCCCCACCTAGTAGTAGAAACTCTCCAGAGAGCAGGGTAACATGTTCTTGTGCTAATGCTTGCTCTCTTTCATACACACGGTCTCCCCTATGCTGCCACTTACTCCCTTTCTGCTTCCTCCTCCACCCCAAGAGAGTCATCAATATCTGGATAAGTATGTTAAAAATGCATTTTCATTTGATGCTATTATTGTTGTAGATAAAACTGAAAACTGAAATGTTGCAGTTGGAGAATGAGACAGCAGACATTACTCACCATTTTTACCTAGGTAAGTGCAGTTGTACCGTAGAAAAACCAAGACTCTTAAATTCGCAGCAGATTAGTGTTTCATCTGAGTACATGACTGCCGCAGTTGAGAAGGACACAACACGGAGAAATCACGTACACCAGCTTCAGGTAGGAAAGGCAAAAGACCCCGTTTTATTCCACGAAGTCTTCTTTTATACAGTCACTTCGCAGTCGTGCTGTGTCTCTATAGGCTTCTATGTTGACACCTCTTAGAAGTATTGGTTGCTTGCAACTATCACTCGTTAGAAAACAAATCTAAGCTAAAAACAACGTCCTCTGAGCAGCTGCAGTTCTTGAGCTGTTGTTTTGGTTTCTTTACTTCTGTTGATGCCGAAGTTCTCATAGGTACAAGCCAAATTTTCAAGGGTACAAAGTGCTTGTGCCCAAGTCGAGCTCTGTGAAACATTTCAGAGGAGCTGTTGGTTTCCACACACGACACTTCTAGAAGTTCTTGCAGCAGTCGTCTCTGAATAACTTGTTAGAGGTGGTAGGTGTTTTATTAACACCTAAAGCATGTTTCCATACTATTTGAACTTGCACTCTCTATGGTCTCAGTAGAAGCTCTGTGTGTAACTCATTCTCCAAAACATATGGGAGGTGTGGTCAGCTCCCCAGGATCAGTGGAGCATCAGTTCTGAGATCATCAGTAGCCTTTGGCCTGCATGTGCTACTCTGCTTCTTTTCCTGAAACGCACTGTGTTTCGGCTGCATCTCTATCCCCCTGAACTTACTTACATTTTTAATTCCGCACTTGGGGAGCATATGTATTAATTTATTATTTCACACTTTTTCCACTGTGATTTTATGAGTGCTTAAAAGCACTCTGGCCTGCCACTGTTAGGGCAGACTACTGAAATCTATTGCAATATTTCAGTGTTATGGTATAATTTAAGAAGTTGACTTCATCTCAAAGAGAATTTACTTAAGAATATGGATAATGTAAAACAACATATCTGTATCTCTAAAAAGTAGGTATGGTGACTTTGAGTGCATGCTGATACTAAACCATATACGCTCCAACAAAAGCCGTTCTGATTAATGTCTGTCTTGAATGTAAGCTGTCCACTGCAATGGATGAGTGTTCTTCTTTCCGTCTGCAGGACAAATTTTGCTCTTGTTTTAGCAGGACAATAGGTTCAACTTTGCAATTTTATTTTATAGGGAAAAAGTGCGAGATTTTGCAAGATATGAACAGGCACCTGGAAGCCATTCTGAAAGAGAAGAGGGCTCTCAGAAAGAGGCTGATAAAACACAGATGTCAACAGAGCCTGCCTATTGAGGCTACTTTTCACAAGTAGGCACACAGAAAATAATTGTTCTTGTTTGCATGAATCCAAATTAATTTGAACTAGTAGACAGTAAAAATCAGATGCTTTCATTAGTTTTTCCACTGATAAAAATAGACATAAAAATGGTAGCAGAACCTCAGCTAAAAGCTAGTAGTTTACTCATTGATAAATTCATAGGAAGGTAGTGATACATGTTTTTATGAATATTTACTTAGGTTATTGGTCTTGTCTTCAGAAGTCTACAGAACAAGTTGTGATGTATTGTTTTAAACAAATATGCTACAAGCTGGGTTTGTTATCTCCTTCTCTCAAGCAGGAGTTGTTACTTTAGCACTGGGTGTCTTCCTTCCACTGTTGCTTGCTTAGAACTTCGTGTGAATGATTCCCAGACATGCATACTGCATGTTTTAAAAGTCCTTCTTCTTATGGTCTAGAAATCTAGCCCAAGTACTGAAGAAGTGGCTATTCACTTCTGTAATTCCTGCCCTGCTTGTTGCTAAGAGTCATACAAGAAGTGTAATGGCAGGAAAATGAATTAGATGGTTAGGGGCTTGCGTAAAGCTGGAGAAGGGGACTAAGAAAAGCAGGGCAATGAAAAAAGAGCTTATAGGTATTAAATTCTTGTTGTTTAGCACAACCTTTGAGCTCATTTTTGGTTACAGGTGTATAGTAGAGTTGCTGACTGAGGCTGTGACTTTCATTGAGAAGCTTGAAAGCCATTTGCAGTCCGTAAGAAGCATCCCTCAGATACCGCATATGATGAGCAATATGGTGAGTAGTAAAAGAACTGAAGCTGCTGTCTTCTCCAGCATGAAAAATGCAATGCTGTTTGGTTGTTTAGGTTACTTTTATGTCGTGATAGACTGACAGGATGTATAGAGATTATATCCAACCCTTTTCTGTTTCAGGACACCACTTTGTCAAAAACAGAGGTGCTCATGATAGAGTTGGAGGAGCTGATAGAGCAAATACTGAAATGGGAAGAACTGCAAAAAGAAGTGTATTCTAACAATGTATGCAATACTGCTGACTTGGACTTTGGCTTATCTTTAACCTAACATAATTTTTCTCCAATAGGATGACTATTCAAAGAACTACCTTCTTAACGTCTTCTGTGGAAACTGCAACACAGGTGTCTTTTATTCCAACAGAGACTTTGTAGGTAGTTATATTTCTGTTATTAAGTAACAGTTCTCCAACTATTTACTAGAAAAAGGACAATAAGCAGTAGTTCATAGGAAGACAGGGTGCTGAGAAGCCTGTTAAGGAGTTCCTTTTTTAAATAGTTGGATAGGAGTCCCTTGGAGCCTGTATCTTCAATGGAAAAGTGTTTGGATATTTCTTTTGCATTTGCTTTAGTATCTTTATTCATTTTTGTAAGCATCTTGATAAAACACTGTGTTTTGTACATCACCGTAGAGCTTCAATAAAAGCACTAGATTTCAAAAGCTCAGTTTCTTGCTTTAATTTTCTTATAAAATCCTATAATTAAAATTACAGAGCAAAGTCTTAAGTCCAAGCTTATGCTTCCATAGGACTTCCAATCAATAAATTAAATTGGTTTTAAATTACACTTTATTATGACTGATGTGGTTCTGTGGGAAAGCAGGAAATTGATGTGGTGATATATGGCAGGTCTACTGATTCGCAAACCATGCTTCAATGATAGTGGTAAATATATTCTTCAGATTCTCTTTTCCTGTTGCTTGCCCTATTTTCAGTGTCCCGTTTAGAATAAAACTCTTGTTCCACGAGTAAGAGTGATAGTTTATCAAAAACATTGGTTGTTGCAGTATGTAACCCTCATGAAGAGACAGGTTGGTGAAATGTGACTGGCAGGACATCTATAAACCAGGATAGTTGGTTGTCTTTGGAGGGTATATATATATAATATCCAGTTTTGTATTCGGGATATGGAGCAGACAGAAGTGGTGCTGATCTATTCCTTTCTACCATTGTATCGTTTGTGATGTGAACATCTAACCTGTTAATTTCTGTTGCTGAAATAAGAGCATTTTACTTTTTCAGAGTAACCACTGGGTGGCTCAGTACCACAAATTTCAAAAGTTGATCTGATTATTGCATATAAACTTAGAGCAGAATTAAGGAAGAAATATTTGGCTCTTTGTTGAGCACACTCTATTATGGTTTACTTATATTTGTGTGTTTTATATTTGAAATTTTCTTAATTTTTGTAACCATTCTGCAGGGTGTGATGACAAGACATCCAATTTAACAAACCTCTAGTATACTGTGCAAGCTATAGATGATGTTCCTCTCCACTGCTGTTGAGAAAAGTTAAGAGGACAGAAACAATTTGGATTAGGTTAAGCAGAATGTCACTAGGTAGAATCCAAGAATATAAACTCATGTTGAAGTCCCACAAACATTAATGGGGTCTTTGTGTCAACACTTGCTATACGTCATTGCGGGATTTGAGTCCAAAGTCCCATGTCTGTTGTTTCAGATGTGGAAGTGAAGGTTTTCCACACAATTGCAAAGAAGCTGGCATTTCTATTTAAAATGCTTTGCACATTCTGTGAAATGGGAGAAAATAGGACAATAGGTGATCATAGGTTGGACTTGATGAGCTGAATCTTTTCCAACCTAATTGATTCTGTGATTTTTCTGAATCAATGTCCTCTACATCTATCATAGGCTTAGCCTCTCACTCTCAATGTCTTGTGATGATTTAGGTCAGACAAATTAAAGCTGTTGTAATTTAATAATTTTAGAGTACAATGAAAATACTCTAGACAATTTGTTCTTTGTAACTCTTTGAAATACATGGTTTTGCCATATCCCAAAGAGTTGAGCATATTTTCTTCTTTTACTGTATCTACTATTGAAGAGTTGACTGAGGAGTTGGTAGAGTTTACCTAATTGCCATTTTCCAGTGATGTGTTAATTAATTCCTTGGTGTAATTAAAAGGGATAAATCTATTGAAGTATACAGTGATTCACAGCTTGTAGATACTCATTTTAGCATCTCTGTGGCGAATGAAGTATTGGGTCCAATGGATCTATCCCATACTTCACTCGGGAAGGTTTCTGGAATGTGGTACCTTTTTCATTTAGATATAACATTTCTGGAGTTTAAGGCAAACTGTGTCATGAGAAGCACTGTACTTAGAGTACAAAAAAGCAGTACAGTTAAAAATCAATTTAAACAGAAGTTTAAATAGAAAAAGAACATAGGACTCCAAAACTTTCATATCTGATATACAGATATCACTCAGTTTATCATACTTTGAAATGCAAAACCAGAAGTCCATTTAAAAATTTGCGTTGGCAAAAGGAATTGTCAAAACCAAACAGGATTTGTCTATTGAGCCTGGCATCTTCTTCGTGCCAGTGCTACTTGCTTTTGCATCTTCCTGGTAACATCAGTAGCTGACAGAGACAGTATTCTAACAGAAATTTTTGAAAAACTTTCCGTTATTTTTTTATTACCCTAAGTACAAAGCTTTTATCAATGCAACAACTAGATACTGATTTCAATTAAAGTTCTTCGGAAGTTTCAAAATTTTCTTTTAGCTCCTAAGTACGACACACATGAAGATGGGATGTTTCCAAAGGAATCTAAAACACTTAAGACCTTTCCTTTAGCACTAATAAGGAAGGGATACTTGCCTTCCCTAAGTTCCTGTCAAATTAATGTGGAGTGCTTACAGTGTCCGTCCCTAGTCATCGCTTTAAGGGCAGCATCCTTAATTGGACTGGCGGCGTTGAACTCCGGGGTAAAACCCGCGCTGGTTTGCTGCTGCCAGAGAGATTTTGAGAGAGAGCGCGAAATCACCGTCGCTTTCTCTGGGGGTGCCGCTCTCCTGGGCAGACCTGTTCCAGGCGGGAAAGCGCGGTTTGGTTGCTGGAGAGGCTGCCGCGCTGCTCTGGGCAGACTTTCCCCGAAACGCCCGCTCTCCGCCCGGGGAGGTTTCCCGTGCATTCCCCCGCGGGGCTGGCTGGGCCGGGCTCTCTCCCGCCCTGCCCTCCGCTGCGGGGCGGGACGGGCGGCTCCTCTCGTCCCGCTCCTCCCCATCGCGGGCGGGGGGCGGGATGCGGGCCCGGGGCGCGGGCGGCCGCAGCTGCTGGGCGTGAGCCGAGCCATGGCCAACGTCAAGGTGGCCGTGCGGGTCCGGCCTCTGAGCAAAAGGTGCGGCGGGGGGCGGAGGGACGCGGGGGGGGNCGGGGGGGAGCACGGGGGGGTCCCGGCGGCCGCGGCAGCGGGGCGTGATCGGGTGCCGCCGGTGCTGTCAGCGGGGACGGGATCGCCGCCCTGGAGCGGCTTAGCCGGGACTGAGGGAGGGACGGCAGGCGCTGGGGAGCTCAGCGGTACGGCAGGAGGAGCGGCAGCCTCTCGCCGCCTCACTTTTCCGCTTGGAAAGTGTTCTTAGAAAAGTCACCCAGTGGAACTGTTAGGCTGACTTCCCTCTTCCTGAGCTCCCCAAAACAGGACAATTGTCATACAGAGTCAAGGAGTCTTCCCTTCCCCTGCTGCTGTTGCTGTTTTTTCCACCGGGAGGCAGAGCCGGATACTCCCGTTGTCGCTCAGCTCCCCTCCCTCCCCGGCTTGCTTGGCTCCAATGGAAATCCCAAAAGCTACATGATATGTTGAAGACAACTCCCACAAACAAGAAGATGCCGTAGCACAATGCTCTGGTGTTATTTGTACATAATACATGCTTAAAACCTTGCAGGCTTTGGAAATTCGGAGAGTTAAAGAAAAAGCGAGCAGCCCAAATATCAGTGGCTGGTAGTTTACCTCTCTTGTTAGAGAGATGCTATAGCACTCCAAACGGGAATGGTTTGAAAAGTGGTACAAGCTCTGAGAGCCAGTCTTTGATTTGATGCTGCCTTTCTTTTTGGCACGAGTCCCTCATGTTGTCTTCTGACTGCACGGACTTTTGTGATAAATAACTCTTTCATGCAGTAGAGAAAATGATTCTTGAAGAGTTGCCCAGCCAGAAAACTAGCCTAGTCATTTAGCCAGCAGTACAATAGCATATTTTGGACTCTTCTGTTCTTATTTGTTGGTAGATTTTTTTTTCTTCAAGAAAAGATACCAGAGAGTTTTGAATAAAACTTAAAATCCCACCGAAAACAAGCCTGTTAGTTTTAATAGAAAAGGAAAATGTGCAAATTAATTTACAGGTTTTCAACACATTTTGCCTCTAAGTCAAAGCTAACTGATTTTAAAAAATCTCTGTCCATAATTTTGTTTAAAATCATGCTTGGGTTATATAGTTCTGTTTTGTTGTACAGCTGTGAATGGAACAGATTTTAATAGATAATGGGTTATTTTAAGATGCGTTACAGCACTGAAGTAAGCTTAACCTTTTACTGCTTAGTGCTGCTTTAGTGGTGGATATATTATTTGATTTTTATCATTATCTTCCCTCTCACTGGATCCTGCTTGGTGAGGAATGTTGCACCACATCTGTCTTAATATTTTTCCTTGATGGGTTGCTTTAAATAGTGCATAATAGTGAATATATCATTATAGCATTGTACAGCACCTGTAACTGTCAGATAAGGTGTGATAAACAGGAAAACCTTTGATGTAGTCAGTGTGGGCCAGCTGTTTGGTGAGGAATGTAGTTTGGAGGGGATGATATTATCAGAGAGGTGGGCAGCTTCCTGCGCATGGGAGAAATGAGGCTGAAACAGAAATGTTTGTGTGAAGGTGAGAGTGGAAACTCAGGGGTAATGCAGGGAGAAACTGTTAAGTAATCCCATCTACTCAGCTCATGACGTTGTAACAGATGGGATGGGGAGGGAGGCAGAAACCAGTCTCGTGGTGTTTGACCCCAAAGGCAATGGGCCAGTTGTTCCCTCTACTGTGCTGCCGCAGCTGAGGTCAGCAAAAGCATTTCAAGATGGATTTTTGTATGTTATAAATGGGAAGAGGAAGTGGTTGTATATTCTCTATGAGGGCTCTGACATGAGAACTTGCTTTCAAGCCTTGAACAAAATTGTCCGAATGTAATGACTTGGAGGCAAATACCAAATGTATGAAGGCTTCGAGTAACCTTGATAAACATTGAAAGGAGTAAAATTCTCAGTGGGTATAAAGGTCTGCTCTCTTGCAGCTTCTTATACTGTTTCCAGGAGAAAATCGCACAAAGCTCTCACTGTCTCTCTGTACACACACTCTGCAATTGCCCCAACAGGGTAACCGTGTTGCCACGGCTTCTATGATCTTCTAGGTGTTTTAAAAAGGAAGACTTCCTGCAGCAAAAATTTCAGTTCAACTGGATTGAAGTACTGTAATTTGTACAATCTCAGTTCCAGCCAAAAATACTAAACCTGGCTTTTTAAGAGTACCAGAAATTGGAAAGCTGCAGGCAAAGGCTAGAACTCATGGGTCAGTTGGTTGTTTCTAGACTATCATGCAAACTTCCTCATGGCTGCTCTTCATTTAATTTACAATGGCAGATGAACATTGGTTTTGCATCTTAAAATTTACTGAAAATTTAGACATTAAAAAATGTTAATGCAGGAGCTCTCAAAATTTTGGTTATCTAGCAAAAGGCAAAGAGTAGTCTTTTTGTTCTGCATCTATATGGAGCCCATCACAGTACATTCTTTGGCAGAGAATTCCTATGCCCAAATAATCTATGACAGATATAAAACAAGCACGGTTACACAAAATGCAGAAGTTTTTCCATTGCCTAAAGTTTAAACAGCCTGTAGCCAGAGTTCTTCATAATGCCATCAGTCATTCTGTAACAGACTAAATGATTTTTTATCACTGAAATATAGTTCTGGGTGTAAATTCAGTCAAATATTTTCCCTGGAGTAACATTTAAATGTCTTTATTACACATTTACTATTCTACATACTAAAAAAGATTTGTTACTTTGTGGTTACATGGATACTTGCTCTGTGTAAATACATTTCTCCCTTAGAATGAAATATGGAAGCCTGAATGGGTTCATTAAATTGTCTATAGCCATAGGTAATAATCAGGTATTGAATAGGAACTGATGAGATCCCTTTATGGTTTATTTCCGGACGTCTTAATGCCTGGTCTATTAGATGTGAGACATTTGTAAGGAAAGTGTAATGTTATTTTTGGCTGTCGGTCAGAAGTTGTTGATGGAAACACTTTGAATGCTAGCGTGTAACTATGCGAACTGGGAATGTTGTTCCTCTTTCTTTTTTGGTTGCTCTGTGGAGGATGCCAACGCTGCGGTCTGCAGCGTAGTGCTGTGATAGGAGACCTCACCCTCCAGATTGGAAATGGTGTGACTGGCTGAGAAAGTATTAAAGTATTTCAGTACTGTGTCCAGGGCTCTCCTTGTGCCTGGGTAGCTCTCTTAATGCTGTGTTGGGTGTTTGTATGCTACAGAAACACCTGCAGTGTTGGACATGTCCTTTTACTTTTTTATATAGGCCAGCAGAAACCAATGCTAGTTTTTATGTGCTGCTGGGTTGAAACGTGTCTGTCCCTTTGCTGTGGTAACCCATCACTATTCTAGTACCTCCTTGTGGCTGCTGATTGCTCTTACAGAGCCCTGTGTTATGTACGAGGAGAGAAGGAGGGCTGTTTGTGCATGGGAGGCCCTCTGGGAGGGGCGTGGTCCCCATGTTCAGGGCAGTATTGTACTGGGACCAGGATGGAGCACAGCTGCCTCATGCCTTTCCCTCCCTGATCCTTTTGCTCTCCATCCAGCTGGTCTCAGCTGACTTGTGTGTACCCAGGATTCAGTCCTTTATCACAGCGTAGTTTGAGAGCTGCTACATAAGTCAGAGATAGGAAAGAAGAATTTTTTAAAAACAGTGCTCTATACCACAATGAAGGGTCTCATGCATTTCTGTAGGACTCTCTTAGCATGCGCCAGTGATTAGAATTGCATTCCTCCATGAATTGTGGATTGAGCCCTGAGTAAAATCCTTCACAGGAAATTTGGTTAGTTCAATTGTAAAGTTATAGTATTGTTAGTTAAAAACTTAACACTAGAGCTTCCAAGTTGCCTTGTGATGCTTTTTGAAAGTTTAAAGTACTTTGCTTCAGGGACAGTACCCCAAAGTTTGGGAGTTACTTGTGCAGAACCGAGCAAAACATAAGACGTATCCTTCTGTTGAGAATATCATCTCCACTTTTCAGCTGCTTCTCTGGCCTGTAAAAGGAGAGAGTTCTTATTTGAGAGAGTCTTTCCTGATGTCTTCTATGACTAACAAAGGAACTTTCCCATCCTCTATGAACTTCACAGACATGTCACCTGAAAGAGTTGCTGAACAGATTAATTGATCCAAAAGCTGCCCTTTGCCTTTTTTCTGCTTTGCATTGTTTCTGAGCTGTAACTTGAAGCCTCCTGGCCAGCTATGTGTTCCCTAGTTCCCTCAGGAGTTCCTGACTTTGTCCTCCACGCTCTGGTAGATGATAGCCTCAAAGAAATGTCTGGGTAGTCCCAGGTGGCAAAGCTGAACCCCAGTTCCAGCTGTGCAGGTGTTTATTATCCCAGTCTGAGCTGCAATAGTTGTTTTCCTCATTGCTGCTGTGCTGTATGACATATTCCTCTAATTGCCTTCCTGGAATTCAGCAGTTAATGAGGCTTGAGGAGAGGGTGGGAAGGCGGTGCTAAGTTTGTGGTCCCAAGAACTCAAGTGAGCAAGCCCATGCCTGGGAGAGAATTTTAGGAAAAGTTTCTCACTCAGAATTTGTGGAAAATGGCTTGGTCTGAGAGGCTGACCTGAGCAGTGTCCTGAGCACGGCTTCACTGAACAGCTGAGAAAGGAGCTCAATTGATGGGTGTATCATTATATGAATATTCTAAATATTCTATTTCGATTCGAAAGGAAAGCTCTGTGGAAAAATAAAATTACTTTCAGATCATTTTAGAGATGATACAAAGTTAATCACTATTTGTTTTTACTTTGTTAACTAGTGTCTGCTGTGTTCTGTATCCTTTGTTCTTTGTAATCACATTATAGTAAACAAAGGAAGGATTATTTTGCAAGGAAGACTTAATGCTGTTTTATAGACTGTGCTATTAGCTATTCTACATGTTCATGTGTAACCACAAGAACTTAGATACAGCGATGTGGTCTACTGCTGACAAGAGTGATAACTTGTGGTAAATTCTGTAGAAAACATTCCTTGAATCTTATGCATAACAGATCTAAATGCTTCACCAAAATAAAATTAAAGCAACGGCAGATTGGAGCTTGTTGTTGTTCTCATTCTTGTATATTTCCATGTATAAATTCCTTGTGACTTTGGTGCTGTCGCCCTCTCACATAGAGAGAAATGGCAGACTTTTACCTACTTTTATCGGCTGTGGTAGTTGAGTGAGTGTTGCTCCTCTGTGTCTCTCTGTTACACATGGGTTTTGGGATGGGTACCTGATGGTGGGAAAGAGCTGTCTCAGGCCTCCAAGAGTCTTTTGCTGTCTGAAAATCCGTATGAGCTGCATTGTTTACACATTGCTCATGGTTTCAAGCTTCTCTTCCACAGCAGAGCTAGGACTTTTAAATGAAAAGTTGGGATTTTAATTTTGATTTTATTAAGAAAGTCCCTCTCCAAACGAATGTATTTTAATGTTTGTGTATCCTGTTAAGGTTATATTGACATCTTTTCTGCCCTCTCTCAAATTAGTTATTTTCTTTTACTTAGTCTATTATTTTAAGTTTCATGTAAGCTATCGTTGAGGTGGTTGCTCTTTTCTCTTAGCATCTGTACTTGGCATTAGCAGATGGTTTCCATAAGCCATGTTGGTGCCTTTATAAGGGTACTGCATCAGCAGCTTTTCCCAGATCTATTTTTCTTGAAGTTGCATGAACTGTATTTTCTAAGTTTGATAAAGGGCAGACTTTCTAGCTTGTTAAAAGAGCAGAACTCTACATGACCCTGAGATGGGCTCAGCTGGTCAGAACACAGTGCTGATAACACCAGGGTTGTAGGTTTCATCCTCATATGGGCCATTCCTTGTAGGTTTCATCCTCATATGGGCCATTCCTTGAGCTGGTCTCAAGGATACTTGCAGGTCTCTCCCAACTCGGAATATTCGGTGATGTACTAAGTGGCCGCTGCTGCCCGTTCCATGGAAGATTAAACTTCTGCTGATGTTACGTGGCAATACAAATGTGCCTGTGCTCATTTAAGCCAGGAGCACAAGGTGCTGCCTACTGATGGTTTACTTCCCAGAGTAAGAGATGGGAAGTAAAGGTAAGCTGTCTCTTACCTTGTTGCCCATGCAAAAGCAGTTACAACGAGCTCATAAAACACCAACAGCAAAACCATATTTTGGAAGCCTTCTATTTTCTCCCAATATTTTGCATTTTTGTAGAACACATTTCCTCCCAATTCCTAAGAATACTTTATGAGCGTAGAATGTTTTGGAGCAGGGATCCGACTTTTGTATGCAGCAAAGAACAAGGAGGCATTAAATAACCTGGCTGGAGCCATGTCTTTGCTGGGTGGCTTTGTTCTCTAAGACCACACACTCGATCTGAGAGAAGTTGTACTAGTGTAAGGTGATGTGACTCCATGCATAGAGATCACATCTCCCCTGGGGACTGATGCAGTCTTTGGATGCTAAGTTTTGTGGAGTACGTGGTGAGATATCACTAAAGTGCACAGAGAATTTATGTGAGTAGGACTGGGTAGGATTTCCAGAGTTTCCTTTTCTTTAATCCAATGCTTTATACGAACTTTAAAAAGCAGTGCACTTCTAAAATTTTACTGCTGCCTTGCTATCTGTAGCATATATATAAAAGAAAATTAGTTTCGCCTCTGTAAAAATCTAAGGGTCTACTATAGTAGCTGCTTTTAGTAATAAAAAATAATAAAATGAAAGAGGGAAATAATGAAAAATAATAAAATGAAACCAAAGCAGGAAGAGTGAGACAGCATATTGCAGCATTCAGCGTCACAGCCATTTATTTAACTATGACCCCAGATCGAAGTTCTGTCCAGGTGGAATGAAGACTGACTTCTCTATCTAAATTCTGGTTTGCATGGAAAACATGGCATTTGTACAGAATTCCTTTGATGCAAAAGTCTGAATTATGTTATGTCATTACTCAGTAAGCAGGTGTGAAATCAAGGGTGGATGAAACTGCACTAACAGGACTGTAGCTTTGTTTTAAATCCACCTTATTTCATGCTTCCTTCAGTGCTGGTGATATGACCGATGAAAAAGGCTTTTTCCCCTCCTCTTCCCTTCTCCCCTCCATGTCTTTGCATGAAAAGAAAACATCATTATTCCACAACAATTCAAAGCACTGCTGTATCATCAGGAGTATTTCTGTCTTGGATTTATCAAAGAAGATGCTTCATGGTTATATCTGCACCAAATATTCATATTTTTATTGCTATATAGTATATGCAAAGGAGAACAGGGGAAACCACACAAGAATAATGGTAATCACTAGGGCGGGTGATTTTTGACTGTCAGATTGTGTGAGGCATTATGAGAGCCAACGAAAGCTCCATGCAGCTGGGAGTAGCCTCAAAAAATTACTTGAGCAGTGTGTCTCATATAGCAGCGTGCTGTCTTGGTGAACTCTGTGTGCTTGGCTTCAATAGAGAGTTTAGAATTATTTATAAACATCTGTTCTGAATTTGCTAGGAGGATTGCTGACCGGGTATGCACTCCCATTTGCAAGACACAGTGAAGCAGTTTTACCTTTAAAGAGAAATATCCAAAATGATTGGGTAATGAGAATGATGAGAAACACTGAAAACAAATCTAAGATAAATTTAATTGATTGTTGATACTTTTTTTTTTACATAGAAAAAAATCCTGCACTGGCCAAAGTGAGGGTGTTCGTACTCTCAGCACCTCAACTTTGACAGGTTACAGCAGCGGGTGTAAGGATACATATTGTGCTGGTGTTGGGGAGGGATGCTGTGTTTGGGAAAGCTGTGGTTGTAGGTACCTCATCAGTAGAGTGCAGAAGCTCTAATGGCTGAAAGCTTTGACATTCTTCTTTACAATTTTTGATGGAGCAGCATGGACTCTTAGTGCTCTTGTCATTGCACCCTTGGTCTCCCGACAGATACATCCTCAGCCCATTCGCCTGGGATAGCATTCTCTGAAGACTAGCAAAGCTGAGAATATGCCCTGCATAGTTTGTTTCTTAGTTTCCGTGGCCAAGGTTGGTCAGTCACTCAAGAAGTGCAAAGATGGCAGCTTCTCAAAGATACTTCTGCCAGGGCTGCTAATAAGCAAGTCAGAGACACTGTACAACGTACTGTTAATGGAAAAGAAAAGATAAATCTGACTAACTGAAGTTTTCCCCATAAAATCTTTAGACTTCATGACCAAGAAAATACTTGGGCTAGATTTTCTTCAGGATTGTACATAAGCTGCTGGCATGTTGATTGCGTAGGTGTGCCATTAGATGGCACAAGGTGTCCCTAGGTGCAAGTGGTAAATGTTTGCCTTACTTAGAGCCTATCATAGTCATGGGCCACATCCTGGAAAGTGACAGTCCAAGGGCCAGCAGCAGTAACTGCTGGTATACATCCTGCCACAGAAGGTTACTTTTTTTTCTAGCAGAGCCTCTGCAAGAGGGGAGGGATTGATATTCTTGACACACTGCTTTTGAGGGACTATGTTTCACTACAGGTTGAGATTGGGTCTGGAGTTAACTTGGGTGGTGGTAATTGGCAGGAAAGCATTAAGTACTTGCAATTATTACATTGCAGGGTTATTTTCAAAGCTTCTTTTAAAAATTATTTAAGAATTTCCTTGTACTTATATATTGGCTTTGGTATGTTTGATTACTTTGGTGAGTGCTTTGCTGGCCTATATTTGTAGAAGCTATTTTGTTGCATGACATGTCTACTGCCAGTGACTACAGTATTTTTGCTTTATCACATGTACATGTTCCTAAAACAAACAGGGAACTTTTGAAAAGTCAGCTTCCTTTGTTCTCTAAGTGCCCGACTGTTATTTGAGAGGGTGGAGGAGAAGGGGGGCAAATTTTAGAATGTACAAAAAAAACCCTTCCCTCTTTCTTTCCGCCCACTGCTTCCTCCAGCTCTGCAAACCTCCTTGCACTTCTGTGCTCTGTGTCTGAACTCATCTCACTGAGATCCAGCAAGCTGTGGAAGTGTCCCTCTCTGGGATCTTGATCCTCCCATGATTCTTTCCCACTGGCTCATTCTTGCAGAGTGTCTTTGTCCCTGTGGGGTTGCATTAGCTTTACATGTTGGCTGAAAAAATGATTTGTTATAGCAGCAGCAAGTGGTATGAGATTTCCTTTGGGCTGCTTATATTTTCTGGACTCCCCCAGCAGCCTAGCTTCTGTCAGGTCTCCATCGTAGCTCCCCATCACAGCCCTGCCACTGCATTCTGTACTTGTGTCACTGTTCTGTTGCTGGCTCTGCATTTCTCTAAAGCTTTCTATGACTGAGAAGATGCAGGTCTTTTCTGGGACAAGCACCATTAAGTGGTGTTTCTGCAGCTTTATCTTTGTACAGGTAACTTGTTTTCATGGAAAGTAATTTAGGAGCGGCATTTCCCAAACACAGCATGCGTTTTTCAAGAAGTGGGGGAGAAGAGAGGATGGGGAAACTAATTGTTAGAACCACAGCGACTTCTGAGGAGTAGAAGTCAAAGGTATTACTGGAGAAGAGTAGTTTGAAGTTGATTCTCTTGGTACAAAGAATACGGTTTTCATATCTGTAGAGCAGAGCACCCATTCCTAAGGATGGTGGGTTGCTTTATCGTTGAAATGCAAGCTGTTGCACGTATGTTTAAGACTGTACTGACAAACACGGGTTTTGCTGAGAGAGTTTTTGTAGTATTCACAATCTGGACTTGAGGTCAAAATATGTAGAACAGCTGTGAGTCTGTTTTTCCTCCTGGGCTTTAGTAAGGAAACTGTGCGTTCTTTCCCCAAATTCTATGTTTTATACCTAAATGAAGCATGATATAAACGTGTATTTACAGGCAGTTCAAATGCAGTCTGTAGAGGTGGTGGCAGCTACAGGTTGCTTTGTTTATGCTCCCTGATCTCTGGCTGTAAGCTGAAAGAAGGGGCTCTCCATTCCCACCACCCCGTGTTCCTGGCCTGTCTCTTGCTTTGGCTCAGCCAGTTGTGCGACCGCTGTGCGCAGTGCTCTGGAAGGGCTTGTGAGTCCTGTGACACCTTGATTATTTATTTTGGTGTGAGGTTTTTTCCCTGTCACAGCTGATCTCAGAGTCATTGCATGGGTGTGTGATTGCTAGAAAGTAGAAATGCATGCGGGGGGTTGGAGCAGCAAACAGAAATTGCCTCTTTCTGCAACAGTCTAGAGTTAAGAAAAAATCTGGGTGCTGTGAATATGCACCCAGAGCAAGGGGAGATTTTAGGTCTGTCTCTGATTTCTGGCAGCTTTCTCGTTTTGTGAGACTCAACCAAAGGTACTTGATTGCTTCATAGAGCTTTTATGTCTGCATAATGTGGAATCTTTGATACCTTCTGGTAAAAGGTGGCAATTTCATTTTGTGTTGTTTGTGTTTTACTGGGTTTATGTTTATTTTAATATAAGTAGATATGTAAATACAGCTATAATTTTTTTTTATATCCGGAAAATTTTTGTGTTTTAACGATTTTATGTTTGGGGTTTCTTCTTTATCCTTAATCTTTAGTAATGACTAGCCTGTGAGAGCTTCAGTCTATAAGAACCCACAGAGTAAAGTCACTTGTTTGTGGGGTTACATGCAACACATGTGAACTGAAGGAAGTGAGTTTCATGTAATTTTTATAGCTTGGGTTGAGAACACTGTTTGTTGTTGAGGTTGCTTTGCTTCTGCAGCTAGAACACCCTGGCATTTAAAACGATTAAAAGCTTTTCCAGGTTTCAACCATTTGAGTACAAATGTTCTATTCATGAATGCCTGTTTCAGACTAGGTATCTTAAAATTATTTTTAAGCTTCACCCAGAATAGTTCAGCTGCTGCAGGAGATAAGGTTATGGGGAAATTAAGTTTTAAAATGTATAAAAACTACTTAGGGGGACCTTTTATTTGAATTCCCCAACTAATTTTAAAATTCGAAATCTGATGTGTTTCCCGTCCGAGTCTATCCTTTACTGCCCAAGTTCTAAATAACTAAAACTCTTTAACATGCTCAGTGAAGACTTGTAATAGCATAGCAGGTATAAGTTTTAAGGGATCTGCTTTCTCTCAGCTTTTATTCTCTAGTGTTGACCAAATTGTGCTTACATCATCCCCTTAATAAAAAAACCTCATTGTTTGAGCATTGCTTTAACAAATTGAGCTTAGTGTTGTCCAAGTCACAAATGAAGCCCGGGAATGGGACCTGAGAATGAGGTCTTCTCTCTGATTTATTCTGAGTAATCTATTTGCTGACCTCAGCTGGTGCCCAGGCGGAAACACTGGTTTAATTGTGGAGTGTACAGGTAAACTTGGGTTAGACATTGGAAGAGCTGACAAAAAGAGCAGGATTATGTATCTTTGGCGCAGAGATATCAGCCTATGACTAGCTACAATGCAGTAGGAGAAGGGACACAAGACCTGCAGAGCAGCTGAAGACTGCCTTGGGCAAGATGGGCGTGGTATCAGTGAGAACATGTAGCACATACCTGTAGGGAATGACGTGTGTGCATAGGAGGAGAAGGATAGGAACTCAATGAAGTGTTTAGGCTGATAAGACTGAAGCATTAAGGACTGAAAATTAAGGATGCTCATGGGATTGGGAAGCAGGATAGAGCCAAGATCATACTTGGGCAGTGAAGGAAAGAGTATGTGTAACCAAAGCAAGTTCTCTCCTAAAGGATCCCTCTGGTTTTCAATCTTCTGCTGTTCTTAAAATATTGTGAAATTCTGTGAAAATATCCCATTGCCTCTTAAATCAGATCTGCTGTACGGGGTAATTGTCAGCTTTGTCCAGTAGCTCACCTGGCAGAGATTTGTGCATGAATATGTAAGTCACCTAAGCAACTTACACTGGAAAGCATTTGCTTGTCAAAACATCTATAAAGTTACACATGTCCAGGTTAAATGCATCAGTTGCACATTTCCACCTTAGATGGCCACAGCCTGTATCCTTAGGCACTGTTCCTGTTTTGTTTGTTCTTCGGAGAGCCTTATGAGGCCTCCATTCCGTATTCAGCTGTACATAATATAACATTTGGTCCCCAGCTGTACATAATGTGTTTCCCTTTCTCTTGGCATCTGACTTGGGCCTTGGGTAACTGATGTGTTCCACAGCTGAACACTCACAACTTAAATAAAATTTCTGAGAGCTGTGCTTGTGTTTTCTATGTGTAGTGTCACGTGTAAGTATGACACTGCCGGAAATACCAAGTTCTGTCTGTCTCAAGGAGGGTGCCTCAAAAATAAGTCATGTGAAGCAAGAGACTTTAAGGTAAAGCATTAATTCTATCTGCAAAAGGGAACAGCTATGCTCAGAAATGTACTTGAAACCTCTCTATGCTTGGAAAGTTCAAATGCTGCAGTGATTGTCTTCGTGGAAGTCTTAAGTGTCCTAAGGCATTGTTTTGAATGTTGTTTTGGTAGAGAAAGCATGAGGTAAAAACTGAGAAGTGGAGAGACTCAAAGGCAGGGGATGTTGTGTTTTGTGCCACCTGGAAGACAGAGCCCTCAGTGAAGGCAGATTGTGATGGGTGGGGGACTAAATATTTCTGCACACGTGTAAAGGAATCTGTTAAAGATCTAGGGCCATGAATGACCAGTTGTCAGCTAGGTTTGAGTTTTCTAACTCTTATTTTATCTTACCTCGTTTTCAACTGACCTCATGACACTGATCCAGCTGATTATCAGGAGATACATATATATCTAATCTCAAATGGCAGTGTCTTCACCTTAGCTTTTAAAAAGGTCTGACAAAACTGCACTAAGGACAAAATTGTTTTTATTTCTAAACCAATTTGTTACAGCTTTACAAAGACATTAATGTTCAGCAAAATGTTACTGGAAAATTGCATCTTACAAGATTTGTCAGTATCCAACCACAAAGCAAAATATAGAGGAAATATAAACCATCTTTGTCTTGTTCCTAGCTTCTCAGTACCAAAGTTGGAGAAATAGGACACTGACCTCTTCTTCCTCAGTTCTGTCTTACTATGTATAAAAAATCCATGATAATTATTGAGAGGGATGAATAAGAGCGTCCTTATCTTCAGGTAACAATCGTGCTCTCAGCCCTGAAATAAGATGAATTTGGTTTGGCTTTTCAGTTGCTTTGTTTATTTCTTGGGTTTTTGGGCTTTTTTTTTTTTTTTGGGGGGGGGCGTGGTGTTGGGCAGAGTTGTGTTTTTGGATGTGGAAGTTGTCTGTAGTAGCCAGTCATAGCTGTTTCCAATGAGAGATTTAGACAGTATACATGAATGCACGGTCCTTTGCACGTTAGGAGCAATCCTGTCCATTTACATTTCAGGACAGTTTTTTGGTTTTATTATTTGTTTGGCTTTTTTTTTCCTAAAGAGTACTGTTTTGAGGACTACAACAAACACTTTAGATTACATGGTAAAAATCAGACAGTGCAACCTAATGACTCTTGTGGCTCACAAGTCTGTGACATGGATCGCTACTCCACAAAGCACAGCCAGCCTACCAATGCTCCACTCTACTTCCTTGTAAAAGTAATTTAAAGCAATAACTCATAAATAGAAATAAAATCTTAACAGTATATTAAGGAAAAACACTGTGAAGCTCTTTAATCACCACAGACTTAAGGGGTTTTTAGCCCCTGGCTATTGAGATAACTGAATGCAGATCTGCAAATACTAGTTCATGTCACAGTCTTATCTGTGTATATCTGAAGTATCTGTTTTATAGCTCTAATTTGCAGTTTGCTAAAGTAAACATAAATTTCTAAAGTTTAGAAATTTGACAGGCACCTTTCAGTTTCTTTATATTTTCAATGGATTTTTAAAATGTGTTCTGTTTCCAGAGAGAGAGCAGAAGGAGGAAGAGTGATTGTAGAAATTGATGACAAAGTGGCAAAAGTCAGAAATATAAAGGTACGCTTTTTGTTGTCTTCCCTTTCCCATATAAGGATTCTGATATCCTGATAATTTTCTCTGTTTGCTTGGCTATTGGATCATTCTAATACAAAATATTAAGGAAGAGGTTTAAACTGGCACAGCCCTAGAATTATTGCAGCAAAAGTGTGGGGAAGGATTGTTTCGATTTGGGGTTAGTTCATGGGTTTGGGGTTTGTTTTTTTTTCTTTTTTGAGAAGGGATGTAACAGGTAGTTGTATGTTATACTCATCTAAGGTTCTGCAGTCCTGTTGCATGCCATCATTCAAAGCTATTAGTTAACTGTTTAGGATTTTTGCATATCTTACTGCTACTAATATCTGCATAATTTCTTTCCCTGTATCTGTCCTCCTTTCATATTTCCCCTCAGAGTGCAACTGATTTGTGCAAAATAGAGCAAAAGGTGTAAAGCTACACTTCAGGCCTTGGTAAAAGACCAAGAGCTATAAGAATAAACTGAGTGTAGGCATCATCTTCCTTGGGAGCTCTGGAGCCTGCAAGCTTTTTTCTCTTCTAAAATTAGTGTGAATGTTGAGGTTATAACAAAGTTACCAATTAGATCAAAATTACATGTAGATGGTGTTAATTTTGTATCATGTTTTGACTCATTACTCTCCTCCTTTGAGTGTTCATAAGCTTATCTGTTTTATTGCCAATCACTTAGGCAAGATTATCTGGAAAGACTTACACAGTTCCTCTAATTTCAGTAGTTGTTGATTTCTGTGCTAGAGAGGCTTCCCTGTCATTGTTACTAGTCCATAAAGGTTAAGTTGGGTGACAAGTCAGTTGGTTCAGTCTCGGTGACAGAAGCATTATCTTGCAACCACAACAGAGCAAAGGGAAAATTGGGGAAGAGACCTTAATTTTCAACTGTGCAATGGGAAAATTGTTTTTGTCTTACCACTTGGGGCCTCATTTCTGTGATGTGGTTCTCTGTGAAACAGAAGAATTTCAGAGAGATATCAAAAGGGTTGTAAAGCTTTCCTGCACCAATTTTTAGAATTTGTAAAGATTAGCTGAATTATCTCTATTGTATGTGCCTTGGAGAACCTTAGCTGTAGTAAATGAACCTTTCAGTAAAAATACTCTAGCAGGTTAGTCATGGATGTCTCCACCTCTCTCTAAGCACCAAAGAAAATTTACTAAAGAGGTTAAATTCTTTGCCATTCCTTTTCCACAATATAGATTCAGATAAACTTCCCATTAACTTGGAAAATGCTTTTCTTTTGGTTCAGCTTCAGAGTGACTTGGTCTTTCTGTCTTTTTATTGTCAGGTTGACAGTAGGCTTGATGGCAGCTGGGACTCTAGAGAAAAAACTGTGGCCTTCAGCTTTGACTATTGCTACTGGTCAGTTGATCCTGAAGATCCAAAGTATGCATCTCAGGAAATGGTGAGTGATGCTTCATGTCAATGTTCCCATCCCATTTTGTCCTTCCTAATCACATCTTTAGGAAGATACTGAGATGTAGAGTACATGAGATCTCCTTTTCTATTCTGCCCCCACCTTTTTCTTGTTTTGTTTGCAATACCGCAGTACTCAGTCCTTTTGTCTAAAGCAGGTGCAGTAGGAATGCAATACCCTTGTTTGTCAACCAGTGCATGCTTTCATTAGATTGGTTTAATTTGTAGTGATACTTAACGGTGATGATCTGAGGACTCTAGCTTAGAAATGAGAATTTTTTCAGCAGGGATCAGGATCTAGAGGGGCAAAGCCCTGAAAGAAAGCAAGAGTGTTGAGGTGATTCTTCTGAGAGTATCAACAGTGAAGTAATCATATATTTAATGGTAGGAAAATTTTAATTGTAGCATATTGTTCAGAGATATTTTCCTTGATAAAGCATCAGAAATCTCTTGTAACTAATGGAGACTCCTCTTATGTTGCGATCCAAGCTTTGGTTGATTGGTTAAAAAAGAAGATTGAAGGATTTGGTACTAAAATAGGATGTTGTTACAACTCTGTTATTAAACAAGGAATTATTAAATCTACAAATAAATACAGTGCACAGCAAAGCTGTCCAAATATTTCATTATACATGCATACAATCATGTATTTTAGCATTAAAATAAAATTTTACTGCTGTTTTGTCTTCAGAATTATGCAAATTTCATTTTTGTCTGTTGTCAGTACAACTGTTCCTGAAATTTTGACCTGTATAATTGGGTTGTTTTTCACAGAAATTATCATTTAAGACCAAGTTAGTCCTGTAAAATTTGTATTTCTGGTAGTGATGAGCACAGGATTGTTTTTTCCTTGTGGGAGTCAATATTTGAAAAACTGTCACATTTGGGAATTGCAGAACTGTAGGTGGAATTGTTGACTGTGCTTCATTTGCTTCCTGGTACAGTAGTGTGGAAGATGCTTTGGTAACTTGGGAAGTGTATTTAGTGTTTAAAAATGAAAATTGTCTTTTTAAAGAACTTGGCACCAGATACACTTCCATTTTAGAGATTACAAATAGCTGTTGCAGTTGAGGCGGACGCAAGACACACACTAATTTTAATATAAAGTGTGGGTAAAAAGTATTTACTCTAAGAGTTAGTGTTATATATATGTACTTTTGTATGTTTATTATTCGTGTTAGTTGTCTATTGTTTGCTCAACTACTACAGTAGATTCATTGGCTATTTTAACTACGCTATACTGTTATTAGTTATCTACAACATCGACATCCCAAGAATCTAAACAAAACACCAGTTGCAGCTTTGTTGCTGTTTACTCCCTCTATTGTTTCGAATTTCTTGCTTCTCTCGACCAGATTTCTCACAGGTAGAAATGGACTGTGCTGAGACCAATGTCAGACTCAGACTCAGACAGGCTTTCTGACCTGCTGTTAATTCCCACAATAGCAGTTCCTTAAATGTCGAACTGTTTGGGTTCCCCCCAGCCCCGCTTCTATTTTCTTGTTTGTTTTGATTTTGTGCTCTTTGTGAGTTTCTCACATAATACAAGTGGAAGCTTGCTTCTTAGAACTGTCGACGATATAGTTGGCTTTCTAGCTGGAATGGTTTACCAGACGAAATGCTGATAAATCCAGCTTGCCAAGTCAGTTTCAGCTCTACTCTGTGAGAAAAATTATCAGAACTGCCAAATGGAAAATATAAATATTGGCTACAAAAGTAAATTTTTGTTCTTGTTGTTATTAAATACAAGTGTGACTGAAAAAGAATGTAAAATGCAATATAAACAGTGCAGATTCCTTGCTGGGGTTGAGTAGGTATTTCAGACGCTGTGGAGAGCTTTGTGTTATTATGCAATACAGTTTTATCTGATAAAAACAGTGAGGGGGAAACATGAACTCCTGGGCCATAGAAAATGGAGAAATGGGCAGTAATTTCTTTACTCGTGTCTGACGCTGACTGAAAGGACATCCAGGGCTGCTCCGTGTAACTGCTGAGCCTTAGGCAGAGGTCTTAGATGAGCTGAGAAAAGTTAAAAGATGTACTGGTGTTTTGAAAGGTGTGGAGTCATGTGTGAATTTCTTGGGCTTTTTGCCTCTCTTTGTGGTTGTAGAACCAGTAAAATGTACTTGAAATGTCCTTGAGAAGAGGCTGCTGGAATACTGCAATCTTACCATGCTTTTGGGCATTTTTCTGCCCTCTTATACTGTATGAATGAATTTATTGTACTAATGCCATGTTTGGAATCACTGCTTCGGTGCTGAGCTGACAACAATGATGTTATCAGCAGCCAAAGGAGGTTCAGTACCACTGTCATCCTGTAAAAGCTCTCTTTCACGAGCTGTCCTTGGATTACTTTTCCCTTGAAGATGTCCTGCCAGCTGTTATCATATGTGACTGCTGTATTGGTTGAGGATGAAAAGTAGATAAAAGTATCTGTCTTGAGGTTTGTGTTTGTAGAATGCTGTCTTTTAGTAAACTGTCTATTCTTCTTCCTTGGTAGATGGATGTATAAACATCAAGTCCTAATAACAGTTTCTTCAGTTAAGAATTCTGTGATAGTGTAACAATGGGAGGGCTGCAAACCCTAGTGTTTAAGTTGGATTTTAAAGATACAAATCTGCTTCTCTGAATGCTTCTTACAATTTCTTCCAGATGTTAGCATTGTCCATTTCAGGTTCCCGTCACTTGCATTTCAGAGATATGTGCACACAATACATTTTATTCCCTTTATATTTGGATCAAATACTTCACAGGCACTTGTAGGAGGCTTAAGCCACACATGTGTAAGTACTTTCAAATCTTTGTAAGATGAGTTTGGATTTATTGTTCTATTTATAAGGACTGTTTTTTCTCTGCCACCTGTACTTTACTTGTATTTTCTGAAAGGGGAATACATGTTGCCCACCTGGTATATTTTTCGTAATACATTAAAAAAGTACGGGAAGTATTTTTTCCCTTTAACTTGGGAAGAGCAGGCCTTGCAATACAGTAAACTGTGGAGAAACTGGACCAATTTAGTAAAATCTGTAATGTTCGTGTGACAGATTATATGCCTTTACTTCAATTTTTTAATAGCACTGAAACCAGAAGGACTTTTCCCTTCAAAAAGCTGGACCAAACAGTCAAAAATTATTTTTAAGAAGTGATATTGTATACATATTTTTTAGGGTTGAATTGAAAAAGTAATTCTTGTATTCTTGTATACAAGCTTCTTGTATACAAGCTTCTTGTAATTCTTGTATACAAGCTTCCTTGACTGGCATTACAGAAATAATGTAAGCCATCTTCTGTCTCTGAAAAGAGGAAAGTTTGCTGAATTAAAAACAAAGCTGATTTTGACTACTGGGAGAAGAACCCATCACTGCTGATGTCTGGGAAACAGGCTTCTTAGCAGATGTAACCTGTTGGACAGCAGTTGATTTTGGAAGACGACTTTAGGAATCCATTGATAGTCCGCTGTTATTTATGATTATTCTCTCATTTGAAACACTTGAGGAAGTAGATATGAGCCAGAGTTCTGGTTTCTTTATTTCTTTCCTAAGTGTGGTGAAATATGAAGCTATATAGTCTTTCTAATGATCATCCAGTAATTTATAACTTTCATTTAGAAGTCCGGTATGAGTGATCTGAGTTCTTAGACTTCCTTTAGAAGCTGCATAGATTCTTCACAAAATACAAGATTTTTCAAATAGGTCAGCTATACAAGCATTATTTCATTTTCCAAATAAGCTGAATTTTACTGTGTGTCCTGTGGTTTTTAGGTAGCCACTTTGGACATCCTTGGGCCTCTTGTTTTTGTTTTGTCTCTGGGAAGCTGAATACTTCGTGTTGATACTGAGCTGAGGTTTTCATCCTCTTTCACAGATGAGCAATTCTACCTTCTAGTTCCAAAGATAATTTTTCTTTTCCTAAGTGGATTTGTTGATGCATAAGCAGAGTAGAGAAATCAAGAAATACCATAAAGGCAGAGTTATTGGATAAATCAACCAGACCTATCAGCCACCAAAGGAAGAGAGAAAGGAAACAGATCTGCTAAATCCTTCTAGGTAGGGAGAGATGAACCAGGCACTAGGGTTACAGGGCAGAGAGAAAGAAAGAAAGAAAGATCAAAAAATCGTGTGGGACCAGAGAAAGAAAAAGTAACAAATAAATATGAATTAAGGAAAGGGACAGAACCTTTGATGTGCAAATTCTGAAGTGAGAAACAAAACTGAATTCTAAAATGTCATCGGCATTTCGGAGAAAAAGGTCATGCGTGTTTTTCTGATCTTAACTCTGCAATTTGTTACATGCATTTTCCATGGCTGTAAAAGAGTGAATGGTTTTCCAAAACTTTACTGTCAAGATGCAGTTACAGTCTTAAAAAACAGCCCTGCAACCCCAGAAAAAACAAATTCGAAAGAGAAAACAAACAAAACGACACCAAAAAAACAACTAACCAAAGAAAAAAAACCCCACAGAAAAGTGTAATACTTGAAATGATGTTCCTTTTCCTTCCATTTTTGAGACAAAATGTGGATTTCCTCTGTCACAGGTTGCTGCAGAATGAGTTCAGTCTCACAGAGGGAAAATGCTGGTTGTCTGCACCTGGGCCTTACTACTCGCAAACAATGAAGTAGTTTCACCGTGTCTCCCTGTATTCTTGTACTAAGGTTTTTTTGGGAGGTGATTCTGATTTGGTACAAAACCTTTTTTTAGTAAAGGGTGGCATTTTGTGTGATTATTGCTTCCTTCCCACTCCCTTCCTCCCCAGATGTCTTCAGGAACCTGTGTGTAGTTCAGAATTGTTTTCCGAAGACAATGCTGGAAATCCATCCCTCTTCGGCCGTTATATAACGATGGGACTATCTTTTACCAGAGATTCATGACATATTTACATTTTACAGTAAAAATGCTGTTTGATAATGTTATTATAATGTTATTTAGGGTTATAGTTTTTATTCTTGCAGGTAGACTCAGGCTTGCTGACTCTCTGCTGATTGAATGTGAAAGTTAATATGTAAGTGCTGTGAGACATTTATAGCTGTCTCAGAAACAAACATCTAAATTTAAACTTACTCAAACTTTTGTCTGGCATAGAACAGTGTGTTTCAATCTTTTGAGCTTCCCATGTAAAACCTAAAATAGCTCTTTCTCCAAATCTGTTTTAGTTCCACTAGGCAAAGGAGAACGTTTAAAAATGTTGCAAAACTTACCTAATTGCTCATTTAAATCCTACTTAAAAAAAAAATGTGTTTCAGCTTGATCTAATGCAAGCGCAGTTAAGCAAAATTGTAAGGGTATTTTGAAGCAGAGTATTTGTAAGGAACACAGGAACACATGCAAGCATTAAGTATTCTTGTAGCTGGTGGCTACAGCTTCAGTGCTCAGCTTCCCTCCAGCATCCTTCCCATCCGGGTATTGTGCACACACAGTGACTGCGGGGGGCAGACTGACCCACAGGATGTGCCAGCAGGTATTTACACACAGAGTTGCCATAGATAGCTGGTGTAGAGCAATCTGTTCCTTTTGATAACAGCAGTATGTTCCATGACTAATAGGCTTTGAATGGTAGGTATAATGAAATCCAGAAAAGTGTTTAAGTTTCCAACCAGCACTGATTTCAGCGGGATCCAAAACTCCGACTGAGTTTTCTTGAAACGCTTTCTGTCGCTTAGTTTTTTGTACCTTAGTGCAGTAGTTAAATGGAGATAATAATGTTTAAAAGGGAAATAATAATTTAGACTTTAGAAACTTTTCCTCAAGCTTCCTAAAGAGTTAAATAAATTACGTTCATACTGGTCAAGGAATTTACACTTCTGGGCTTGACCTGGTGTTTTATTTTGGTTTGACACAGTATATTGGGCTTATGCAGGTGTGAATTTTCCTTCAGTGTCTCTCTGAACATTATCATTTTCAGTAAGACTGTGACACTCAATGGCCCTTCTAAGATATATTCATAAAAGCCCTTGACCAAAAAGGTTGTGGCCAAACAAAAAGATAACTGTCTTTGAGGTATATCTAAGAAATATAAGAGTGCACAGAGGTTAAAAGAGAAAGTGATGACACACTCTTGCATTTTTTTCTCTGAAGAATTACATTGTCTTTTTTAAGAGAAGTATCTTCTATCAAAGAAAAAAAACCCATTGTTTTCAAGATTTTGTTATGGATTTCCCTGTATGTGGAGGTTGCACTGTGTTGTGTCACGCATGAAGAGTATTATCTTAATAAATCAGGATGGTTTTACAGTGAGAAAGCAGTAAGGGTATGAAAAGGAATCTTATTGGAAATCTAGTAACTGCTCCTAATTTATTGACCTTTTCACCCTGCACCTTCCTATTTGTCAGCACTGGCTTGCTAATGTAAGTGAAAGAATACCAAAATCCTTTTCTTGGTACACTTCCACTGTGCATTGGAACCATTGGGAGTTTTACAGGATTGTTCGAAAGCAAGACATGTTCAATTAAAAGTTGTTTATTTCTAAATTTTTTATAGCAAGTAACACAGACTCTCTTTGCCTGTCTGTCCATTCCGTATGCGTGGCTAGGAAGAGCTCCTTTCCCTTCAAACGTATTATGTAATTATTTCTGTCTTTGTTTATAAATACATTCATTGGAAAAAATATTCTATGTTCTGAAGGCAGAAATGGTGGCTACTGATGGCCCATGTGATAGAATACATATGAGCCCTGTAAAGAGATTTTTCATTTCTTACGTGTTTAAAAAGTGTCCTAAGTGCTTTCCATCATGTCTGGCTTCCCAGCATAATTGGGTTTCACGCTGCTTCCAGCTAAGAGAAGTAGTTGGGGAAAAGGGCAGACTGGCTTTTTGTTTTTTTGATTGTCAGAGTGTAACTGAAAAATAAATAAAGAAACAGATGTTGAAGATGCAAGGTTTCCAATATGGCACTGGGGTTTTTTGTTTTGGGTTTGTTTTGGGTTTTTTTTCAAGGAATTTGTTTATTTGTTTTACATGTTAACAGAAAAAGCTAAGAAAGGTTACACAACAGTATTGTTTGGAAGGAAAATATTGCAACATACTTTCCAACTCTTCATCAAACTAAGTCACTGTATTTCTTCCTTCTTTTTTTTAAAGTGCAAACATAGTCATGTTCTGAAGAACTTTACCTGAGAGACCTCTCCTCTCTAAGCTGAGTTTGTGACACTTCCATGCCTCTGTGCATTCCCTGAGAGATTCAAGTTTTTAATTGTCCTGTAAATTATCAGGACAAAATCTGTTTTCTGTCATATGAGCCTAATTGTAAAAAATATAACACAATGAAGTTCTAATTTAAATATCTTCAAAAATTCTTCGGTTTTTTTTCTCTCTCTGTTGTCTCCCCCTCCTTGCCCTGTAAAAGAACGGAGGAAGAGAAGGCAGCAGCAGCAGCTGTGGGTGTAAATGGCATTTTCACACGAAATACTTGAAAAGCGTAAGCATTCCAGCCACAAGATTTTTGTTTTTCTCCAATCCAGAGTGAGACAGAAGTGAAAAGGAGAGTGTGCTGTAAGAAAAAGGCTTTTTGTGCCTTTGGGTCAGTATATAGAGGATTATGATGGAGGCAGGGAAGCCACCATGAGTGCATGTTATAAATCCTCTGCCAGCAGCACAGCTGCTGTGTTCAGTTTGTGATCGAATAAGGTCATTCTTTCTGGCTATACCAAGACTTCTTTGCTGAAAAATGCTCTGGAAATGATTGTGAATAATTCCAAACTTCAAAGCAGGCTTTGTTGGAAGACAAAAAAGAATCAAATTGATTTTCAATTTATAGAGGCGTTGAACTAATTGATAGAAATAGTTATATAGTTGTATACATTCATAGGCAACTATAATCTAATGCAGATACATTTCAAATATGAAGCCTAAACAGGAGTACATAAGAAGGGATTAAGCTGAGGGAAAGCAGTAAGCTGTTTAACAAACAATGAAATGAGACATTTTCTGACTGTTCAATCTGCTTATGCTCATGCTCACTGATTGCTTCCCTGCTAGGCACTGACCATTGCTTACTAGATATACAGAATACACTCTTTATAATAGGCACTAAGTATAAATCACTAAATAATATTGAAAGGATCTGGAAGTGCCTTCAGCAACTTAAAAGAAAAAAAGAATCAAGTTCTTTGAGTTGTCAGGTTTTGTGCATGTTTGCAGTGAACCTGCACATTCGTGGTCTGAGTTCCTTCTACAAACCTTGTGATTTCTGCATGTCTTACAAGTAAAAAAAAAACTTGTGTAATGATCTGCAAACTTTCTGAAGTCATCTGCAAAATATGCTTATTTAGATGGATGATTTTTTTTTCTTTTTATGTTAACTGTGGTTAAGATGTGAGATACAGATGTTTTTAAGAAAAAAGTCTTTTGCGTAGATAAGCTGTATGTGGATGTTGATTGTTCTTTCTTACTTACAGATGGACATTCACATTTTAAATTCTTCTGTGTAATCACACCACAGTTTTTCCTCCATTTTCATAAAATAGTGGCATATTTTTCCTTCTTTTGATCTAATATAAGACTATTCCATACTTTTTCTGTTTTGCAAACGGGTTCCCTTGTTCGTCTGTAAGAATTTCCATGGCGTGGCTACTCACAGAAGGGAAGGTAATATTCATGGTACTTGGAAGGTTGCAGATTTATCTGAGATGAGTCTTCAACTTGGAGTGGTTTCTCTCCAATTTTATCAATGCTATGTGAATAACTTTGGTTAGACTTGTCTTTTGGGAGCTGAAATTACTGAAAAATTAGTCTGAACTTCAGCTAAGTCTCCAAGATCGTGTAAGTCTGTGACTTCCGTAGTCACTGGATAGAAGGATGTTGATAGACATTTGCTGAGAGACTGGGCCAGGTTTGGAGATTTGATTTTGTGAGTGTGAGGTTTTATTTTCTTTTAGCGGGCAGCTTGCTTATGAAAGATTTTGTTGGGCAGGATTGTGCTAGCATTGGATGGTGAGATATGTTTATTGCAACAGCTGTGATCAAGTTCCACACAGCCAGCTTGTTTATCTCTGAAAATGAGCCATGTTTCTGACATGTTGGAGGCATGAGATTGAACTTGCATGCATAAGTAGCTGAAGTCTGATAAACCTAAACAACATGCATATGTCTAGTTTCACTGTTTATTAAAGTGTTTGGAATGAACAGCAGTTGTTCCTTTATATGATAGCAAAAAGCAACCCTTCTCTTTTTGTAAATTTGTGCTCACTTTATTTATCTTCAATAGTCATTGACTTCATATTTTTCTATTAACTAAAATGATATGCCTCAGGGAATTGTGTGTGTGGCCTTGAACACAAACTGAATGAATCATCATTTTCGCTGTATCTGAGCACCTGCGTGACTCCTTATTCAGCTTTGTTTTTCATCAACAAAAAAGCCTGCCCTTGAGACCTCGCAAATCTCCATTCAGTTGTGGCTTTTCTGACAGAGTAGTTTCTGATGGCAGTTCCTCTATGTTGCGTAAGAACAAGTGAAGGCGAATAAAATTAATTCAGCCTAGAAGTGCTTACAAGTATCCTCAGAACATCAAAACCAAAATTCTGAGTGTCAGTTTAGGTTTCCTTACCCTCAGATATGCACGCCAGTATTGGTAAATTCTCATTCTTTGTAACTTCAGTGTTACAATGTTAGGATATTCTCATCCAAAGAAGGGGAGGTGATGTTCTGTATTTTAGATTAGCAAATGTATTTTGAGGGATGTTTTACCAGATTACATCACTGTCATGTGAAATAGTTGATTAATAAGTTTTGGAGTGGACCATTTGAATCAATCCTTGATGGATAGGTCATATTCCTGAGATGCTGAATGGTAATGAAGATTTCCCTCCACTGATTGGAGGGTTTTTTTGTGTGTGCCTGTTAGGATTGACTGCTTTCAAATTACACGTAACAATGGTAAAATAGGTCTCAGCTTCTATTGTTATTACAAGTGTTTTCCATATTCAGCCATCCCTTTCCTGCACACACATATGCATTTAAGAGTGTGTACATGGGTTGTATCATCAATAGTTTGTGCTTTTATGGTACTGTTGGCAGGTTTTCTTGTGAACAGTGAGGTCTCTCTAAAGAGCATGCGCCTCATCCTATCCCAAGTGACAGACCTACATATAAACCACCACTTCTGAAAAATTAATCTAACAAACTGTGATGATCCAGACCAGAATGCATTAAAGTGGTCTATTTTTTTTTTATATTTATGGATTTTTATTTTATTATGATTTCACGGATAAAGGTGCGTAACTAGCCTTCTCTAGTTCAGCATTGGAGAACTGGAGAGAGAAAATGGTAGGGAATTATTTATTCAATGTAAAGTAGACATACTTTTAGGGAAGCTTATATTTGTCATTTACACATGTCATTTTGAAGAACTGTCTACATCTCTGGATTTTGTTTCGTTTGGAATATGACTAAAAAGAAGAGCCCAAATTGGTGCAAGACTCCTTGATGCTTTCTGTTTTCGTAGCCCAAATTTTCTGAATCATAAATGTTCTGCAAGTTTTGTCTAGAACTTGGTTTTAATAAAAAATCTCTCGTGGTGTGTTTTAACTGGGCTTCAGTAATGAATCATTCGTGAAAGAACCAATTGCTTTGGAGAGGAACAGAACAAAGGAAGACATGTCTTATCTTGTCTTAGATTTTGCTAAGTGTGTCTTTTAATGGCAGAAGAAAGTGAATTTGAGTAACTGCTTGTAGATTTATGAATGAATAAACATTTTTTGCTAGAGCATAAATGTGGAAAGCTTTATGGGTAAAATATGTGTTGTAACACTCACTGTGGAAAAATGAGATTTCCTGATGGATTTTAAAAGTCAAAAACCTCTGAGCTGTGGTTCACAGTCTTTTGAAGCAAGCCCTATTGGGGCAGCCTATGACCAGGACAGTAAAGACCACAATAATCACTTTACCACATGACCAAGGAGTAACCTGAGTTACATAATGTCCCTGAAAGTTGTGGTGTCCCTGAAAGTTGTGGTGTCCCTTCCATGGTGTCTCCCTGTCCTTTTCGGACAGGGGAGGTGCATCTCTAAGTTCCATCTGCAGAACAGAAAAGTGCTCCTTTAGCTGTTGGCATTGTGGTGCACATACTGGGGCTTGTTTCGCTTGGGCTTTGAACCTGTACCTGCCTGTCACACACCATCTCCAGGACCTCCTTGTACAGAGGCAACGCTGTCGGTGATGGGGTAACTAAGGTTACCCTGAATCATGTGTGCCATGCATGAAGTCATCACGCTGCTTTAGTAAGTGACAGTGCTCTAAGGCTATTATTTTCCCCAATCTCTCTTATTTTGATGCACTTAGTTGCATCTTGTTTCTTAATGACTGAAAGTAATGGCCAGTGTAGCTCATGAGTGACTAATATATTTCTTGTTGAGGCACGTTGTGACCTGTTTCCAAATGGAACACAAGTTCTGCTTTGAAATGCATGACACTCCGGATTCACTGACCTTTTGATTACCTAAGCAAGGCCTGAAACCTCCTTGCTTTCGCCTTTTTTATGATTATTCTTCTGGTTTTTTATTAGAAGGAAGAGCATTTCTCATAGCTGTTTTGAAGTAGGAGAAATGATTGAATCATGCTAAAGATTTAGAGAGACATTTGATAGGAATTTATCATTGAAGTAGTGATGGCTCTTTTATATTCCAGCACATTCCAATTCCAATAAAATAATTTCTTTTTTGGGCTTGGTGGAGCTAGTCAACATTTTAAAGTCAAAAATCATCTCATTTCTATAATGATTGCGAAATGTTCTAGTCCACAATTTGTGGCTGTTACTTGTTCCTTTATGGTTTGGTTTTTTTTTTTGACAGCTAACACTGCTTTATCTCTTAGTTATTTTCAGTGTGTCTTGTAACTCTAAACCAAGAAATTGAAACTGAATTTTCAACCCATATTCAGAAAATTAGCAACTATATTGATTTCTATGAGTGGAGAATGGGATAATTTAAAGCCTGGGCTCGAGAAGCTTTTTATATTTTTAACTTAAATTCAGCAGAAACTAGAAAGAACTGTCAATACCTTGAAGATACATTTTGTCTGAAAACATAAAGGTTTTGGAGGATTGCAAAAACTTGCTTCCAGCTATTCATGTCCTTCTTTACATCATTTCTCTGCGTTTGACTCTGCTTGGTGCACCACAATGCTTTTATTGTCTCACTTCCTACTGCATGTCATTTGCATAAATTTGTTGCTTATTACAATATATGGAATGTAATCTTTTTCTATTCCATTTATTATGAATGCAAGAGGCTTTCTGCAACTTGAATTTCATTGGTGTGTTGGGTTGAAAGAGGAAGCAAAAGAGATTAGAAGTTCATCGTGATTAGAAGGTCATCTTTTGCTCCTCATTTTAATAACCAAGAGCTGATTTTTTTTTTCCACCTCATAGCAAACTGAGCTGTATCTGTACAAGTCCTACTTCATGCCAGGGAATATTCCATGAGCACTGCATCTTGGCCATCCATAGTGCTAAACTGTTAGAGTGGTTCCTGGTGCTCTTTGGCCTGGGGTAGCTGGTGCTTGTGATGATTTGTAGCACAGCCCAGGAACTGGCAGGGACCATGAGCGTTCCTGACTGGCAGGTTTTCATATGGCCACCCTGCTTCAGAGGCTGGGAGTACTTGACAGTCTGAACATGGGCTGTTCTGTGCCATATGGGCTGGGCATGTTTAAATTTCTGGTGATGGGAACTGGCTGAAGAGTTACCAGTCGGTGGGTTAGGGCTGGAGAATTAATTATGGGGGCTGAGGTTTGTTTCATGTGGTTTGGCACCTTTCTTTTCATAGCTATGCTTCATACTGAGTATCAAGAAATCAAGAACAATTTTTTTTTTTTTGTAATATGTAGTCCATATGATTACTAGCAGCATGCACATTGCAGTGCTCTTCTGGGGCTGACACACTTGGGAAAGAATCTGCAGCCTTTCTTGCAGTCAGACTGCTTAACAGATTAATTTCTAAAAATGAGGAAGAGGATTCAGAGAGAGAAATTATTTGATGACAGAAATAGAGGAAACAATGATACACCTAGAACAATATTATAAAAGTATGCTTTTAAAAATCCTTTTCAAGTCAGGCTTTGACTTTTTCAAAGTGATTGAGAGACTAATAAAAAAGAAGTGTTAAAAGTGAAATGTTTTAAGTTGTGCAGTGCACTGTGCTACTTTGACCTGTTTGGGCAGCTTTGATCAAAGCAGGCAGCCATTTCTAAAGAATTTGCAGATGCTGTGGCCTTCTTTTACTTTGAGAGCAGTGTATTGCAGATCTTGAATGTAAGAAACACCCAATGCTTCTGCTGAAGTCATTACACTGAAAAGAGAGAAGTCTGCACTGAATTCCCAGGGAGATGGATGGTTATCTTAGCACAGCTGTCTGGAAATCTCTTATCAACATCAACATGGGGTCATTATATTCAATACTCTTTTGAAACAGAAATAGTGATCTCTAGTAACTGAATTTCTAGCTGAGGCAACTGTTCTCTAACTAAAAGAGAAAAGAGTGCAACTACAAGTACAGATTAATAGGCTGTCATATTTGAGAACATTCTGAGGTTTCACGTGAACCTGTCTTTTTCTGAATCAGTTTATCATAGTAAGACACTCGTATTAAAAAAGAGTTAAGACACATTTATTTAAAATCTATTGATTTAACATATGCTCAATATAATAAACTTATGTTGGGATAGAACTGACAATTAAGTTGCAACAGTAAGTGACAAAATTTGTACCTCATTATAGACTATTGTACCAACAAGCTGAAAATTATATGTAGAAAGGTGGCTAGTTATATAAACCCTGCAAATGCATTAATGTCCTGCATTTAAATCCTTTGTAAATACATTTTCTGAACCACTAGTGCTCTGCCTCTGCCCATTTCTTGCTCATTCCTTGCCAATTTTATTGTGCTGCACAGCATAAAATCTTCGTTAGTAAAGCAATAAAATTTAATGCATCTACAAGAGCTTTCAATGCTGATGAAATGTCTTCCTTTTGTCTCATTTTCCTGTATCACAACCTCTTCATGTATTTTACTAGTTAGAGGGAAAAAAATGCGAGTTTTCCTAGACAATCAAATGTGTTCTTCTGAATATTTTTACAGCTTTTTTTTTTAATCTCAGAAAACATCACGTGTGAAAGGGAAACTCCAGTATTTTCTTTACAGGCATTGCCTTGCCACAATATTATGAATTTTTTTTTTTGAAAGCTTGCCAAAGGGTCTTTGGTAATACCAGAGATTTGGTTTATTACTGGGCTTGTAATGACACAGAAGTATGTGACCTTAATTGGGACACGGAGATTCCCTGGTTCTAATGCCTGGGGATCTTTACTGATTTTTTGTAAGATCTGCGTGTTTAAATATTTTAAAATGTATCTTTTGCTCTATGGGAGTATTGCAATGGTTGAGTTCTTCTATATTTTACAAATACTTTTTACAGATGATGTGAGCCATCTTGCTTTTTGCTTTATGTTTAGTTAAAAAAGTATAGTATGAACTATTGAACCATCTTCATAGTATGCCTTGTCCAGTTTTTGGTGTGGTATGAAGTGGGCAGGGAAGAGAAGAACAGTATAAAGCAGTAGTCCTCTCCAGCCTAAAGTAATTTCTGCCCCTGGGAGAGCCAAAATAAAAGAAACTGATACTCTGCAGCTTTTGTTTAATGTAGCATTTCTAGCTATGTGAGCTGTGGCTGTTCATTGCGGCGTTGGCTGTCAATATGCAGCCCCCAGTCCTTGTAAGCTGGAAGTGAACAGAGCCCAATGACCTTGCAAAAGAGCAGAAATAACAATTTACTGACCCACTAGTCCTGTTAAACTTCGTTCTTAATATATTATTGAGAATAGGATGCCAAAAGCTCTCTCTGTGAACTCTTTAGTCACCTTAAATTACCTCCTGTTGTTTGGATTCTCCTGGAAACTGCTAAAACCATACAAATTTAGAAAGGACTTTTTTTTCAGAGGATCTTCTAGAGTTCCAAACCATTTTTTATGTTATTTGTTTTTAAAGTTGTGGGACAAACCATGGAAAACATTCTCCTTTTTTTCACACTAGAAGAAACTAAACATAAATCTTTAAAATTGCAAGAATTTTTGGAAGAGCTGAATCACGGTCAAAAACCTTGCATTTGGGGCTTTGATTGGTGATTCTTGATCTTCTCAATGTATATTGGAGTTATATCTGAATTCATATAAGTGTGAAGATTTTTCCTTCACATCTTTTTTGTGGACATCAGCTGCACTTTTAGTTCAGGCCAGTCAGGTAAATGTTTCAAGACACAGGCATAAAATTAGTCCACTGCTGTAAAGGAGTGGAGTAAACACTCAATGGAAATGTTTCCATTCCCTGCTTACTGCAGAATGGGTGGAGTAGATGACCTTGAAAGGTCCTTTTAATTCCAAGGTACTCTGTTCCGAGTATCATCAGGGTTGAAAAAGACCTCTAAAATCATTGAGTCCAACTGTTAATGTACACTACCTTGTTCATCACTAGGCCATGTCCCCGAATGCCACATCCACACATCTTTTGAACACTTACAGGGATGGTGACTCCACAACTTCCCTAGGCAACCTTTTCAGTGAAGAAACTTTTCCTAATATCCAATCCAAACCTTCCCTGGCACGTGTTGAGGCTATTTCCTCTCATCCTGTCCCTTTTTACCTGGGAGAAGAGATTGACCCACACCTCACCACAACCTCCTTTCAGGTAGTTGTTCAGACCAGTAAGATTTCCCCTCGGCCTCATCGTAAGACACATACTCCAGACCATTCACCAGCTCCATTGCCCTTCTCTGGACCCACTCCAGCACCTCAAGGTCCTTCTTGTAGTGAGGGGCCCAAAACTGAGCATAGGGTTCGAGGTGTGGTATCATCAGTGCCGAGTATGGGGGGGACAATTACTGCCTTGACCCTGCTGGCCTCACTATTGCTGACACAGACCAGGATGCCTTTGGCCTTCTTGCCCACCAGGGCACACACTGGCTCATGTTCAGCTGCTGTTGACCAGCTCTCTCAGGTACCTTTCTGCCAGGCAGCTTTCCAGTCACTCATCTCCCAGCCTGTAGCACTGCATGGGGCTGTTTTGACCCAAGTGCAGGACCTGGCACTTCACCTTGTTGAACCTCATACTGTTGGCCTTGGCCCCTTGATCTAGGCTGTCCAGATCCGTTTGCAGAGCCTTCCTGCCCTCCAGCAGATCAACACTCCCACCCAACTTAGTGTCATCTGTGAACTGGCTGAGGGTGCACTCAACCCCCTCATCCAAGTCACTGAAGATTCTAAGCAGTACTGGGCCCTGCAAAACACCACTGGTGACCAGCTGCCAGCTGGGTGTAGCTCCACTGACCACCACTCTCTGGGCCTGGCCGTCCTGCCAGTTTTCTCTCCAGTGTATGGTGCACCCATAAACCCTACAAATATTCTAAAAAATGTCCCTGTCAGAAGGCATGTACTTTTATGTCTTTATTTTCAGTAAGTAAGCAACTGAAATAAAAATCCCTCTGATGATTAAAACGGATACAGTCCTAAGTCTGTTGACTGAAACTAGCAGGAAGTTTTTTCTTCCTGTACATCACAGAAGTAGAAGCAGCTCCTGTGTATTACTAGTTAGCATCCTTTAAACCCTCTCATCTTTCCAATTATGGAATAATTGGAATAATTTATTTTAAACAAGAAACTTTTGCAGTAAAGTGGCAATGCTTCTGATTTGTGCAGTAACATCATAAATATGGTTGTTTATAGATGACAAGCATTGCTTTATGAACAAAACATACTGCTACAATTTGTTCATTATCCCAATTTATACCCAGAATATATGTCTATATTGTAGTGTAGAATCAGGTTACAGGTGGGTTCCAGTAAGTCTCATCACTGCCGTTGTAAAAAACTGAAATTTGAGGCTCAGTTAAGACCAAGCACTAGTGAGTTCCATGAGCACTTGCAAGGTTCCCCCAGATTAAATAATGCCAAATACAGGAAATTTTCTTTTAGAAGCATATTGGCTTTGAGTACCATTGAAATTCAGTCCTTGCTGATAGTTTTACAAACAGAATATGCCTCGAATTTCTGCTGGCATTTAAAAAGAATTATTGATATGTAACTATTTTCAATGTCTTTTCATTGCTTTTGTTTAGTTTTTACTTTCTTTTGGTCTCTTGTATGAAGGTGAAAAAATGAGCTTATTGCTAGGAAAATATATTTTATAGACTTAAGAATTGTTTTCCAGCATTGTAATTTCAAGAGCTGGTGATCTAATAGTAAAAATATCAACTTGAGCTAGATGGCGCATGAAAAGAGAATACCCATTTCCAGCTGAAGGGGAAAAAAAGCAGAAATCTGTCTTGATAGTGTTGTTGTGCTGTTGTCTGAGTATTGCAAACAATTTTTAGCCCTTATTGAATTACTGAAAAATTTAAATCACTACTTTTTCCTTCTACCTCCATGTAATAAAGTCAAGGAACAACCTTTTTTCCATCTGCATCCTCAGTCTTCTCACAAAATTAAGGGGCAGTTATTTTCAGAGACACAGATGAGAATTGATATTTCTCTCTGCCATCTTGTACCAAAAAAATTAGTAATTTTATGTTGTTTTTCTTTACTTTCCTTTCACATGGAAACACAGACATCCGCTAATGACCTGGGATCTTAGCCAAGAGCTAGATGTGGTGGGAGAAAATGCAGGATATTTATAACTTCATTATAATCCATTATTTATTCCCTGCTCTCTTCATTGCAAGAGAGATATCATTCAGTATACAAAAAAAAAATGCTTAACAACTCTCATAGTATTTATTTCGCTCATTTTAAGAGGATATCAGTAAAACTGCTCTGCCTTTTTATTTTTTTTTCAGTAGTCATTCAGGCACAGATAACGATGCTATCACAACATTTAAAGTGACAACTTACATTATTTTTCTGGCATGTAATAATATCTGGAGCAGGAGAACAGGCTGTCTAAAACATCTGGCCCAGGTGGAGCAAAACATTGTGACTGTAGAGAATATTGTGTTGCTGCTTCTAGCTGTGACCTTAGCCTTTGCTAGACCTCTAGAAAAGCTGAAGATTTTAGCTTCCCCCATGGTTCCATTATTGAATGGTCTGGCCCAGAATTCACTCGGGAAAAATTCTCCTTCATGAGACATTGCTGGTGCTAGTCTAAGTCACAATGTTACTGTTCTGCTGTTGAAGATGCACAGCACAGAAATTAAATCTGTACCTCTGACATCCAACCCAGCAAACTGGATAGAGCAGCACTCAAACCTGCAGTCCCAGGTCTTGGGAGAGAGAAATGAAACCACTTAGTTGCTCATCTGCTCATTAAGTGTTTTGTAGATAGCGCTGCAAATTGTGTATAGCTAGCTATTTGCTTCTAATCTTCCTTTCCCTAACGATGCTTACTGATGTTTTTATGTAGTTTTAAAGACCCCAAAACCGCAAAATGCTACGTGTGAATCTTAAAGTATTCATTAGTAAAGCCAAAAGTTGTCATGTGTTTTTCAGTGTAGAAAGCTTTATTATTACAAGTATAGCCGGACTGAGCTAAATTAATATTGATGTAGTGTCGAATGCTGTGGGGTTTGGATTATATGGCTGATACATAAAAATTGCTCTTCTATAAATCAGTGATAGCACAGTAGGAATCCCTGTTGGACAGGAAAAGAGATAAGAGGTATGTGGTTTTGTACAGGTAGATGAAAATACACAAGTTAGTGTTTACAGTAGAATATCAGCAATTTTATGAGAAATAAAAGAAAAAAAAAGTAGAGAGTGGAGTTGTGCCCTTGATGATGAAGCAGTTTAGAATCTTTAAAAGTTCAGGTTCTATGGGAACATTTATAAATTAGACTTATGTGGTAAGCACAGATTTTTTCCTTTTTCAAAATGAGAGACTTTTTAAAATGAGTGAGTAAGGTATATTTTCATGATTGTGTAATTCAGCCATAAAATGGCAGGAATGTAAGGCAACCACTCAGCCTAATCAGAATCCAATATTCTCCTTCCTGCCTTCCCCAGAAGAACAAAAGATTTGTCATGTATTTTCTGTGACTTTTTCTGGTATTTTTATTTTATGATTTCTCCTAAATCAGCCTTAATCAAGCTGGGCTTTCATACTGTTAAATTTAGTGTGTGTGTATGTACATTACTACACAGAGCTGACAGTTTTTCCACTGGAAGAAATCCCAGCTGATAAGATGAACAAAGAAATCATTGTTGTCTCTCACAGGGAGAATTAAAGCACAAAGGGATTTAAGGACACACAGGAAGTCTGTCGGCAGAGCCAAGAACAGAATTGTCTCTTAAGTTTTGGTGCAAATGCCTCTGCCACGGGCCAAGCTTCTTGAGCTGGAGAGAAGCCGTCCCTTTCACTGCCCTGCTTCCGGTTGGACTGGGAAAAAGAAACTGAAAAGGCAGGATAGAGGGGAGGAAAAGAAATAATCCCAGTTGTGAAGCTATGGCCACTTCTTAAGAGAGAAAAACGTTCCCAAACTAACCAACCGATGCCTTCCCCCCTTCCGCTTTATCCCATTCAAACAAGGAGTAATGTTGCTGAAGTAATCCAAATGTCACAGTGGAGGGTTCTGTGCAGCAGATCAGCATAATGTGCTTGCCTCTGCTTGCGCCTTCACTGGCCATGTACAGAAAGCCCTTCGGCTGACATTTGTTTGATATTCGTTAAGAGAAAACACGTGCAGAAAAAGCTTTGCGTTAGTAGAACAACCCCCTAGGTTTGTTTTTACATATTCCTTCCTTGCATTTTCTTTCTGCCTTTCTATTTAAATTAATCTTGAGGGGTTTGTAAATGTTGTGGTATGAAGGCTTTCGTTATTTTGGCAGGAATTGCTTAGTTCTGCCTAATTCAATTTAATTACATTTTTTTCACCTTAAATCTGAGTCCTGGATGCTACAATTGAGGTATAGCAGCAATTTAATTAAACAAAATTTAGTTGTAACCCAAACAGTAATAGCTCGAGGCGGGCAAGACTCTGGAAGGAAAACACACCAAATATGAGATGCAGCATATCTGTAGTTCACAGTGGAGACTGTGGCAAACACACAGGTACTGCAGGACCGAGCCTCTTAGGCTTCATGCAGTTGCTCAAACTGCCCTGACCTATTGGCTGAAAGCGATTTTGTTTGTATAGTAAAGAGCCGCACCTTTTTTATGCTAAGTTCATTTTGTGGCTGCATCTGCTGCAGTTGTCTTGATACTCTGAAGCTTTCTATCTACTGATGAGGAAGTTTTCTGTTTTGTTTGCATGGCAAATCTTTAATGGGAATCAGGCCACTGAGTTTTTTCAACTTTTATAAAGTCATTTGTTGGTTCTATGGTGAAAAGCAGCTGTTGGCTGTGTGTCTTGCTTCAGTTTAGTCTTTTCCACTTTCATTAAACTGTGGTATTTGAAAGGCTATTTTTAAACTGTGCTGTGCAAGAAAATAATTGTCTTTTGATTTTGGTCCTGGTTATTAGCTGTGGGAATTTATCTTAGTATTCTAACTTTAGCCTAATGTTTTACAGTAAAACTGGATTGCTTTTAGTGAGTTGACAATGTTGATGCTTGTGGACCATGCCTGTAACAAGTAGCAATCTTATTTATTAAAAAATCCTTTCTCAATTCCTGGGGGTTTTTGCCTTTACCAAATAAACTCTCTTGAAATTCCTGAGGTTCCTAAGTTTGATTTAGTTTCCTAATGTTAGTATTATACATTGACCATTTCAGACACTGGCAGAAAAGAAAATAGGTACTGTACAAATAAGAATTGATAAACTATTCTATTCCCTTGTTGCTCCTAAAAGTTATATCTTCCTCCTTCTGCTTTCTCCTCCCTTTTCCCTTGCTTCAAAGTTGGTCCTTGCTTGTTCATTGTTCTCAAAGCAAAATGCAAGTATTATCTTCCAGAAATTACTTAGGGGAAAAAAGCCCCAGGTGCCAGAAAATGCTTATTTATCAATATTGATTCCTTACGTTTGCAAACTTGGCATTACATACTGTCCCTGGAAGTTTACTAGATTTTTTTTCCTCATGTGACTCTGAGACTTGGCTTCAGTGACTTGGAAAAACCTTCAATTTCCCGAATTATTAAACCCCAATGCATAACAAAAAAATTACTGTCATTTAAAACAATTGCTTTTTTCTTTCTTCTTGCAATTCAGGTTCTGATTGGATCAAGAAAGGAAAGTTTTATGCTCAGGAAATTTATATTGCCAAACCTTCATTTCTGGCAGAATGACCTTGTTATCTTCAAAAGTAAAGCATTTATTAGTCTTAGAGGAACACTGTCGGAGAATAAAGAGAGCCCATTCCACTTACAATGTAAAATATGTATTTGTTGTCATCCGCTGTCCTAGTTGTGCATCTATTCGGTGCATAGTAATTCGAAGAGAAGTCAAAGGTACTGATATTAACTGAGCCTTGTGTTACAAAGTCAGTATCATTAGTTTGAATCTCATGCATTAGAGAAGAGTTTAATTGACTCCAACCTTCTGGAGAAACAAAAGAAAAACTGACAGTCAACACACTTGTGTCTGTCTTAGTGTGTGTCACAGAGGGATTATAGATTCAAGGGATTATCCACAGGCCATTGGTTTGATAATAACTAGGAAGTCAAAGAATATAAAAGAAAAAAACTCTTCATAATATGCACAGGCATTTGAGAGAAATAGAATATGCTAAAACTTTTATTTCAAAAATAAATAGGCTTTTTTAAAAAGAAGAATTTGAAAACAAAAGGCTTCACACTTCTAACATCCAAGCAAAAATTTCACTGTAAACTAAAGTCCCAAATCATTACTGTTCATAAAAAAATCTGAAAATTCTTTCACTTACGGTGAGAAGATGCATATGCTCCATGCCACATTTTACTTCCTAGCAGTAGAACAAAATATATTCCAGAAAATAATATAGTCTGCTAATGAATATTTATAGACAGACATGCAGGTCTAATGTGATAAAATGTGGTATAATCTCAGGCTAATAAATAAGGTATTTTTCAGTATGTTGAAAATTCATTATTTAAGAAAGATGTAAAAAACACACTATAAATTTTGACTTACAATCTAGCAAAGGAGAGCTGAGAGAAGATTTCTGATTCTGCTGTCCAAAAGGGAAATTGGAAAAAATCAGAACAGATTACTGCTTGCCCCTTATAAATCTCCTGGAAGAGGAAAAGATCGTTATGTTTATTTCCCACAAACCTAATTGCAAAACATGTTTCCAATTTGTAAAAAGGAAAAGTTTCGCTATTTTAGTATTGTGAAACTCATTTTATAAAGGTTCATGCGATGGGGAGAAGAAATGTCTTCTGTCACTTAGTTATCACTGTTTCTTTGGACAGGTGGCATCCTTCTCTGAAATCTCCTCAACTCCTCCATTTTTTTTATCTTTTGGTAAGACAAGGTGCATTTCCAATTAATATTCTTGATAGATCATTTTTTATATGATTTGTGTGGAAAGGTTGAAATTCTCAAGCATTCTTGAAAAAGCTGCCCAAAACCATCTATCAGTTTGCTTTGTTTTATCAAATTTTGTTTTCTTTTGAATTGAGTAATAAATTCTGATTTTCTTGTTAGGGTGACCTGATACTAACAGCAATTTTTTGGTGTGGATTTACTTTGTGTTCCATGCTGACTTCAGATTATACTTCATGATTTTTGATTTCCAAAAGAGTTTCAGAGGTTATTTTCAGAGTGGCCCATTCATTTAACCTGTAATACATCTGTGTTTCAAAGAAAATAAATAGCCAGTCTTTCTAGTCTTCAGTTTTAAATAGGATTAACTCAATGATGATAATTTGACAGTTGTCTTAATGCCCTCTCATAGCTTTTTCAGAAAGGCGTGGTTTTTTCCCACTGTTAGCGCTGTTGACAAGTAATAAATTGTAGAATATTTCGGAGATCACCATGGGATATGGACCACATGCAGCTGGGCAAGTGCAGGGAGAGGACATGGCAAAGCCGGTTAGGGCTTTGTTGAAAGACTCATTCTTGCATGGAGCAAAGTGAGCAGTGCCAACCATGCGGAGCAGCCATGCAGGGAAGACATAGTTGTCTCAGACAAGTGGTGTGCTCGCTGCAGGAAGCCATATCCAACCCATGTTCTTTGAAAAACATCGTCATCCTGAAGTCTCATTTCAAATGTGAGACTTGGAAGAATCCCAGAAGAATCTTCATTTCCCTGCCAGCCCCACCTCATGATCAAAAAAATCTGTGATTTAATCTATTATATCACGAAATATGTTAGTACATATGCCCAGAATGATTAATTAGAGGTCTTTTTGTATAGTCTTCAGCTGTTACTGCTGATGGGTATTTGGACTAATGCCTCTGATATTAGAAAAAGCTTTGATTTCAATTACTCTCCTTCATTTTTAAACAAGTAATAGATTCATTGCTGTGCTTCACTTCTCCATTTTTTTCTGCTGTACACTAAAACAAAGAGGCTTTTCTGACTAAATTGAGACTACATTCAATTCAATTAATTGTAATTTATCCTCACAAAAGGAAAGCGGGTAGTTTACTAGAAAGAACAAAAAACAGTACAAACCAGCTTTAAATAGAAGTTCGGTAAATAATTTTTTGAAATTCTGTTGCATTACCATCCTGGGGCTACGTCACTGCTTTCAGAGTATCCAATTTTGCTTGTATTCTATGTCTCCTCTCAAGGCCTAGTTTTAAAAGGTCTGTTTTGAAACATATTCGAATTGAAGTGTCTGAGTAGCCATGTCTTTTTAATACAGAGTAAATGTAGCAGCTTTAACTGGGACTGTAGAGTTAGAGGTTCTTCTTTCAGAGAGTCCAAGGTGCTCTTGGAGAGAGGGCGTGCCCAATAATTTTCACAGTTGGCTTAAATTGCAATGGATGTTCTAAAACCGCAAGGAGTTTTATGAACTCTGGTGAGAGCATCCCACAATTTTCTACTAATGGATAGCATTATTCCTACTTTATCTATAGGAAAATTGAACCATGAAAATGTTAAATGAGTTGCACAATATCATACAAAAGTTTCAACAACAGAGCTAGAAGTAAAATGCTGTTCTTCTAAAATACCAGCTTCAATGTCCAGATAATATTGATTAGTGTTGCTTTCCTGAAAGCTTGCCACCTGTGAAGATTTCATTTTATTATACTTAGCTCCGTTACTAACTCTCAAAGATCCATTGTGAACCTTCAGAAAGGAGGAGCACTTAATGAGGAAACTATCACAGAATCAAGATACTTCTCCAGGCTGCATTTATCACTGTTTTAAGAGGTTCTACCATGTGAAATATGGGTTTCTAAAGGGATATGGAGTCCTCCAGATGGTTTTAGTACAATGAGCCATGCAAAATTCCTGAATTTATTCATTTTTGATACTCTGAAGTGGGCAATAGCATTGCCTTGCTCCTCTTCTTTAAGATAATTCATCCTGTAATTTTTTAGTCCTTTATATTGCTTGACTGTAGTTGTCTGTCAATCTTCAGATCTAGTTCTTCTCATCTTGAATTTAGATCAGATTTGTTCCTCCTGCCCCTTATATTCACATTCCTAGCTACTGATTTCATTGAGCTGCTCACATAGGAGGAACTTCCTCCTTTCAACTTAAGTGTCCTGTCTTAGAGATGTCCTACAAGTTTTACGTGCTAACTAGGTAGGGAAGAGATCCTAGTGGTGCTTCTACTGCAGGAAAGTTCAGGGTTCACTGGAGAATTCACATGAGAATAACTTTGCCTGGACCCTGAGCCCTTTTAACCTCTCTGCAGGGCTTTGAGTTGCCTGATAGCCCAATTTGCTGCTCACAAGCAGCAGCTTCTGCTGCTCAGAAGCACCCATACCCTGAATCCCCTGCCTGTCAGCTTGAGCTCTACTCGCAATTAATATTCCTTACCTTAATACTCCTCACCTTAAATATTCCTTGATGAGTTTTACACAGCCCTGCAGACCCCACACAAACTTCCCAGGTTCTTCCGTTTCTTTTTTCCCCGCCAGCACGTTGGCTATGAAGCTCCGCTTCAGTCTCTCAATGGCCTCCAGTAGTGACTGGAGAGCTTGTCTCTATCTTTTTTCAATCCCCTTTCTATTACATCTGTATCCATGTGTTCTGTTCATGGCTTTCTCTGTATGCTTCGAATGGAAAAGTCTCTTGAGCCAATAATCCTAGTGAAGCAGAAGCTCTGACATGCCACATACCCTTACAAATACAGATGGGGTAGTAAAATTTTGCCAGTAGGAATGTTATTGATTCTTCAGCTGGAAATTAGCATCTTGTCCTAGTTTGAGTTGAAATATGATCTGAAAATTAAAGTCTCAGGAGAGGATTTTCAATCTCTTTTCTGGGCAGTTTAGGTAAAGTGATACCTATGAATTTCTTAGTTTGTTTTTTTGCTATTGATTTTTTTATCAGTTTTAGTACATTTATCTGTCCATTGGAGAAGCAAATGACCTGGCAGCGGATGAGATTTCTCAGCAGTGAAACACTGAAATCCTATGCATCTGTCCCTGTATACTAGCCAGCTTTCTATGTGAATAGCACAACCATTAATGCTCGTAACATCTCTTTTGCAAGGCCAAAGTGTGCAGAGGGGTTGGCAGCCTGCCCCCTGGAACCTTTTGATCCAGAACGCACTTTCTGGCAAACCTTACTAGGTATCCTTTCAGCTGGTCTAGGGCAAGGCTTTGATGTCCTGAGAACGTGGTGGCAATGTGGGTCGCCTGTGGATCAAAAAAAATGGAGCAGGGAAAGTAGAAGGAACTACTTTTCAGATCTTGCTGTGTGGGTAGTTTGGCAGTGTTGGCCCAACTTTAGCAGGACCAGTGCAAGTTTCGGAAGTCCCAAGGGGCTGACACTGATTGGTGGTAGCAGGTCCTGGCTCTGTAATACAATGAGCAGAAAAAGGCATGTTGCTGTGTATTTGGTGTGAAGAGAAGATAAAGCATGTAGCCTTTGGTGATGTCACTTACTGACCAGGTGGGTCAGATAGAAATACCACTTGGGTGGGGTCTGCATACAGGTTAGACTTTGCTTTGCTTCTGAGCTGTAGTTTCAATGCTGAATTAATGTTGTTGCATCAAAGAGCTGTGATCATGCCTTTCTGTCAGATTTATGATGAGAAATGTAAAATCTCAAGAATTCACATAGTCTGAATATAAAATGAGAGATAACAGACAGGGAAGCACTTAGACACTACTGCTCCTTGTCAGCACCATGTTTGGTGTAACAGTGTCTTAAGGAAGATCTAACAAGTTAATGCTGGGTACTTAGCATTGAGTCTGATAAATCTGAAAGACAAATGCTGTGAAGATCCTTGTTCCCACAGATTTATTAAAGGAGCAAGATCTGCAAGTAATGCAGAGTGTTTACAGAGGGACATATTGTTCATAGACTGTTTTATTTCTCTTGGTCTTTTCAGGTGTTCCAGGACCTTGGGACTTCTGTGTTGTCAGGTGCATTTAGAGGATACAACATCTGCCTCTTTGCATATGGACAGACAGGTTCAGGAAAAACGTACACAATGATGGGAACACCTGTGAGTTGCACCATTCATTTTAAACTTAGGGTTGAGGGCAGGATGTCTAGCAGAAACATCGCTTTATTTTTAAACTGTGGTTGTGGTGCTTGTTGAGCAGAATGCTTATGCATGTTTTACTTAGTATTTAAATGTATAAAATGAGAGCCTGTACATTTAGATAAAAAATACAGTATCAGGTAAAAATATTAGAAAGCATGGTGTAATTTAAATATTTATTATTATATAATCTCCTTCTTGGTACATATGAGTCTTATCACAAAGCAAGTTTCCAAAAAAAAAAAAAAAAAAGAAAAAAAAGAAAAATCAATACCCCAGAGTAGTTCTGGGTTTTAGAAGCTGTAGCCCAAGATAATACAAAATATTCATTCCTATGGGATATTTTGGCAGTCTGAACTATGCTGAAATTAAGTTACTTTCGCAAATAAAACTGGATACAATTCACAGTAATAGTTTTTTAACAGGCTTGATTGTTTCCTTAGAATATTTGACCTGTGGAAAGTAATACTTCACTTCCAGTTTTGACATTTACTTGAATGCAGTTTACAGAAGCTGTTACGTTTTAAGATTGTCTACCAGGCATCACCTAAAGTGCATTTTAACCTTGCTGCTCAGATTGATGGAGTCTGTTGATGATTACCTGTGTTTTGCTGCAACACAAGGCAATTCAATTTTTGTCCATTAATATTCTTAGCTGTTGGTGAAACATACTGCTAAAAAGGGGAAAAAAATTTTATAATTTGCATAAGTGGACCAGTATTTTCTACATCCGTGGGATTCCATTTTTAAGGTGAAAAAAGGGCAAAATGTGTTTAAACCCGAAAGATAAGAGGCGTGTTCTAACACAGTTTGTTCTTTTGGCAAGAGTTTAGATTTTTTAAATTTTATTTTCTCAGTAGACATCAACAACAGGATTTAGCTACATTATTATCAGATTCTCTATTAATTTTATGTGAAATCAAGCTTTATGCCATAAAAGCCTGAAAAATTGTTAAAATTCAGGTTAATATGTGGCAAACTAGGATATTTGTATTACCCTATATTGAAAATATCTTAACAATTCAGAATGGCCACTACTTGAAATTATCATTATTTTCAAGGAAATTTCTGGATGTTGTGTTTCTAAGAGATTTCTTGCTTAAAAAAATAATTTCTTTCTCCAGTGCAATACTGCTTTGATCTGATCTTTAATGACACATATTCACTGTGATACAGTGTTCCGGTGTTTGGTATAAACTGAACTTCCGTCCATGGTGGTCCACTTGATGAACCTGGATTTTCTTCTTAACACCATTTCAAGGGTGCCTTCTAAAAACAGCCTTTCATGCTATTTGGCAAGCAGAATCCACCTAAGCCCTGGTGTCTTTCCCAGGGGGTATTGGCGCTGCAGTCACTAAAGTGTGAACAATCATATCTTGGGAAGGGTTCATCACACAAAACCACGCTGTTACTTCAGTGCTGTGTAGATGGTTTGGGCAAAATTCAAACCACCTAGTCTGGGTATTGTTAGGAGCCCCATATCCTGTTCTCTCTGAGAGACAAAATTTATAAATCTAGAATATAAAGATGTTCCAAGGCTCCTCTGTGATTCCATAGCATGAAGAAATATAAGTAGAATAAGGAAAAACCAAAAATATTCATGACCAATCAAGTTGGTTTTAGCGTTAGGCTGGCTTCATCTAGATTGCAACACCTCTGACATAGACATGTACCTTTACATCAAACACCTTTTGGCTTTAACCCAAGCCTCTAAACTTCTCACCAATGCTGTGTACATTGCTCTAAAATTACTTTTGGTGTAAATAGCCGTGCTGTTCTGAGCTACACTCCTTGGCTGTGTTGTAATCCACCATACAGTCCTTACTGCACTATGATTCTGTTTGTTTCTTATAATTTGGCTTTCGTTTAAAAATAGGTTCTGCATGACTATTAGAAAATATATTATTTAATATTTTCTTCTGTTTATTATTTGAAGGCATCCATTGGGCTGACACCTCGTATATGTGAGGTATTTTTTTTTCTTCACTTGCATTTGTTTAAGCAGTTAGGTTTTCTTAGTGTATTTTAAATTTACATAAACTTCTGGTTTGTGAAGGGCCTCTTTTCAAGAAAGGATGATTACTCAGACCAGACGGCATCGTGCAGGGTAAAGGTCAGGTAAGTGTGTTACTGTTTTGGACAACAATATGAGAGCTTTTAACAACATATTCCTGTGATCAAAGAAAGTAAAGACTAGTTTATTTGTTTCTGTTTCTTAGATGACAGTAGTTTTGGAGTGAGGGGAAAACACAGAGGAATGATGAGAAAGTATTTGGTTTAGTTTTCCATCTAAGTATAGTTCTTTGGATGCTGTCTGTTCACTTCTGTATAAACAGCTGAAATAGGAATGCGGTGAAAATTTACTTCCTCTGTTTAACTCCTAAATTTGAGCCATAATCCTACATTACGGTCTTACTCATTGTTCCCTTGGATCTAACAAAGCATTATGTTTGGAAATCTGGGGATTTGAGCCCGCTAGTGTGAAAAATCTATGTAAGAGTCAGTTACATTGTCTAAACATACACATTCTCCTTTTGTTTTGTTTTGTTTTTAGCTGAGTGCCTTTGACTTTCCTTTTACTTTCTTTTCAGTTTTCTTGAAATCTATAATGAGCGTGTCCGAGACTTGTTGAAACAGTCAGACCGAAAGAAGCCTTACACACTTCGAGTTCGAGAACACCCTGAAACAGGACCATATGTGCAAGGTGAGAGTGAGCTTCACAATTAGCATCAGAACTGGGAGTAAATGTGTGTCAGGTGTGTATGTATCATTGCATGTATTCCTGCAATGATTGTACTTGCTTCTGCTCTTCGAGGGTTGCTTTCTCAAATGTTTTTCTTGTTATGTGATCACCTGTAGTACACTGAAAGCTTTGCCTCTGTTATCCTGCTGGCTGGATATCCTGCACTTTTTGCCATTCCAGCCATAGGTCATATGGGAGCCATAGGATTTTGCTTTCTTTTGTTTGAAAGAAATATTAACTTAATCAAGAAATCTACCAACATTAGCTCTACATGGGTTTTTCAGACCAGCCTAAGGTCCCTTCATACCTGTTTCATATCTTTGCAGCAGGTTATACATTAAAAAAAGAAAGAAAAGTAGATGAATTCAACTGTTCGATGTTGCAGAGCAGGCCATGAAAAGCAATGAAAATCTCACCTAAGTGAGAACATAATAAGCTTGATTTTCCTTCATTACACTGAAAAAGTACAAAATGGATAACGTAAGTGCATTATATGACTGAAAACATCCCTGACTTTTAAGTTCATAGAATTATAGAATGATAGAATATCCTGAGTTGAAGGGATCCACAAGGACCATTGAGTCCAACTCCTGGCCCTGCGCAGGACCATCCCCAAGAGTCACACCATGTACCTGAGAGGGTTGTCCAAGTGCTTCTTGAAATTTGACGGGTTTGTAGCTGTGACCACCCCTCTGGGAAGCCTGTTCCAGTGCCCAACCACCCTGACGGGGAGGAGCCTTTCCCTAATATCCAACCTAAATATCCCCTGACACAGTTTTATGCTGTTCCCTTGAGTCCTGTCACTGGTCACCAGAGTGAAGAGATCAGTACCTGTCCCTCCTCTTTCCCTCATGAGGAAGCTGTCACCTGCAATGAGGTCTCCCCGCAGTCTCCTCTTCTCCAGGCAGAGCACACCAAGTGACCTCAGCCACTCCTCATACAGCTTCCCCTCCAGACCCCTCACCATCTTCATAGCTTTCCTTTGGAAGCTCTCTAAAAGCTTTGTTATCTTTCTCATATTGTGATATCCAAAACTTCTAACAACAGTATCTTAGGTAGCTTTGTGTTTTCTAGTAAATCAAACCTTTCATAACATGTAACAGAGAACAGATGAAAATGAAAACTTTTTTTTCCCCATTTCAGTTGTCTTTCTCACTTTAGTGCTTACCTTTTCTCTCATTGTTTTTCTACTTCCAGTTTATTTTCTGTTTTGATTGGTGCTTTCACCTCAGGGTCTCATACAGCTTTAAATTGCAGTTTGGCCTTTGGAATTTTGTAAATTGATTAGCTCCTGGTGTAAAGTCTGCTGGCTACATTGCTGTGTATCTGACGAACAGCTGACAAAAGTCACATCTCAAAATCAGTGCTCCAGTGTCAAATCATGCAAGGTAGGTTTAGGGTGGAGATCAGAAGGAAGAGTGTTTTCCAAACTGGGTGTTTGTTTAGAAAGTAAATGCATACATTCCCCTTTCATCTTGCCTTACATCTAGTGGACAGAATTCCAGAGTAGCCTCTGGTGTCAACTCATCAAGCAGTATGACTCTGCAACTGCTTGGCTGGCCACCAAGTAGGCAGTAACACCTAGAGACTTAGTACACAAAATGCTTATCACATAGGATTTTATGGATCCTGTCACATCAGAGAAAATACTGGTTTGTCTTGGCTTCTAAATAGTGTTCTTATCTCTGTTTGTTTAGTGAATTTCTCCTGTCCTCTCTGGTTCACTTTTCTCCCTGTTTTTCTCTATTATGTCATTACACATCACATGCTTATCCTCCCTCCAGAGATTAAAGCAAGATGTGACAATAGAGTGACTTGTGATTGACATCAATCACACTTGACTGTGTGATTGGATGGAGCCTGACTGAATGGAACTCAGATTCCTTGGACACCTGCTGTATTGGTCATAGTACATCTAACAACCAATGGTTGTTACCAATTTCTCCTCTCAAAATTTGAAATCAGCGCTTACAAAATGTTGAACTTTCATGGTCCTGTGCACAAGGGCCTATCAAGCATTCTGGTTGTTTCAGCTGTGCTTTTCCAGCACATCAGCATCCTGTTTTAAGGAGACTTGGAAAATAGATGAATTGATGGTCTCATTAGTATGGCAAACATAATTCTTTGAAAAGCAGATTCATAGACATTTGGCTTTTATTGAGGGCTTTCCAAGATTCTCTTTCTACCTGCTTGTTATTGGAGAACTTCATTGTTGATGGAATACAGATACTAATTATTTTCTTTTAGCAGCTGCTCTTTCACCACACAAGAAAAGGTCTTTAAACTGCTTCCTTCCTTGGCAATTTCCATCCCTTTTCTCAGGCCTTATATCTCCAGTGATTCCTTGGCTGCATATAATGGAGTTTTCCTGTTTAAAAAGGAAATAAAGTTATAGTTTCTGCCAATGGGCTGGCTTGCCTTTTGTCACTGTTTTGTCTTCATCTGGAACCTTCCGGGCCAATTCTGTCACTTCTTTTTCAATTCTATTGTGGCTTTTGTTGTTGTTGTTTTTGTGGGGGTTTTATTTGTTTGTTTATTTTTATTGTGCTTTTTTATTTACCCATTTCGAATAAGCATTTTATACTTGAACATAACTGAAATTTGTGAGTGTAACAGTTTTATGCTAGAGCTCTGAAATATGCCATCAAAGTTCCCAGTTGATTAGATTTTGTAAACTAAGAGGAAAAGATAATGGCAAAAGATTAACCTAAATAATATTTGCCACTTTTGGCCACCGTTGTAAATTCAGTTTGAATAATTTATTTTAGATTCACTCCTTTTGTATGTTATGACAGCCTCAAAAAATAATTGTGTTAATGTCTATAAGAAAAAATTTTATTTTCAATGGTAAGTGTGATTCATATTTTTTAAAAAGCTGGTCACATGCATGAAAAATGAAGTAATTTCTCTGCTGAAGACATCATGCAGTGTAATTAGATGTTGTTGTGAGACCATGTGAATAGAAGTATTTTCAGGCTGGTGAGTCAGTGGCTTAGGGCAACAGATGGCAGTTCTTTTTTTTAGACATGTGTATACAAATATATATTTATAAATTTGCCTGTGCAGTTTATGCAATTGAGAACTGTGACAGTTTGCTTTACTTGAGACAGCCCTGGTGTCTGTTGAGAAGAGGCACTAATAAAGTGTGATGGAACTGCATTCATTAGCTCACATCAAAAATAAATAGCAGTGACTTGAATGCAAGTAAGAAGTATAGGCAGCTTGATTTTAATAAGATCAAATTCAAGAAAGCCTCTTATGAAAAGGTTCACAACACTGGTACAAAATGCCCTTCTCAGCTGCACTAATGTATTGCTGCAATCAAAAATTTCTACGTGCTGAAGTAGCCTTTGGCAATTTCATATGTAGTCTCTCTGTGCAGGGTCAGAGTGCAAGAATAGTATTTCCAGTAGCCAGACAGCTGAGATCAAAATTATCAGCAGATTTACTAGAAGGAGAGCTTGTTTTGTGTTTCACTTCCAGGCAATTTACTGTATGGGAGAAATGAAACTGATGAACACCAGCAAAGCTCAGAAATCTTCCATTGTTTTCCACAGATCAAGCAAGTTAAGGACTAGCATCTGTATTTGCACCATATTTCTCGCGAGCAATCAGCAATTTAAGGTTTGCTGACTTTTATCAGGAGCTCCTCAGTGTACCATTAGTTTTAGTTGTGTGTTTAGTGTCAACGACATCCAGAGAACAGTTAGCTGTTGATAAAGAACATAGGGGAAAATCAGAAAACTTTATGCCTTTAAGGACACTTACGTGCTCTGGGCAATGCATCCTCCGTTTTCAAGCCCAGTCAGAAAGCCCCTGCTCTGAAGACTGAGCATTTTAAATGTTTTCCAGCCTATCGTTTTTTCACGTAAAGGCTGAGAGATTGTAGCCTTTAAAATGCTGGAAGTGTTTCAGTGCTTTGGATTGGAATCGTTTCAAACTTCTCCCTCACAGATGGTTGCACTGTTAAGGAATCAGCCTCTCTTAAATCAGGAAATGATGCAATCTACTTTATTACTCTGAGACAGATTTCTGGGGGAGATCCTTTCTTACTCCAAGGCAGATTTCTAGACCAGCAAGTGGTTTTGATCTTTCTATGGGACTTGAAAATGACCTTTCTTTTTCTAGCAGCCAAGAGAACACTTCATCATTTCTTTTCAATCAACATTTAAAATATTTGATTAACCTTCTTAAAAGGCTAACTGTTTTAAACTCTCTGCTAGATTCACAATTCCAGTGCTTAGGGAAATGTAGGCAGGTAAGAATTTCTTCCGTGCCTTCTTTTTATAATGGGACTTTTATTCAGTTAAATAAGACCCTGAAAAGGGGTCTGGGAAAACAATGTATGATAGTTTCCATATTCTGAGCTTCGAAGATCCCAGTGCTGCTGGAAAAATAATGGGCCTCTTTCTCAAATGGAAAATGTGATGACTTCTGGAATTAATGTATTGTAAAGAGACACTAGGGAGCAGAAGAAATACTTTTGTTTGAAAATTATCCTATACTCTGTGTGTGTGCAAGTGTTCATGCATGCACACTGCAGTTCAGGATTTTTTTTTTAAAGTGTGGGTGATCCAAAAATTGTTTTTTTTCTTTATGTATATCAGTTGTTAAAGGACTAAAGCTGATTCCCTTCTTTGGCTTAGGTTTTGCTTTCATTTAAAGGTAAGCAAGCTGTTATCATGAAAGGATAGACTAACAATATCAGAAGTACCTATTTCAGTCTTGTTGAACTTCATATTAATATTGACTTACATTCTAGCAGTAGATAAATTATTTTATCTCAATAAATTAGAATTTTTTTCAGTACTTTACCCACACTTTTGTGGTCTGTAGTAAAGCAATTGAAACCTAAATGTGTGGAGGGAGAGGAAGTTGCCCTGGATTCCAGCTGTGAGATAAAGCATTCTGCACAGGCGTGTTTTGCTAGCTATGGTATGACAAAGACTAGCTTCACAACTCAGGTGTTTTTTAAGGAGCCACTGCAGTACAAATGATAAAAAATCCTCGGTGGTGAGGCATATTAAACCGGATTTGTGGGAAATACAAGCCTGTTGAGGATAATTTCGTACATGTGCTGGAATTTGCATTTTTCCAGGGGCTGGCAGTGCCACAGCACAGCAGCACACCGCCCTCCACTGGGCCCCGCTTAGTCATGACCACCCCTCCAGCACAGCAGGCTCTGAATGTGGTATTCCTTTCATTTCTTCAGGGGGTTTTCCCCTCCTTAAAAATAAAATCAAATTGAAAACCAAAAAAGTAAAAACCAACGAAAAACAAACTGAAAGGAGAAGACAGGAAAAGGCCAGATAGTTCATATCGTTATTTGGGGAGATCCTTCAAAAAGCCCTCTGAGGAGAAAAGTGCATGCAGATTCCCAGGTGCAGGCTAAAGCCTAGTCAAGTAAGTGGTGAATATTCACAGGGGTTGGTTCCTTATTCTGTTATTTGCGTGAGCAGAGCCATCATCCAGAGGCAATGGCCAAAATCTTCTTTATAGGATCTGTGCCCAAGTAGTAGCAGTGACATAGCTGAAAATTCATTATGGAGTTAGAGTTATACTGGTTTTTAAGTACCATTGTTGTGCAGATAGAAAAGTTCCGCTCTTTGAAGGTATGAGGCATTTTTTTTATACTAATGTCACTGCATTGGAAGGATGAACTAGGATTTTTTACTTAATTTTTTAAGAAATGAAATTGTTGTATTTTTTAATAAAATTTACTCTAGTTGAGAGACTACTTGTATAATAGACTGTCATCTCAGCAGAACATCCTTATTCTCCTGATGTTGGGTAAATTGTTGGATAAACTGAATGAAAATTCCTGAGGAAACTAAGCATTAAACTTCTCTTGAATCTTTGGCAGGTTTGACTCAGCATTTAGTTACAGACTACAAGCAAGTTGTAAAACTGCTAGAAGAAGGAATAGCTAAAAGGTATTTAATATAAGAAACCATCTCCATCTGTATTTAACACTTCAATCTCTGCGTGTCGATTTCAAGGATGTTTATTTTACCGACTGTGTTGCCAGCGCTTTGTCATGACAGGATGTCAGATTTGGTGATCCTGCTTATGACATACACATAGGATGTTACCTGTCCTCATATTTTCCACAGCAAGAGCTACAAGAACTCATGAAGTTGCTTCCTCAAAACTGATCCCATGCTGACTTACCCACAACATTCCACCATCTGTCTGTGATAAAAAATGCTAGCCAAGAAAACATTTTGCTGTAAACACACATCTGTTTTTCGCCTTCACTTGCTCATGATACTTTAGACTGCATAGCTTTCAACTCACTTGGTCATGTAATTAAGTGATTTAAAACTGCTGAAAATATAATGTATACTTATTTATTTTCTGAAAGTAGTTGGTTTACGATTATTTGGTTTTATTTCTATAAGTTCCTAGTCCAAATTTTGTGTTTGCTATCAGAGAACAGTGGGATTTGTAACACTAGTAAGCCAGTGATTTTGGCTCTTGTTAGTTAAGACACTCTTTTGACAAGAAGCAGTGAGTATCTTTACAGTAATGGAAAAGAATTATATTTTAAAGGATCCTCCAAATCCTAATCACAGTTCCAAAATTGATATTAAGTCTTATCATAAGAGTAGTCAAGGTTTTAGAATAACAGTGATGGTGGGAAGGAAATAAAAACTAAGCTGCATTATCATGAAAAACCCCATAGAATATAACCAGGATTAAGTTTTGCTGTTTCTGCTTGCAGCAATTAATAGATTTAATTTTATGGTAAAAAGAGACTTTCAGTACAACAAAATTCTAGGTGAATACAGGGGTTATGTGGGTTGTGAGTAAATGAGACGTGAACTTACTCTCTACCTTGTGTATTGTTGGAGGTGAGGAGTACTAACACTTCCTCCTCCAAATCTTGGAGCACTTTCTTTTTCTCTTTTGCTCTATAAACTTTGGTACTGTTCTCTTACATTCTCTGCCCACTGTAGGGCTGTCTTCTGTCTTCTGCCCTTTACCTAATTGTTTGTCTCCCTCCTCCAACATCTGGAGACTAGTTCCTGTTCTCCTGCTACCTCAGCTTTGGCTTGCTTGTAATCATGATGTGCTCAGTTGCCTGTAGCTTTTGGCAGTGGCCCCTCACATGACTGTGGAGGAGGTGTAGACAGCAGAGAACAGCAGGGAGGAGAGTCCTGGCTTTGCCCTCATGCCCTGGGCACTCAGCAGCATGCACACAGCTGCAGCTCTCTGCTCTCTAGTGCAACTGGTCTCTGTAGTACTGGGACAGCTGGGCTTGTAACAAAAGCATGGTACCACAGCCCTTTTCTGCACTACTAAGATTGCATGCTGTTGTTGAGGGTAGATATGGCAAAACTGGTGATAAAGGCTGCACATATAGCTGATACTCAAGGTAAGCTCAAAGGAGAAAAACCAGTGTCCAGCTTTCGCCCTAGACAAAATCCTGCTATCTCTGGGTTTTTCTACTCAAAACAGCAATAAAGAGAGTAGAATTTCCGAAAGTTTGCATTACAGAGGCAGTGGGAGGGTCCTGCTGCTCCTCCTTCTGGGACCAGTTCCTGCTTGCCAGAGCACACTGGGTCAGAGCATGAGAGCCGTGTGACCGGTCTGTCCGTGCCATAGAGTCACGCAAGTGCCACACAGTGAATTACAGTATTCATTTAGTACTCACATGGGTAGACCTGTTTGTCTCATTGGACTCCTCCAGCAGTGTAAAAGAGTTGTATCAGCATCAAGGAACCCCAGAAGTGGTGTATTCAGGTTTTTGAACCCTTTGGATATGCCAAGGGATAAAAACAGGGGCAAATGGAGAAGATGTGCTGGGCTTGTACACTCTGTATTGGGGATGAGCTGTTTGATGCTGGCTGTACTTCTCTGCTGTGTTCCATGCTTATGCAACACCTTATACCTGTGCAGTAAGGCTGCTTTGAGATATCGCCTCAGAGTGCTGCTGGTGGAGAAAAACACCTCTAATTGATCCTCAGCTTCCACCCTTCCAGGTTCTCTGCCAAATGCTCTGGGATCAGATCCAAGAATGCAGCCTGCCATATTCTCCAAGTTTCACATTCTTTTATTTATCTGCTGTATTTGTTGATTTTGATTTCCCTGAATACAGGGAAGTAACCCTTTGTGATTGAACGGTTTGTTCTTCTTTCTAGAATCACAGCAGCTACACATATTCACAATGCCAGCAGCAGATCCCATGCTATCTTCACCATCCACTACACCCAGGTTAGCTAAAAATAACACAACTTCCTTTTCACTTTCAGAAGCATTGTTCACTGTGTTGTGCATTGTTTACTTGCCACTATTTTGTGCTGTTTGTAGTAATGGTGGAAGCTGTTACTTATTTCCTTTGGCTCACACTGCAGATGTGCTGTGTGCTTATTGAAGTGCTCTGTTTCTTTGTGCAAGCTTATAGTCAGAAGTGATGCCAAAACCTCACTTTAAAAAGAAATGTTCTCAGTTTTCATCAGCCCTTCGAAATGCAATAATCCTCCTCAGATGCTGTGAAAATTACATGTAAATATGTTTGAAGTTATGATTTGTCACACTTATTTAGGATTCTTAATTGAAGTACAGCGTTGGTTTACACCAAAATTTTGTATCTGTCCAGCTTTTTAGATGTGCTCATCTCTTTAGCATTTGGCATCCAATACTCTCCCTGAGACAATGCAGCCTTTCTCTGGAGGAATTACATCCTTCCCTGGCAGGGAAGGCGTTCAGTGATCCAATAGACCTTTTCTATCTCACACTTCTAACATCCTGTAATCACAGAACATTTTGGGATATTTTTCCTTAGCTTCACAAAAGACCTTTGGAATACATTAGTGGAAAATAACTCTGCAAGGTCTACAAGAAAGCCTTTCACAGTCTCTAGGCAGTAAATGTTTTTTTCAAGAGGAAATTGGCACAAGAGGGTATTTTCTCTGTGGGGTGAGAAAGCTGTTGAGTTAATGGTTTGAACATAGTCAGAGGGTCAAGGTCACAAACAAAGGCAGTGAGAGAGTCATGTACAACTCAGCTTCAAACAAAAGAGCACATCAATTTTATTTTCATTAATTAATTAAGGGTAATAGTCTTCCTTATTTATGTTTTTCTCTTCAGGCTATACTGGAGAACAATCTTCCCTCTGAAATTGCAAGCAAGATCAACTTAGTGGACCTTGCAGGCAGGTAATAATATACTAAAGGGCAAAGAGGTAATTTTCTCTGAAGATGCTGGCAGTACTGTCTTAAAAGATGAAGTTTAATATTTTAAAATTTCATTGACCTAACAGTAAGCTTGACTTTCCTATAAAGTAACAGGGAAATTAAGCTAATATTGTAGTTCTTCTGTACTGGGTATTGGTTTTTATTGGGGAAGGGAATTCCTGGGTCCTCAGGTCCAATACTGTGCTGTTGCATGCGTTTAAGGTAATCCCATTCAACTCCATATTCTTATTAAGTGGCTTTTCCAGTAGCTGTTGTTGGAATTACTAAATCTGAGCTTGAAAAGAGAAGGAGAAAAGGGAATGTATTCCTCGTGGCTGCCTAGCATGGGCAGGAGAAAATAGTTATATCTCACTGTTTATGTTGTTCATATTCCAAAAGTTCCCAAGTCTCTGATCTTTGCTATGCATTTCAGTGAGGAACATGTGGTTGTGCTGGATGTAGAGGAAAACAGAAAATGGAAGTTGTGCTGAAGAGTTATAGAACAGTTACAGAAAAGGACTTCTGTTTTCTCAGGAACATAAATTGCCGTGCATGTATGGTTAGAGAAAGTGGTACTGAGGGAATATACAGACTTTTGTACTGAACCAATCTGCCCTTGTGGAGTTGTGAAATGTATATTGGCTTTTTAAATTCAGAACCACTATGATTGGGTTGCCCAGTTCCGACTTGAGTTTATATTTTGGTGGGTCTTTAAGAATATCCTGCACCAACAGCCTTTGCTCGTGGTTGTTTGGACTTTCTGAAATAGAGGACAATATAAAATATTCAAAGTATATGGGCTTTTTCATTTCAAAGCTCATAATTTCTGGTTTTTCGTATTGCTTGAAAATACACAATGTTTTCATATTGACTGTATGTTAATAATGAAGTGTTTTAATTTATTTTGCATTGCCTTTTTCATGCTTGCTTGCTACAGTGAAAGGGCTGATCCCAGCTACTGCAAAGATAGAATTACCGAAGGTGCCAATATTAACAAGTCATTAGTTACACTTGGAATTGTCATATCCACTTTAGGTAAGCATATTAGTTCTTTATATTGAAGGGTACTGATAAAAGCATATGACTCACTCACCATGTGTTGAGTGTAAGTGTTTATTTGCATTTACATCAAAAAGCTCTACAGAGCAGCTGTGTGGTGTCTTCATAAACTGTAATGACATCTCAGAAAATTAAGTAGCCATGACAGAAAAAAATAACCCCTTTCCTGAGCTCTTTGGTATGTCTCCTTCAGCACAAAATTCTCAGATGTTCAGCAGCTGCCAGAGCATTAACACCATCACAAGCGAAGGGGAGGGCAGTCATGCGGACAGCCCTCCCTCCGGCAGCAGCAGTGGGAGCAGGCGGCCGGCTTACATCCCCTACCGTGACTCCATCCTCACCTGGCTTCTGAAGGACAGTCTGGGGGGCAACTCCAAGACCATTATGATTGCCAGTGAGTTTGGTTTCTATTAATTGTTTAATGTTTTGCACTACATTGTGCCTTTACTATACATCTCTGCTGCAGTGAGAAGACAGCTGTAACACTTAGAATCTGTCCTTGTAGAGATTTTCATAAATACTTCATAGAATACTCAGGGAAATGAAAATGCATGCTGATTGTGCATGAAATTATGTTTAAGAGTCTTACCAAGGTCATAGCTTTGATTTTAGGTGATTCATTCATTTATAAATACAATCTGGAGAAGACATTCTCTGAGCTTAATGAGATAACCCTAGGGATATTTTTTGTTTTATTTTTTAAAGAAGCAAGACTAAAAAAAATTAAACCTTTTTGAATAGTGATGGGTTAAACCGAATGCTTTTTAAAATTGTGTTATTTGTTTTCTGTCTGTAGCTATCTCACCTGCCAGCTCCAGCTACAATGAGACCATGAGTACCTTGAGATATGCTGCAAATGCCAAAAATATTATTAACAAGCCCAGAGTAAATGAGGTGAGGCCTTGAGTTCTACCTGAAGCAGCCTATGTAGTCACAATTTGTCTTCTTCTCAGTACACAAAATAATTAAGCCTTTAAATAATGGGAATAATTTTGTCCGCAGAACCTGAGCTTCATTTATTGCCTGTTCTAGGAATGAGCTCTGACTTTTTGACAGATTTATTTGTTTGATTGTGCAGAGGTCCTTCACAGGCTGCACAAGTTAAAAGATGGCAGAGTATTAAGGAGAGAGTCAGGTGCTGCATTGGAGGCCTGAATTTTACTGCTGCCCCTGCTATCCCATTCTTGTTCAATTCAAGATGTTCCAGATGCTTAAGGCAGATTTTCAGTGTGTTCTTTTTTCTCATTTTCCACTCTTACTCTTTGATAAGTCCACATTTAGCAAATGTGAAAAACATTAACACTCTCAATCAAAGACACAGTGCTAAAACAGATTGGAGGTTTTAGGTACTATAGTCATAAGAAGCAGCATTAAAAATAATTCATGGGGAAATGCATAATTCTGTCTGTCTATATGGCAGAATTCAAGCAGCACGTAACAATCTGGATCTACAGTCACATATGCCAGGAATATAAAACCCTAGAGTTGCTGCTCTGCAACTGAGCATTCTTGACCTGGAATTCTGCATGAGGCTCCCTTTACATGTGATCACATAACTTAAGGACTGAATCACATATTTAAGGAACATACAGTTAATTTACGTTTCAAAACAAGTCTCAATTCCAGCCATTTCCTAATCTTTAATCCATTGACTTTCCAGCTTTGGTAGTATTCTTTTGTGATTTTGTGATTTGGCATGAGTGTATCAAGATTTTGTTTTATAGATAAAAGAATTGTACTTCACTCTTTGCTTTCCTAACAATACGCTGTTAAATTTGGACAGAAGGAAACCCCTCTAATCCTAGGTTTCCCAATTTTAACTTACATCTGAATTACCAGTGCCTGTGAGTAGTTTTCAGACATCAGTAGTAACAGCAATTAGGTGCTTGGTTTTGCCAGCAGCAGTTCTCAGCTCTATGACAGGCTAAAGTCACATGAACACTCCTGGGTAAGCCTCTCAGCATCCCAACATGTGTATCCATCACTCTCTTGCATAGGCCATGCTAGATACTCAATCCCAGCCCTCTTCCCCTCACTGCAAATTGACCTGGCAGCCCTGAGAAAGCTGATTATTGACTCAAGAGTTTGTCTGAACTGTCTGTGAAAGATGTTTTCCAGAAATTGCCAGTGCAGAAACGCTTACTCTGAAAGTGAGACAAATGCCTCCATACAAGCAGACAGGAAATTCTTTATTTATCAGCTGTAAGGGCTTTTAATACCATCCTTGATGATATTCTGACTCAGTCTCCTCTAATCGGATTTTACATACCAGCATTAAATAGCAGCATCTTTCTGATGCAATGTAGCTCTATTGAAGATAAATCCTTAAAAGTAATGATTTATCCATCTAGTTGTGATGGGAACAGATGCTATGGTAGGTCTGTGTTCGGAAGAGAGATGGAACAAAGTTTATGGTCAAAGAGAAACTATCCAAGATGAGAACCACCTGTCCCTAGGCAGTATGTCTCAGGGGCCTGGCAGAGCGAAGCAAGGAGTACTGTTGTGAGTTTACCTATTCCCCTCTTCTCCTGGCTGTAGGAATACCTCTACATTGATTTTTTTTAGCTAGAATTTTTTTAAGACTGATTTTTCCAACGGTTTGTGTCTCAATGTTTCAGGATGCAAATGTGAAACTGATCAGAGAATTGAGAGAAGAAATTGATAGGTTGAAAACTATGCTGATGAGCTTTGAACTGGTATGTAGCAACATTTCCCTACTGGAGCTTTTATGTTGCTTTAGGTAGCTTGCTTTCATCTCATCTGTTTATCTTTCCATGTTTATCGTAACTGGAGAGAAATGGAACTGTTCGCTAGGTGATTTTGCAAGTGTTATGAGGTTAACTGCTTTCCTGTCATTTCTCCTCTTTTTGTCACTATGTTGATGAACCTGAAGTATAAGTAGTCATGTAATGATTCAAAAGGATTTTCTTGCCTGTCTTTCATGGCGTTGGATGGTTTACCTGTCCAGAAATACCATGGAATAGAAATATTTAATTTTTAAGGGTATGGAAGCTTCAAGAGATGTTTAACACTGCCTGCACACTCTTTCCCCCTCCAAAAAAGTTGTGAACATCTGTGAGCCCTCACAGTACAGCTGAGATCCCTTGTGTTTTTCTCTGTTGGAATAATAATAGTGGCTTGGTTTTAAGCCGTGGAGAGAATGTTTTGCTGGGAGAGACAGTAAATACACTTCAGGATTTATTTACACAGAACTGTCTCTCAGTTATTGCTTTTCCACCAGTTCTTTACACCAAAAAATAGCATGCAATAGCTAGAGAGATGTAAGCTAGATGCTTGAAGGCAGCATGTGTATTTTGTCTTTCCTTCTCTTGAGTACATCACCTTGAAATGCTGGAGAGTGAAAGAACATGCCTGCCAGCTGTGAATGAGAAAACTAACATGTAGATCTTGGTGGCTGTTGTTTGTACAGAGGAATTCCAGTCCCTCTTGGAGTGATGACAGGGATGGAAATCTGACTGAGCTGGTCCTTCAGAATGAAATGAAGGTGTGTATGATTCACTTGATGCTGTAACTATCTCCTGTTCCCCAGGGGGATAGCATTGCTATAGTTGTGAAACTACAGTGAAAACTTTTTTTGTCTTAATCCTGTCCTTTTTGCTCTACAGATGCAGGAAGCTGCCACCCTCAATGCATGTTGAGTGTGCTCTACCAGTTTGTGACAGAAGTGTTGTGTCCTTAATGGGACACAGTCCACTGTGTATCACAATGTCTGCACAATCTAGCCCTTGTTTGAAAGCTGTCTCGACATATTCCAGTAACTCATTATACAGAGTCTGTCCCTTCTAACATAAACTCCGATTTATTCAAAGGAAATTATTGTACACTTACCAAAATTACTGAGATTTGTTCACTGGTAACCTGGAAAGGTTTTGCAGACCTTGAGTTTTGCCCAAAGACAGGTAAAATAACCTGTTAGCATGATCAAAAAGAAAAATTAGCCTACTTAGTAAGTGAAACCATTCTCTCTCCTATTCTTTAAGATTGACAAATTGACCAAAGACTGGACAGATAAGTGGACAGACAGGAAAGCCATCATGGAAGAATACAGTGTGGACATCAACAAAGAAAAAGCTGGAGTAACAATAGGTTCTAATTTACCTCATCTAATGGCCATGGATGATGATATCCTCAGCACAGGAGTGGTGCTGTATCATCTCAGGGTGAGATATGGTCACTTGTCTTATTTTACCGTTTAATTTGAAAGTATTTGTTTTCTTTGTAAGTGGAGGGTGGTTAGGGTGACATTACAACAACAGCTATCAAAACAGGAAGGTTAGATTCAAGACATAAACAGATTACAAGACATGAAGGGGGGAAAAAGCAAAAAATACATGGAAATGGAGAAGGAGAAGAATTTATATATAAATACAAGTTGACCACTAAAGAATGCATGTGCAAACCATTTGATATTGTATTACAAGAAAAGCAAAGTACTCAAATTAGGCATTAGTATTTTGTCTAAAAACATGAGGGCAGTCGTGTGTGTGTGTGTGTATGTGGAAACATAAAGGATGGTGCTCAAAGTATAGCAGACATACTGATCCAAATTTTATGATGCATTTGTATACTTAAGACTGGAATATTTGAATATGTATAGATAAAAGTCTACTAATAAAAAACCTTTATCTAGATTTTGTGGAAATAAATATAGTTTAGGGACACAGGATTTTTTTATTCCTCTTAAAAATGACAACAAATATTTAGAACAGAAATTATGTCGTTCTTCTCTCATGTTGAAAGAGAAACTTAATTAGTTTTTCTCATGCCAGCAAAAAGAAATTGTACCAGGTAATAATTAGGGACCAAGTATTTATGTCCAGTGCTGATCAACATGCGACTTCAACTACTCAACCCTGCTTTAACATTAGATATTTATGGGAAGCAACTGCTACTACTTAGATGTTTTTCTATTATGTGCCATTTTGGAAAAAGCAAATACTTTCCCATACTAATTTTGACAACACCTAATTTAAATATATTCATTTTAATGGCGTAACCTGTTTTGAAGGGTCACCTTCTGAAGCCGTTCATTACTCTGTCACACTAACATCTTTGTCCCTTCTTTCTTTGCTTCTAGATGCTGCCTTTTCTTTTCTTTGTGCTTTACATCTTTTAGTCTCTGGTGTCTGTTACCTTCATCTGAACAGCAAGAAGGTAAAACATTAGCTGTTCCTTGCAAATTAGGGCTTCAGCATATAACAATATTTTACATTGTACTTCTAGAGAGACATCATAGCAGCAGTTTTCAGATCATGCAAAATAAATACTGTGTTACTCTTTCACTCCCCTGATATTTCATGGTATTAATTGCACTAATCGATGCTGCACCTATGCTTAATTTTCTGGCTTTCATTAGTAAAAGATGTATGTTTTCCTATGATTTAACTGACCTTTTTTGCATAGCTTAAAAATACAAAATTTGTTTATTGTTATAGTAAAAGGTTCCTAACTTCATAACCTTTTTTGAAAGCTGAAGTACTCCCAAAAGGGAAAGGGCCAAGCAATCCTACTCTATTGTTCTGTAATGTACCTTAGGAATTCTACCCTTAGTCATGAGACACAGCCAGAAGAGGTAGCAACGTAAAAACACTTAAACAGATGTGAAGGTGTGCTGTGATGTGCTCAAGTCACGTTGTGCAGTTGTTTCATCAGAAACATCTTTCTCTTTTTCTGGTGGAATACTCAATATTAAGTTAGAAAAGAGTATAAACATTACAACTATTAGCTCAGTGACGGTCCTGGTTTGTGGTTATTTTTGTTTCGTTTTCTCAAGTTGGGTGGGCTTGCTTGTATCATATCTGTACCCTTGGTCTCGTCTGCAATTTTTAGTAGGATTTAAACTCACCCAGAAACACTCCACTGAGTGGGATACTGTTGAGAATTTCCTGAGCCAATACTGCTCAGCCAACACACTTTTCTGAATTGAATTGTATTACCAAAGAGTTAGTTCAGCAGCTTGGAAAAAGTTCCTTTTGGAATTACTATAACTATTTCTTTACCAAAGAAGATAATTCAAAGTGAATAAGGTAATTAATAAAGACATCTTTTAGGAGTTGATTTATTTCACTTTGCATAAAATACACGTTGCTAACTCACTTGATTGAGTGATGTGAGTCAAATGCCATATGCACTGTAAGTTTTCTAGAAGCTGTGAGCAACCCAGGTGGATATTTTGCGCTTGAGTCTGTGGAACGTTAAACTGACGTGTAGCTTGGTAATTACTCCAAAGCAGAGGCACAATCCAGCTTTCAGCCTCTCCAGCTGAAATGAAGTCTTAGCAGGGCTCTTGCCTGAGGGATCTGTTAGTTGGTTCAGACAGCTGAGCTCTGCGAGGAGCTTTATGATAACCATTCCCTTTCTGTCCAGTGCACAAACCCACTGTGATTTACCCATAATTACCCATAGCTGGGTCACCTTGAAGCAGTGCACAGCTTCTGTTTTCCCAGTCTTCAGGCTTCCAATTACTACTTCTTGCTTCGTCTTTAAATCTAGGTTTTACAATATGCTTGGAGCAGAGAGCATATTCAATTGGTTCTGATTTAAATACAAAATCACGTTGTTTACTGCCCATAATTAATTTTAATATAACTGAAAGACTTGCCACTAAAGTAATTTTAGAGTGCATTTACCAATCACATTACCATAACCAATTACAGTGTCTCTTTAGAATTGGGAAATCTTCTTGCTTTGTTTTCTTAAGAAAAAGCACAGAACCAATAGACAGATGGTAAATTTTTGGCAGTTTTTTTCTTATGGTATTGTTTAAATGACTCTTTTTTATTGGTATTTGAAGGCAACCATAAAACTACTGTCTCACTTCCACTGCTGACCCATATTATTGTTCAAGTCTTCTTATTCTGGAGACTTCTGTTCCCAGGCAGTTCTTTTCCTTGACATTATTGAATCTTCACGTTTGGGAACTTGCCCATATACCATAAGCACCAGGAAGACTTTTCATACATGTCATTTAAGTTTCAGAAAAAAGTTCTTTAGTAGTTAGATTGAAGAGCTCATCATCTACAACAAAACACCCTTACAAATTAGGAATCCTGTTACTTTTAAATTTGAAAAGCATGGTTAATTGAACAATCATTTTGCAGCGTCTTTCCTTCTGCATTATGTTTATTAAAATAATTATATCATTTCTGCAAACACCAAGTATCACTGTAAAAGTTCAAAGCATCAGGATGCGTGTTCGTATTCAAAATATTGGACTTGAGCAATTGGTCCAAAAGTTGTCCACTGAGGGTTACTTTATCTACTGGAGTCATAGAAGCTGACATAGTTTCAGGATGAAGAGTAATTGCTACATTATGGGGGACAGTGGGCTGAAATATTACGAAGTACACAGTATTTACTTCAAGCAATTCAGTCATTCAGAGGCAATTTATTTTAAATGTGTCATAAAATGAAGTACCAAAGCTTTTTAAAGTAGTATATGTAGTCTTTTTTTCTGTAAACAACATTTAAATTAGTTCTTTTCTTGCTTTAGGAAGGAACAACCAAAATTGGAAGAAGTGACTCAGACCAAGATCAAGACATTGGTAAGAGAATATTACAACTTATTTTGTGACATGGTCAGGTCAAACCAAGAGGTTTACATTTGGCATGTTTAATAGCCAGGTCATGTTTCTATTTGTCAGCTCTCTTTATTGGAGAACATAAGTAGAAGAGATTAATTGATGCGGGGCCCAACAATTAATAATGAGTGTTTGCCAAAATATATGATTATTTTTTTTTTAAGAGTCCAGAAAGTCAGTGGACTTGACCTAACTGAGATATCTTCAGAATTTTCTTCCCTCTTGTGAAATGCTACACTAGAACTTAAAAATATCTTCATCTTACATCCAAATTCTCAGATATTCTACCCTAAACTAGTGGCAGAAGTGATCACAAGACATTGAAAATGCTTTTCAACTCTGCTTGTGCAGAGTATTTTAGATATAAAATCCAAATTATTCAGAATAGGTCTTATTTAATTTAATTTCTGCTTTTAATTTTAGCAGTCAATCTCAGGAGCTAGATACTATGATAGAGAACTGAAACTTTATACTAAAATTAGAAAATCTGTGGAATCTCATCTTTGGTTAAGTTCTGCTAAGCTTGGTTATGTTTGATTATTTTCTGCTAGGTTAGTGAATTATAAACAATAAATGCCATAATGGCATTAAGAAAATTCAAGATAATAGAAGAATTTGCACATCAGCTCCCAAATCAGAAAGTGATATGTAATTTTCCAGTACCAGAAATAAAGAAACAATCTCACTATTTTCAATAGTGAGTTTCAGTAGTAAGTTGTTTCTGTGATTAATTATTTGACTAGCAGGATTTAATCTCCTTGTTTTGCACATGATGTAGTTCTCTGGGGTATGAAGTATGCATAGAGTCAAACAGTTTGTGGTACTCCATTCTGAGGAAGACAGGCTAAACCCAGCCCCTTCAACAGGTGAGATGAATCTCTGCGTTGTAGTTTTGCAGGGACAGTGGATTGAAAGGAATCACTGTCTGATAGACAACCACTGTGGGGTTGTGACTCTGCGGCCGGTTGCAGGTGCACACTGCTCTGTGAATGGGTGTGAAGTGTCTGGGTCATGCCGTCTGTCACAAGGTAAGGCTTGTTTTTTCTGTGAGTGCTGCATTATATCACTGGAGTTTAGATAAAGAATTTATGGAGCTTGAGCAGATCAAAGAAAGACGTCTCTCAGCCTGCTGCCAGCTCCACGAGTGTCGCAGTTGGGGCGGACGCGCGACACACACTGAGTCCAGTGTAAAGTGCAGGCAAAAAGCGTTTATTCCAAAAGCCAGTGTCATATATACACTTTTGTATGTTTATCATTTGTGCTCATTGTCCATTGGTTACTTAACTACTACAACAGGTTCATTGGCTATTTTAACTACACTATACTATTATTAGTTATCTACAATACAGACATCCCAAGAATCCAAGCAGAAGCCAGCTGCAGCTGCGCTTACTATCTACTCCCTTTATTGTTTCGAATTTCTTGCTTCTCTTGGTTAAGCTTCTCACGGATAGACATGGATTGTGCTGAGATCAATGTCAAACTCGGACTCAGACAGGCTTTCTGATCTGCTGTCAATCTCCACACACGAGGTTTGATCCATGGCTGGAGCTGGGACAAGTAAATTAAGTACCTCACAGAAGTAAGATTAAAACATTGGTGACAATGTTCTGCCTCCTTTTGACAGCAGTAGTCTGTAGGTTTCTGAAAAGGGAAGGTGTGTATTCCGAGACACCATTGTGGAAAGCAGTGGAGATGGGCTCTAAGCCAGCTGGCCACTGAAAGGGTTTCTTGGCAATTATATAACATGGTTGAAATGACCTTCAGCATTTTCACAGTCTGTGTAGGTGGAAGCTAATAGCCACTAAGTCACAGGCTATGACAATGAATTCTGATTAAATGGATCAGGCTTCCATACTTTTAGGTTGTTCAAAGTAACAGTCCAGCTTCTGGGAACTTGCAATGGTCTAGACCCTTAACAATATAGTGCAAAAACAAATTTTCAGCAGTGGATTTGGCATGAAGTCATGCTGGCCTTTGACATGAACAGGGAATTTACAGTTATGTTTAGTATGCAGAGATCTCCAAGATCAGTTTGCTTGGATGCTGTCATTACAGATTGATAGCTCTGCCATTCCGTAGTGGCAAATTTTAAAAATAGTTCCCTGTTCTGTGGTGTTCAGAAAGCTGTTGTCAGAATTTAACTTTTTTTTAACATACTATTCTACAGTAGTTTGATGAATTATGTCACTGTAAATATCTAATAATTTTGTTTTCACAGGGGCCCTTGTTGTCCTTGGCAAATCTCATAAGTTTAGATTCAATCACCCAGCAGAAGCTGCTATCTTAAGGCTAAGAAGATCAGTAAGTTCTGAAACTGTTTTTCTCTCCTGATTTTTCTCCTTTTTTCCTATTTTTTTCTTCTTAAAAGCCAGCCTGATAAAGATAATATTTCATCTCATCATCATATCACTTGCTTCATTTCCTCCATCTAATGGTCTATAATGACACTAAACCTTTTGTGGGAGGACACTAGCACTTCTTTCAGATGTGCTTAGCGAAAGATGATGCAGATCCCTTGAATAATTTACTGTTTCCTATTTCCAGTCATGACTACAGTAGGCTTGAAATGAAAGGCAGAATGCTGCAGTGAAAAGATCAGTTAAGAATCTTTCCGCATCTGATAATTTTCTGAGTTATCTTCTTTGTCATTTCACTGTCTTGAATGAAGTACAGTAGAAGAATTGGAAAATTTGTGGGATTAAGTACTTAAGTATTGTTGACTCTGAAAGCAGTTAATTGTTACACACATCAGAAATAGATAAAATATTTCTTGGTATGTTAAACTCAGGAACTAACTACTGTAAGATACTATTTGGATAGCTAGTTTGATAATGTTTAAGAACTGAGATAATTCTTAAAACGAATGACAAACCTTGCTAAAAAATCTGACTTAAAAAAATACAAATTTTCTCATTTAGGATTTAACCACATTATCAACTAATACTGGCAAGAGTCTACCTTTTAAAATGGATTTTCATTTATTAACATTTTATACTTTCCACTCTTCCGTCCTTTTGCACTCACTTCGAGATAAGGGGCTTAACTTCTGTTTGTTTTCATTCTTAATTTCTTGATTAATGAAACATGCATTACATTAAAATAGAGCTGCAAAAAGAGATGTACTCAGTAACAAATACTTAGCAATTTTGCTAATTACCAAAGACTAAGCAGAAGTGTAAGTGAGATTATAAACTCATTTGGGAGGTATTATGCAGCCTTGCACACAATAGCAAAGGATGACAGAACTAATGATAACTTGGAAGTTCCTGGGTTGCTCTGCTTTTTTTAAATTCCTGTCTTATGTTCTGTGCTTTCTGTAGATTAATGAAACCCCACCCACTCTGAGCTGTGGAGCTTTGGACTGGCTCAATTTGGATGGAAGTTACACCAATTCTCCACACTATATCCTTTCCTCTCTTTACAAGTAAGTTTAAAACTAAGAAAAGAGCAACCGAATGAACAATTTCTCTCGTGGGATGATGTCTGAAATAAGGGACTTGGTTCAGACAAAAGTAAGCTGTATACAGAATAAGTCCCATCACGTTTTTCAGTAGCCAAATAAAAATGTCAGAGAAAATACATTGGCCAACCAACTAAAATAGAGCATTAAGATATACAAGCAACAAATCTGCAAAGTTATTTACTGATGCTCTATTAAGAAAATGCCTCAGATGAGACTGTCAGCCTTCATTTAGTTCACTTGGACATCTGCTTTACAGATAATCTGTAATTTTTACAGTATTGTTATTTAATGCACAGAATGGACTTTTCAGGATATGACTTAGCCAAGGTAATTATTACCAATTGACTTTCCCTGCTAATTTGCTGTGGAAATCAGGTTTGCTCATAAATTCCCTTTAGTGCAAGTCCTCATTGAGCCCTTCATCTCAGAAAGCCAATGTGATTCCTTGTTTGTTTTTTTTAAACTGAGCAGTAAATAAGGCATATACTGCTTTTGAAGTGATGAAGAGCTGCTCATACTCAGTATTTAGTGTACGCTTTTAGGGCAGAGGCTTTAGGAAATGGAAATGATTGGTGTGATGAAGATGGTGATTAATGTGTGTCAGGAAAATGAATTGAGATATGTTCTGTGTTTCAGTTCATAACATTGAAAATAAAATATTGCAGAAATAAATTTAATTGGCTTCTTTTTATCTTTTAATTCCTCTCAGCCTGTCACATTCAACAAACCTGTTAAAGGCAAGAAACAGCCATCTTCTCATTTGTATCTGTTGATGTTCTGCTTCTTGCTAGGGTGTTTTTGGTGTGGTAACATACTGGGAATCTTTTATATCTTTCTAGAGGAAATATCTCATGTTTATGAGCATAAAATGTTATCTCTGTTTTGAATATTCTTTATGCTTCTAGTCAAGTGCCTTGCTTTCTGCCCCGGATAGTGTGGTTTTACATGTTCTCTTTAACGTATTTAAGCTCATATCTAATCAAAAAAGCACTTGCTTTTCATTTGCCGCAGTGATACTTGTCTATACAAAATGTTACTTCATTTTGTTTCTTTGCTGAAGAACGTTTTGCACATCATTGCTGTTATTTTCTTAGGAAAAATTACAAAGAATTTTAAAAATAAGGGTTTGTCTTATGACCTTCAGATGTGCACACCAAGGTGCTCTCTGTGTTGCTAAAGACATTAGTTGTGGAGCTCTTGTCACAAGTTTTTTGATGAACCTAGAAAAACCTGAAGAAATCCTGAAGCATTAAAAATTGCTTAGCACAAATTTGCACTCAGTTTTCCCCTTTCTAACCTGACAAAACTGCAGAACATTTCTGATTGATTTCTTTTCCAGACCGTGTTCGGATATAAGATTTGTTTGTGTTGATCAATTTTTTAATCACTGGACAGGATATTACAAGCATATTACATTGCTTGAAATTACCCTCATGCTTACCTAGAGGGCTTCAGATGGTTGCTTCAGTAAAAATGAAACACATTATGGTATTGCATTTGCTTGGGTTTTATCAGTGCCCATCTCTTACAGGAATGAGCTGTAAACTATGTCTAATAATAGTCAGTGTTCACCTTACATAATCCAGTGGTCCTTTTATCCTTTTGGGTAGTTATTTGGCATAGGCGAACTGAATCGATCCACTCAGCCTTCCTTTGCAGCAACCTTTGCAGGAAAACATAAGAACAGGGAAAGCTGAGTGTGTGACTTGTTCTCTGTCCCACTCTCACCTGAAAGTTCTTGGTGCTCTCCCAGCTGCTGGAAATCTGCAGCTTCTTCTACTGAAAATTACAATAGCATCTCTATGTACAATAGGCTTCAGTGAAGTTTTCTTGCCTTTTTTTCCCCAAATATTTATGATTTCCTATTTTTATTTTTGCAGTCAAAAATGTAGAAACTGTGAAGAAAACAAATGTTCTCTTGAACTAAGGTAAGAATATTAATGTGTCTAAATCATGCTGAAATTTTTGACACCTTTACCTTTCTCTTGTGCTGCACTGATTTCCTGCAGAAGAGAAGGAAGCTGGACTTTAAGCTTTAATTCAAACTATTTTATCATATAGGAACAAGAATCTGTACATGCAGCTGAGTTACAGGCAAGGCTCTGCAACCATCTTCATATGAGATCTTGTGCAGATGCTTTGCATCTTTATTGTGTCTGCATTTAAAAGCCACAGCTAGAGTGAGGCTTACTCTGAAGTCGCCACCAATTCCCAGCGTATAAGAACCCTTAATGTATTAGATTTTATGCCGATAGTAGGTAGTGGGAATACTCATTAGTACTTTGAAATTTGCTTGGATAAATTGGGTTCTCTTCTGGTGAGAATAAAATTGCTTTAGGGAAGAGTAAAAAAAAAAATTAATTCCTAGCATAGAACATGGTTCATTCATGCAAAGAAGCACAGCAGCTGCAAACAGAATAATTCAGAAATTGTTGAGTTTCCATGGATTTAAGTATCTTTTTCATCAGGAACTGATGGTTCTTTGCTTTCTTCTGGATTTTTTTTTTCAGATCATACCAATGTATATATTACAGTAATGATTATTAATGATATGAGTCTTATCTCTCATGCTGTCAGTATGATGATATTTTTCTCATCTGCCTTTCATGTGTTGAATTACCAGTTCAACCTTTAATTGTACATTAAAATATTTTGAGAAATGAGAGGAAAAACAATTTTCTACCATTGCACACAAATACAAAAACTTAGGCATTTCCTTGAAAAGGGTTGTGAGTCATTATACCCTTATTTGCTTGCTTGCTCATACACCCTACTCATAAGAGCCCCCGCACTTCAAATTTCTGATGTTTGCTGTCAGCCAGCAAACACACACAAGGCTTGTGAATGGCATCAGTCATCATATTGTAGCATCACCACAAATAAGTAGATAATAAAGGTCTTTCTCCTGCCATTGCCTCAATACCATACTGCATATAAATATAAAAAACTCTGATTTTATTGTCTTGCTGGCTTGGAAAAAAAGCCCTCAGGAGTTTTTCCATTAGAGTTCAGTGGTATAGCAGTAGACTGAATTAATTTTGGCTGCTTGGAACATGTTTAAACTCCCTTTCCTTGAAAATACTGATGCTGTTATACTGGGGGGGAAATCCAATACAGCATAACAACATATTTATTATTCTAATGCGGTATAGTTAACTTGTCCAACTGGTATCTGTAAAATACTCTGAGTTCTCACTAACAGCTTCCATTTGAGAATTTCAAAGCGCTCTACCAAAAACAAGACAAAAAAGTTAAAGAAAACTTTTGCATCTCTTAAAAGATCCCTCAAATATTCTGCTTCACAGAGAAATGCACTGTGGCAGTTACAGCAACTCTACAATTTACAGCAGAACCGGGTATAGTGGGTTAACAGGGTAACTAACTAATTCTATATATAACTGACATTGTGAAGGGAAAAACCTGTGTGAGCTGAACTTGAATTTAAAGAGGCAGCATTGACCTTTATTGGAGAATGTGGCTGTGTCTTGTGCCTACGACTCTTTGCCAAAAAGCATCCTATTTCAGAAATGTATTTAAAGGGGTGCCTTAAATAAGTCATTGTCTTACTGTTAATTTGGGGGCTTTGGCAAAGAAAAAGGTTTTGCATAGAAAGGCTAAAAAAACCACACATGAGCACGAGTGTGCTTTTTCTGTAAGCAAACCAGCTAATCAGAAATCTAAATGATACTTCATTTGATGGTAACTTCTGTGAAGGGATTTACTAGGTGTGTACGTTTCCAAAGATCCCTTCTTTCTAAAGGTTCCTGACTCTGCTGGCCATTTTGACTGATTTCGGGCTCCCACCTCCTGCCCACCACTCCCCAACTTTTGCTTTGAATTCTGTGAGTGGCGTTCCTTCGGGAGGGTGAAGGAGGTGATAATACAAGGTCTTCGTATCTCCTTCGTTGCTCTTCCCTTTGCTCTAGGAAAGAGAAGGGAGAGGCTTGGGCCCCTGTGCTAGGCAGAAGCAGACGTACGATCCTGAGCAGCTGCGTGGTGCCTGCTGCAGCTCTGAGCCCCTGCGGGAAGGGCCCCGGATTGGATGCGGGAAGAGGGGGAGGATAGAGCTGGAGAAGGTGGGGGGAGTTGCGCAGATGTGTATTAGTGGATAGGCTTGTAACTCTAACTTGTGACTGCTCTCAGTGTGAGGTTTGCAAGGGTGCAAAATGCCTTGCCAGCATCTTTTTCTCTGCTTTATTTTTAACTCTTTTTCTCTTGGGAAAAATAATTTGTGAAAGACAAACGAGACTTGAACTCTAGGCAGTCAGAAAGATGAGGATGCTAACTTGACTGATGTTTTCTTTGAGAAAACTGGTGAGTTTCAGCTTTTACCAAAAGTGATTATTTTCACTGGAGTTTCTCTATTTGAGCCTTAAGATTCTGTTGCAGCAGGTATTCAGCCTCACCACAGAGCTATTGCTGCCATAGTTACTGGAAGCTGCATTATGCTGTAGCAGCTGCCAGCCTCTGCATCAGCAGTGGAAGTGTTTGGGGAAGAGGGGAGGAGAATTGCACAATAGGATCCCAGAGAGCTGACAACAAAACCGTCTGGAAAAAAAATGTGGATTTACAGATGGTTCATTTAGCATGCATCGTGCAAACTTTGGAGAGGAAAATGAGATGGAAAACCAATCTGGCAGAATCGGTATAGTCTGAACATTTTCTCAGTAATTTGTGCTTATCTTTAGTTTAAGGTTGATGTCTTTTTGTTGTCATTTTACTTGCAGCTTTTAAAGGTTTACTTGGTGGAGGGGGTAACTGTTGACACTTCTTGCTGCATTCGGTACACCCAGAAATCTGCATGCTTTTATGAAATTCTCTGCAGAATTGCTTTTTTTAATATGCTGTATGCTAGAGTATGCTGGTCCTGTGAAACCAAGACTTCACGTATGTCTCAATACCTACAGAAATGAAGCTGTTTCTCTTATGATTGCCCTGAGGTTATTTTATTTCCTGCTTGAACTGTACTGAGTGTAGATTGCTTATGTAGAAAAGCAGGAATATGAGCAACAGCATTCTGTGCTTGATCGCTATATGTCATAGTATTCCAGTGTTTCAATTCTAAACTCAACAGTACATCTGATTTAAAACGTTTTAGATGAAAAGAATTAGTGATTTCACCTACTTATTATAAAATTTGGCTAAATTCTTATGTTAACTGAATTGATACTTGGTTTTAGTTTAGTCATTCAAACATACATTACACGAACTGATTGTTCTTTGAATTGCTTATTAGGTGATTTAGCTGTGAAGTGTGTGTGAATCTGTTATTTTCTTTCTGAAATGACATTGTCATGTCATTTTTTAGTTTAGTTTATCATGTTATTTCCACAAACCAGCAAAAGCATGCTGACATGACATAGCATGTTCGAAGGTAGAAAGGGAGCATTCTGACTTCATGTCCTTGGTTTCAGCAGTTTCTGTGAGAGACATCTGTACCCCAAACTAGCCAGTCATTCTGCTCTCATAGTCAGTATCTCACAGCCAGAGGGAAAACATCCTCTTGCATTTAATGTGTATTATGTAAGTGGCTCTGCATGAATTTTCATTATGTTTTTGTTCCGCTTCAGAAAACTGTCTGTAAGAAGCAGCTTCATAAAAAGGTCTTTAATGTTCAGTCTCTGTATTCAGACCTGGCTTTACTGCCCTGCCTGGTTTTTGTTTCGTGCTACTAAAAAACAGGAGACGAAGCAGAGACACTGAAATAACAGCAGAACTGAATTTTTTATATATACCTGGAGCAACAGCATTTTATTACAGAGACTTTGGCCTTACAGAGGGAGAATTGTACCAACTAGCTACATCACCTGAACAAAAGCAGAAAGAATACTGCGGTGGTTGCTGTGCTGTGTTAGTTTTTCTAAGGCTTAAAGTGAGGTATGTCTATGCCTCGGTACTCTGCCTTTCTGGGGTGTAGTCATAGTGTGGAGCAGTGATTAATACCATCCGTTCGGCCTCCCTCGTGTTCTGCTCTGAGTGTAAGCACACACGGCTGTTGGAAATGCTCTCACAGTTTCATGTTAGTTCAGCAAAAACCCATTACCACACACGTGAGGGAATACACTAGTGCTGCCGAGAACAAACAGCACACTGCCATGTGCATTGTTTGTATTGCTTATTCTCTGATCCTTTATCATGTGGGGGTGGGGTGTGGTTTCAGCAAGGTTAGAAAGCATGGGAAAAGCTTGTGACCCTCTCACAACTGTAAACAGATGTTACCTAACCACTCCTGTGAGCATTGTTGGGTCTCTGGATTGGAACGCATCACTGAGTTGTTTCATTTACTTAAATGTTCTGGGTTTCAGTTTGTAAATGGTTTGAACTCTGATAAGTCAATTTATGTGAAGATTGGCTGAGAGCTAAAAGTCATGGTTAGGAAGAATGAGAGACATTTTATCAGAGGAATTTTACGTAGTTTTGGTAAACAGTTGCAGAACAAGAAATCTTTCTCTACTGTTTTAGTATCATGCTTCTTTTCAGCCTGATGAGAATGATTTATTCAGTTTCCTCAGTCTCATGCAGAATGATGCTGATAGTGATAAAATAATGGAAATCAGCTCTTCTGATACTTGACTTTCTGATGTTTGATAATGCTAATGGGTCCTCGTCACTTCTCTTGGATGAACTGACTTCGCTTCTTTCACACATCTCAGACTAAGCAACTTGCCCTAGGACATGTGAGACCAGTGACAAATTTAGACTCATATTTTTCAACTTTCATACTGCCATAGGAATCAGAGCTTTCATATGTCTGCTAGTAGAGCAGGTTAAAGACTACCTCATCACCAGACTCTGCAGAGAAGCTGTTAGGTTTAGTGTGTAGGCATCCAGGGGCAGTCCTTGTCATGAAGACCTTGCAGGCCAAGTGTGCAAAAGCACAGAGGTCATGTAACTGCTCCAAAATCAGAATTTTTTTGTCTCAGATCAGTACTTCGACCTCCAGATTATATGGCCACTCCATTACATCCCCCTTAGAAAATATGGAAGACAACCTCAAAGCTGCATTTAGGGAAAGCCTCCCTCAGAGCTACCATTGAAACCACAGGAGCTTTTTGTAAACAAGACACTTCAGATTTAGTACTATGTCTGGAAAGTGATTCTTCTTTAGTTAACCAGTCTTTCTTTAACCTCTGACCTTGCCCTCCCGTGGATGGTGGTGTTACAAACACCTGAACAGCTGGAGATTCGTAATCGACATACGAGCATTTCAGTGCTGCAGTGAAGTGTCAATTCAATCCTACTTCAGCTGAATGAGAAATGAGGCGTCCCACTTCTCTTTCCTGGGGATCAATTAAAGTTTATCTAAGAGGAAAAAAATTACAAATCACAGGTTACTGGCATCTTTGTAGTCGAGCCAAGGACAAATAGATCTTGGACCTGTACATTCTTATAATTTGCGTGGGTCTCAAATAGACACAAACCATTTAGCAGATGGCAGCAGCAAGGTTTGTGCTCTGTTTGCACCATGCCAGACAACTGAGCAGATGTTCTCTTTCAGTTACTCTCAGCATTACATTTACATAAACATTAAAACAAAACAGATTTCTGTTTTTTCTCGTGTGAGCAAGATTCATAGTAATATGGTAAATTATTGAAAATCTTAAAGCTTTTATGTACTGAGGCTTTCCTACTACTTCTTGAGAAAGCGAAATGCATGTTCCATGTGAAGGTACTCCAGGAGATCTGTAGACTTTGGCTGCCTAATTGTTTCATCTGTTCTGTCTGCTAAATTATCATGAAAAATCAGGTTTTTGCTGTAGAAAGGGTTGCTTTGAACACATGCTTGCAGTTCTAAATCAAGATGTTAAATTATTCCTGTATAGCAAAGGTCAAATACTCTTTTCATACAGACGACCTTGTATTGGTAATGATTTTACAAATTACACAATATTTCCAAAGATTTCCTTTGAAATTATATTTTTTGAGGTTTTTGACCTTCAGAGACTCTTTAGAGTTTTGATGTCTTGGATTGCTTTAGAATTATAGTAAATATATAATTTACTTTCTTAGTAAAACATACTTTAAACATTTTTTCAAGACTCGAAGTTTTAATTTTCTGAGGTTACATATAATAATGAAGAGTTTAGCAGGCAAAGATCATATATCACCCTTAGATATAATCTTACTTTAATATTAAGAATTTCTTCATAGTAGCATGTGGAGACGTAGAATATATATTCCTTTCAGAGGACTAAAGCATCTTGAATATTATAATGCATTATGTTAAGAATAGATACTATTTTGATTTTTGTTCTGTGTGTGTAAAATTTCGGCACAGTCAGGAGCCAAACATCTTGGAGGAGATTGTAAAGCAGTTTTTCACAGGTTAGTCACTTTTCTGATCACAATTCTGCTCCAAATATAGAAGCAGTAACCTGATATAGTTCTCGCATCCAACAGAGATTTAGGTGATCAAGGTCTTTCCTTGGCACTGCCAGAGACTGCCAGTGTAATCCTGACAATGCCTGTAAATATTTCTAGGTTTTTTTGGTCTGAAAACAAAGAATGTTGGTCATTTCTGTAAGAGCTTCAAAGTACTTAGATGACAAATACCTTATATAGAAGATATAAAATTTTATGACGTAGAACAACTCCCTCCCCAATTTCATTTGTGGAAGACTACAGCAAAACGAAAACTGACAATATTTTAAAAATTCTTTTTGCTATTATCTTTCTGGCGATGGAATTACCTGCTTCACTACTAGAGTTTTCATGTTTGCTGGCGTTTATGACACTTACAGGGTTGCAGCCTGCTGTGACATGAATATACAGAGTTACAAGTTCTTGTTATAATGCACCCTTACTGACAAAAACAACATCTTGAACGTTGTCTTTTTTCAGTAAGATGACTTGTTTTATTACAAATAGTATTTGTTTCTGGTTTAAATTCACTGTCAACATTTCTAACAGCAGAGAAATAGATGCTGTGCATGAAGAGTACAAGCAGAAACTGAGAGACCAGGAAGCTTTCCACAGAAAACAAATTCAACGACAGCAGCTCTATGTTGAGGATTTAAAGCAGCAGATTCTGAGAGGACAGATCAAAGCAGAGCGGGAACTAGAAAATGATCAAGCACTCATCAACCAGCAAATCCAAGAAAGTGGGTACCTGCCTCTTCCCCTCCTTCAGTTCCCTTCCATTACTACATACTTTCATCCTCAACATTTTTTGTCCTAGTGATGCTTTATTTTATGAGTGGAACTTTTATTATGGCTAATTACTGGATTTCTCCTACAGTTGCCTTTCCCTTGAGAACAGTTACTAAGCTTTGATTAACAGAACTAAAGGGCCTCCTTCACAGTGCTCCAGCAGCACTGTTTAATTAGCACTGCAGGTCACTGCTGGGAGGGACAGCACCAGCTACTCCCCTGAGGCACTGAGAGCCTCTCCTCTCCCAGGCTGATCCCAATCCTGCCTCCCTACAGCCTTGCTGTGCTCACATCTGTTGTAATTTAGACCAAGTCTACTCTTGTGTTCTAAGTTTTTCTTGTGACATACTTGTGCTTCCTCCCATGAGTTGTTCTTGGAGCTTGAAATTGAGGTGACCGCGGTAGTTCCTACTAAAAGCTTTCAGGGGAAATTGCTCTAACAACACGATGCGGTAGGAGCCAAGCAGCACTTCTGAGACAGCGACAGGTCAGCTGAGGTACTCTCTCATTGATGATGCCACCTGTAACAATATAGACAATTTTCATGTGGTTTTGATTAATTTCACTCATTAGGAAAAATAGGGTTGTAACATAAGACTGTGGCTTAAACTGAACACATCATGTTTTGAGAGGTATTTTTTAGTGTCCGTGGCTCCAGTCCTCTGGAGCTGGTACTCTGTGTGCCAGCAGACATATTCAGTAAGATGCCTTGGAGGGATTGGTCTGCCCCTTAACGAGTTTATAGACTGATTTGGGAGCATTTTAAACCCTGAGGTGTTTTTGAAATTGGGTGGTTATAGTCTTCTCTAGTTTATCTTCTAGTGAATGATTTGATCTAGGTTTCTTGATAAGCAAAGGGTACCGTGCCCACCCGGCAAAATCTGCTCTTCGATGCTGGAAGAAGAAAACTTCTGTGAATTTTTGGCAATGTCTCAGACCAAAACTTACGCAGTCAGATATCTTTTATTTATGCCAGCCACAATGAAGAGGTTAAAAGGAAATTGTTTTGATGGGATATAGCAGAAGAATATGTAGATAGTACAGAGAACCAGGAGAGTTTCCCCAAAATACCTTTATTTTGTGGCTCTGTAGACTTGTTCTCTGCTTCCCTCTGGTTCTGCTCTTTTCACAGTGTTCACACAAAGCTTAGCCAGGCAGGTAGTTTTTGCCAGCCAAATACAATTCTTTACTTGGCAACCCACCGAAGTTCTTCACCTTTACTGTGCCCTCGGCGGGTCAGCTCCTGACAGAGGCAAGTTTGTGAGCAGAAATTAATTAGCATCTTAAGCTTGCAGCTCTCTTGCAGGGAAACTCTGTCCTGCCAAATATTCTGCTTGCTGAAAACATGCAAAAGAGAATGCATCTGGGAACAAAGTTGAGAAAAAAAGCTTGTATGTGAAAACTAAAAATGTTATTATGGAAAATTAACTAACATAATGACAAAAGTGCTTCCCTTTTATCCACAGAGTAACCATAGAGCTAGAATTCCTACCTCTGTGCATGTGCTCTGTGCAGTGCTGCCAGCATAAGCAGCACAGGGGACTCATTGTGGTGGGATCACTAATGAAGTATGTTTAACAAGATCAGTAGTCATCAAGTAAATGGTACCTACAATGTCTCTGCACTGATGATTTCTTGTGTTAGGGAAACTTCCAGACCCCCAAATTCCTCTCTTGCAGCTTAGCTGTGCAGAGCTGCAGGTAGCCCTCATTCATTACATCAAACTTAAATACCTCTTAATTCCTACACCCCTGAATAAGCAATAAAACATTGCTTATTTAATAAAGGACTGCACATTGAAAGTAAGCCCAGCCAAAACAAAATGCTGCAACTAAGACAGCAGTGCTTTGGAAAACTTTGGTTCTTTGAGAAATGCTCCACTTGTAAAGGAACCTGGCCTGAGATTTTTACATTGCTTGTTCAGCAACAGATTTTTTTTCTTTTAGAGCTGAATCTGTATATTCTTATAGCAGCATAAAAACGTACTTCATTAAGAGAACATGTTCAAGGCATCAGATACAACCTGATCATGATGATCTCAATAATCCCTTCTTTTGTTACAGTTCATCATAGCTCAGATTGAAGCTGGTGTGCTCTGAAAAACCTCTAAGCACATCCATCCCCTGGATGGAATAAAAGTAGTCTTGCATTCAAGGTTAAAAACAAATCAGCCTAGTTCTGTTCTCTACTGCATCCTCACTGACTGCAAAGATCAGGTTCTGAATATTCAGAGAAGACTAAGTGTGTAAGCAGAGATAACATATTTCGTTATCAAATTAGGTCAATCACTTTGTTTGTGAGCATATTTGGCATTTATGAACTATAGGGGTCATTACCAAAAGCCGATAAACTAATTCTTTTTGTGGAGCAGAGTGGTAATTCTGTGAAAAATATGCACTGACTGGTGGTATGATCTTGTGGCTTTTAAATTGTTTGTCATAATAAAGGTTGTGTTGGCTTCACCTGCATCCTTCCCATGATAGTATTTATTTCATGCACGTTTAACTAGATGATTTTTAAGGTCCCTTCCAACCCATTCAATGATTCTTCAATTTTATGATTACATGCTAAGATACGTGGGTTCCCATCAGGCTGTTTTGACAAGTGCTTGTTGGGGCAGCCATAGTTGCAAGAGATAACAAATTTGTGGTTGTTGCTCTGCCTCAGCCAGGTGCTACACAGGGATTGTTTTGCTTGGAAAGCTTTCATCTGATGCACTTATAGAGGCTATCAGAACTCTCTGGCAGGTACCTATATGATGACATCCTTGCAGCCTGGTCTGTAACTCACTTGGAAGGCTGCGTTCTCGTCCACACGACTGGTGGCTGCCAGCTGCCCTGCAGATGAGGCCCATCCACAGTGGGGCGTAGGGAGGTCCAGCCTCCAGGCTTACTGAACCAACAGCGCCACCAACATTGGGCACAAAAAATTGCCATTTCCTGTGCTCAACAAAGTCCATTAGTATGACTCTGGGCTCCCTCATTTTCCATTTCCCGCATGCTGAGGTAAGTGAGAAAAAAAATGCTTTTCAGGTGCGTTTTTTTGGTTTAGCCAAGTTGAAGAGGAAAGGATAGGACCAAAGGCACAAATAAATGTTTGGTTTAGAATAGTTGTAAAACACTCAACGGCAGTGATGAGAAGTCAATAACATTTCAAAATGGCACTAGTGCTTATTTTTTCTTCCAAAATCTAGGAATCTATTAGCCAAAGGCTCATTAGTGTGTGTGTGAAATTCCATTCTCTGCATTAACACAGAAGAAAATGCTGAGCTCTCTTTAGCTGCGTGCAACTTCATCCTCTTGTTAACTTCATCCCTTGTTAACTCTGCTCCCAGTGCACATGCATTCATTCCCACACAAAGTTTAACATATGACTTCAAAATAATTAAAGCAGAAGTAGTAGCATATTTCACAGAATAAACTAATGGAGTCATACTTCTCTACAGTGAATATATACCCTGTGTCTGAAAAGTGTAGAGAATTAAACTCAGGTCTTTTCATGCTTCCACTGTATTTTAACAAAATCGAGGTGATATTTGAGTGTAATCTTTGAGAAATTGACATCTGTTCTACTTTTTTCTTACGAAGTATGGTCTTATCCACCACACTCCTTAGCTGTATTGGCCAACCCCCTGCTTATATCCTGCAGTTGCTACCCGAGTCCTTAACCCAATGAAGAAGCTTTTAGTTATCAATGAAGTAGAGAAATGGTACATTTTTCTTTAAATGGTTTGTCAAGTCTCTACTCTACATGCATAGAAATTCTGTTTTAAAATGACCTCTGAAGGTTGATCAAATTAAGAAACAAGATAGTAACAAATAATGCTTTTTCTTTGATTTTTATATTCTTTCAATCACTCTTTTGTTTACAGACCAGCAGTGGCTTATAAATGAGAATAAACGTCTGGCTGCTCTTCAGCAACAGCAGAGGGAGTTTGCAGTGCAAACAGAGCCTGCTCTGTGTGCAGAGGCTGAGGTGCAGAGTGCCACTGGGCTGGAAACCTGCCTTTCCCTGCTACAGCAGAACAAGAAGAGACTGGTGCAGCTGGAGCTCTTGCAAAGGTGCTCCCTAAAAAAGGCTGAAAGAAACATAAGACGGAAAAAGGTCAAGTTCCAGCTGGAAAGGATAGTCAAGAAGCAGAAGCTATTGGAAGCCAAGCAAAACCTTGAACAGCTGGAAGCCAACTGCTGGCTCAGTGAAGAGTGTGTGAAACAATCCCAAGTCCTAAATGACAATATTGCTGCACGGTCCTCTTTGGATCACCCCTTGCAAAAGAGACAGAAATCATTGGGTTTGAGTTCCTTGCAGCACAGGCATTTGTTCTGTAACCCATACCTGCCCCAGGTACACAGGTGAGTTAACATCTGCCAAAAGTAATGTAAATTCAAGGTATTTTCAGTGGCCACCTATAATCCTGAACGCCTTTCAATGTATTGAAAAAGATCCCCAAACCTCCGATATCAGCAACCTACTGTATTGTACATCAAACTGGAGCTGTTTGTCCTTTTCCTTTGGGTTTGAACAGTACATTCCCTACTCGACTGTTTGACATGGTCTTTCTCACTTTTTTACATTTCTCTCTCAAGCCTTTCTGCACTTTTTACCTCTTCTAGAAGGCTTTCCAGAAGTGGCTTAACTTTTGTTGTTGCCTTGTTCAGACTGTTGGTAAATACTAATTTCCGCATAATTTTATCTCGGTTATCATCAAAGTCTTCTTCAGAATATTGATATCTTTGGGGTGATTATGGATAGGACTTTTACACTGGTCAGCCTTTCTCAAGCTAAATAAACATCTCTATGCAGTGCTAAAAAGTTGGGATGCTACGGTGTCTCTCACAGCATGGTCCTTAGCTATTTCCACAGCAGGAAATAGCTGAACTCTGCTAAGTGGATTTCTGTGACTTAGAACTATCTTTTAATTTTTTATCTTTTAATTAACATTTGCAGCTACTTGAGCCTACAGAGATGCAATATGAAGCTAAACCTCATAGCACTGAGCTATTTCTTTGTGTGCATAGCATCTTTCCAGGTAGCACGGGGATTGTATAGTTAGTGACAGAACTTTGGTTTTTTTATTCCCTGCTAGAATTGGATTTTGAAAGGCATTAAGATTGTTGCTCCATAAATTGTTATTCTTAATTGCAAGGCATTACTGTGGTGGAAATGTTAAGTACATTATTCAAGCAAGGACTGGATTTTATTTCTTCTTTATTTCCACAGCTGTTTTTCGAAGAGGGAGTCTGTCTCAAGTTTATCTACCTCACCAAATATTGATCAGTACTGTAAAGGTAGTACAACGGGGAGGTTGTCACCTGTAGAATACCTTTACAGAAGTGGTAAAGACATTTCTGGGAGTGATGACCTTAATGATGAACAGGGGATCTCCTTTTCAGTCCAGAGGCAGCTAACTGAAAAACAAATATTGTCTTCACTTGAAAATAAAAAAGGAGAAGAGAAAGACTCTAATGATTCAGCTATCATGGCATATATCAATAAAAATTATAAAAAAATTGAAAAGTTGGATGACAGCCCAAGGCAAGCTGGATCTCAAAACCAGACCTCTAAAGGCTCCTCTCCTGATATTTTTAAGGAGAAAGATGAGCCTAAAACCTTTATCACAGGGAGAAGAATGACAAAATCAAAGGTGCTAGGAGATTTAAGTCAGCCTGCAAGCAGCAATGTAGCACAAAATAGAGCTCAGGTATCCAGTAAAAAGATTAGAATGGATATCAATGGAAAAGGCCACAGGTCTTCTCCAGAAAACTTTCCAAACCAAATGAAGAAAAGAGTGGATGGAAACCCACCATCAGCGCATCTAAACCAAACAGTCAAGAACTGGAGGGGAGAAGCAAACTCAGCCTTGCCAAGTCATGAGAAATCATCAGTGGAACAAAAAGAATTTCTGATGGCAGCGACATCAGTAGGAAATCTCACTAAGGTGAACTCACAGACACCACTCTCTTACGTTGAAAAAAAGTGGCACAGTGCTGAGATGCTAAGTGCTGGAGTGTCCAAGACAGCCACAGATGTGCTGGGGAACTGGCAAGAGGATGATGAAAATGAGATTTCTGATACTGACAGTTCCTATTCTGTAGATTCTCTCTCCTGTGCTTATGCAAAAGCTTTCCCGGAGAAACTGAAACAAGAAGATTTTGACAGAAATAAATGTCTTGCCAACCCAGAAGATTCTGAGAGCGATGACAGTCAAATGTCACAAGACTCTCTGGTAGAAAAGGAAAATAAAGCCAGAAAGCAAAACACAAGCCAATTTCACAAGCTAAAGGCCCATCATGAGCCAGCTAAGCTTTACAAAAGCAGAACTGAGAACCATATTTCGTCTTTGGTGACATCATATGCATCTCGTAGGAGACTAGGAAAGGCTGAAAGAAGCTTTTCTCTAGATAGCTTAGCTGATGGAGAAGAGATGCCAGCAGAAGATCTGGTAGAAGAATCCAAATCTGATTCATCTGATGAAGTGCCAGCAGAGATTTTCTGGAAGTTACAAACTCCTAAATTACCAGCTATACAGATTGAGGAAGACCATGAATCCAGGACCTGCGACAGACATACAGAAGAGACAAATTATGATCTGAAGCTGAGCAGCTCCTTTTATTTGAACACCAAGCCACAGACTGCTTCCAGTAATGCTTGCAAGCAGTTGCTGAAGGCGACAAAAGTCTCCTTTGTAGAACAAGAAAGGTCTCTTGAAAGAAGACTGTATTATACAAGTGGAAATCCTTTGCTTACTAAAGATGCCTGGTCTTCCTGTGACTCAAAGGTTGACATCAGCAGCCCGAGAATAACAGCATCTTCTTCCCATGAAAATTTGGAATTTCAAGATGCTCATCTGTGCTCTTCGAGCAAACCAGAACTTTGGCTGAAGAAAGATGATCTAAAGCAGTCAGCTGCTGAGGTTTCTTTTGTTTCTGGCTCTAAGCAGATTCACAGCATTACTCACAGTCCACATCATGTAAACGAAAGAAACTCAGTTTTCTCCTCTGATGCATTGGAAGTACCTTTACCTGAAACAACAACTGCAAGAGGGGCTTCTGAGAGTGGCTCATTAAATACAATTTTTAAGGGATGGACAAACTCTAATGAAAATTCTTCCTTGGAATCTCAAAATGTAATGTCCTCATTCGTTAGCTCAGTAGGACCAAGTTCCTCTTTTGTTCCTACTTCAGCAGAGCATGATTATTATGAACATTCAAGGCCACATCCTGAACAAGAACAAGTGGATGAATCATCTACTTACAGGTCTGCAACTGAATGTGCACAAATATTCAGCTGTTTGGAAAGCACCTCCACTGCAGACTGCTTGTCACTGATACCTAAGAAAGAGGAGAATTCTCTCCCCACAACACATCCAGAGCTGCCAAAAGATCACTCTCTGATAAGAACACCTTTTATCTCTATGTTGCCTGTGAAAATTGTGGAGCAGAGGAATGGCTGTGTAGATGCAGGTTTAGAGGATGACTTCTTCCAAACTTTTTCAAAAGATGAGCTTGACAATGACTGTAATAACTTGATGACAAAATCAAGTGTGGCAGATTCAGGCAGTGGAAGTGCATCTGTCAGTGCACCTGCTGCTGAGTGTTCTATGGGACTTGCTCATAACATGACTTCAACACAGACAACTGCAGTAAAACACATCCGGTTTGGAAACTGCGGGCAGCTTCTTCCAGTACGAAAAATACCAACATGTTGTGATGAAGGTTTCTTTCTCAGTGGCTTAACAAACAAGAACTCTCTAGTGAGCAGTTACAACCTTCAGGCACTGGCTGGACAAGGAGTAGAATCAGCTGATACAGAAGAACTCCCAGGGTCTGGGGAGAGTAATCTGGAAACAACGCAAGAAACAGATCATGAACAAATTCCTGCAGAAGAAGTAACAGCAGAGGCAGATTTTTCCTCACAGAAGACAACATATCTATGTCACCCTTTAGCTGCTGCCAGTGCAAGCTATGACCAGTCTGCAACACCAATAGAGATGTCTGAAAAAGAGAGAATCTGTATGGAGATAAGCACAGATAGCTTGGCAGACATTGTGCCAGAGGTGCCTTCATTCAGAGATCATGAAGAATATGTATCAAAGGATGAAGACTCGTCTTCACTAAATCATTATGAATTCAAACACAAACCTTGTTCAAAGGATTATTCCCCTGAATGTGCTCTAGCAGACAATCAAGCAAGTTGCTTATCCCAGCAAATTTCAGAAAATTCTACATTATGCACTGATAATATAAGAGAAGAGAGCAGTGAAAGTAAAGAACACAATGTCTTGAATTCTCAGTCTGTAGTTCAGAAAGAATTGTCATCCAAATATGAAAACCTAGTGGTAAATGAAGTAAGTTATTTCCTACTGAATGTAAATGGGAAAAACACCAAATCCTTTCCTGCTGCTACTTGTGAGAATAAAAATTATTTTCTCCCAGAATCTAATTCAAGCATATTTTACAAAGTTTCAACAAAAGCTAATCTTTTTCAAAGTGCATGTGAGACCAAGAATTATGAGAAACCATTGGAGCATGTCACGATAGTGAAAGGAGATTGCGATGCTACATCTAATCTTACTGTGGAATTCAGTGCCACAGAAAGTTGTTCTGATGTACATTCTGCCTGCCTTTGCACAAGATGCTCTCCAAAATCAACAGGGCAGAAAAACACTACACACAAGACAACTGAAATTTCTGCAGAATTTGATGCATCTGTTCTCTTGGAAACAGAAACACAGAACAAATCCCTACTTGAATCTAGAAAAGAGAAAGAAGCATTTTTTGAAAGTGACTACCCAGAGGATATCTTTCATGTTGAACATGATGCAAATTCAGAGTTGGGAAGGGTATTTGAATGTAACACAAACGCATCAGCTGCCATTTCTCAAGAGGAGAGTTCATATATAAATAAAGAATCCAAAATTTTCAGAAATATAGAAATGGATACAGAAGAAGCCATGGCTCCTTATCAGAATACAGGGACAGCCAGGGATGAAGAAATAAAATCAATCGATAATGCAAGCAACTTAGAAAAAGGTGCATTGGAAATTAAATCCAGACACCCTGAAAGTTCACCTGACAGTCCAGTAGCCCAAGTCCAAAGTGTAACTGAAGACAGGAGTAGAAAGGATTTTAAAGACATTGATCTATCTCAGAATCCAAAGAAACATTCTGATATTGCAGCTTGTGAAGTTCACTCTGAGTTTAATACAACTCTGTGCCTGACACATGAAGAAGTGGACAAAGATGAACTGCAGGAAGCTGGCACAGGGGCAGAACATACTCAGGAATCAAAAGCACTTGTGCATTCTGGCAGCCGGCTTGAAACAAGCAGCTTTTGCCAAAAAGAAAAAAGTGAGAAAATAGAAATAGGTGTTTATTCACCAGAGCTTTCTGCTGATCCCCAAACCACTCCTTCAGCTGTGTGTTCCCCCACAACAGATATTATTCAGAATACTTTGGGCTTCCTTGATACTTGCAAGGGGCTTTTACAGATGAACAAAACAACAGAGAACGTAGATGAAACAGTACTAATCTCAAGGAGGCAAGGAAATACTTCAGCAAAACTTGAAAATGAAGGACAAATAAATTCTAACAATTTAATTGAGCATTGTGTACCAAACAGTTTGCCCCAGGAAGACAAGGTTAATGAATGCGAAGTGATTTGGAGTGAAGAACAAATTACCATGACAAACACTGAGGAGCTGGCTATTATGAGGCAAGAAGACATATGCACAGATGAAAAGATTTTTTTTAATAAACAGTCTCCAGCTCTGCATCAAATGTTTTGTGACAGAGATGACAAAGAAGAAATTTTAAATCAATTTAAGATCCCTGAAAGATACCTGATGGCATCAGAACTAGAACAGAATATACTGATAGAAGATGATTCAACATACCATGACCCTACTGAAATGAGTGAAGATGGTGATTCAGTGGACTCTGCTACACAGATAGAAAATATCGTTGATGTGTGTGAATATTCAGTTGATGATAGGGCTGGTATTAACCAACACAGAACTGAACAAAAGTTTATAAGTCTCGACAGACATATGTGTATGAGTTGCTCTGTGCCATCTCCTGAGCATGGCACTTCAGAAAACTCGAATGTAGGTGTGGTTAGAAAAACACCTGATATTTGTGGATTGGATCGAGTAGGCTCCAGAGCTGAGGAAGAGAAAGTGCAATTGATGAAGCTAGTAGAAACGGCCAAAGCAGACAAACAAAAGCAGGTATTTGTAGAAAACACAGAGGAGGTAGAACTGATCTTTTTACAAAACCTGGATGAACTATTCCATGAAAACAAAGGCAGCTACCAAACGACACATGATGACAGCAGATTAAATGAAATATTAAGAGAAAGCCAGTGGGTGTCTACCAGCTTTTCTAGAAATAATGAAGATATCAGCAAGCAACAAAATCCACCAGCAACGCTGAAATGTACAGAAAAAAACCAAGAACTTCAAGATTCCCCATGCCAGCCTGTAAATTACCCTTCATATCTTGGAGGAAGTGATGATTCCCATCTTGTTCAAGATATTCCCACTGCACTGAAAGGATGTACAAAACCTTCTAACAGCAGTGTTGGAACTGGAGCTGTTCTGCCTTACTATGAAACATTAATGGAATGTGAGATCGGTACATCTGTTACAGTCAACACAATGGGAAAAGACAAACATCTTCCAGATAAAACACAAAGCAAGAGTGTAGCTCTTCTGCAAACCAGGACCACCCAGGAGAGGCAGGAGGAAGAATCCTTTGCATTTAAAAATGGACCTGATGATGCCTCATCTGTGCAACCTGTCAATGAGAACAGTTCTTTCACTCCCTACAGCGCAGGTGGTCTTGAGTCTGGAGCTGTTGCACTTCAGCAAAGGGCCAAAGGAAGCTCATTTTTCTTGGAAAAGTTAGATTCTTCTGAAGATATAATTCAGGATGTTCATAATGCTTATGAAGAACACAGTTCGGATTTAATGGTTAATAAACTATTAAAAGCCTGCCTTAATTCCATAGAAGATACAGCTCGAAAGGTAAAGGATACCATTGTGCCTGATTCACTAGTGTTGGATAATTCAAACCTGCTGTCTTCTTCAGAGAAAGAAGTGATGGAAGATATAGGGGTGGGGAAAACGCACTCTTTACTAGAAAGCCCTACACAAAAAATATTTCAGAGCATTAGTACAACTCAGAAAGTACCTCACTCAGGGGGTTCGTCGCTGCATGATGGGGAGACATTTTTAAGCGCAAGCTATCCTACAGCAAACAGTAAACCTGAAAACACCGAGTTTCCTGGTGTAGCTGGATATCAGCATGAGCCCACAGAAAACCAGGAATGTAAAGTTTCTGAAGAGTACTGTGTAGACCAGTCAGGCAACACTGTTTCTGAGAAGGCTCCAGCTCTTTCAGAAGGCCTGAACAAGTCTCCAAGGGAAAATCCGCATTATAGTAAAGACTTTCTAAATTTTAATAGGAACTTCGGCACTTCTGAATACTCTCCCGGCCTTCTGAACTGTCCAGCATCATGTGCAGATAGTTTGATTGTCAGCAGTGGGGACAAAGATAAAAATGATACTGTTCTCTCTGAAGAAACGAAATACTTTGAAAGTGAATCAACTGATTTAAGTGTATCTGTAACTTTCCCTGGTGTTTCTCAAAAAGGAGATGAAAAGGAAAATAATTCTGCAGTTGCAGAGGCCACATATGCTCAGAGTAATAAACTCCCTGGAAAAGCTGTGGGAACAGAGCAAAAGGAGGAAATTGTCCAAGGTTATTTCCAGAATTGTGGTGACATAAAAGAAGGTAAAATTTGTGAGTTCTCAGAACACTGCAGTAACACTAACAGTGTGAGTGTACCAGAATCGGGTTTGCTCACTTCCCAGAGCCAAGGACAGACTGGCAGTAATGAACCAAAGTCTCCTCCCTCATACTCTGTGGAAGACACTCCAACTGATACACCATTTCGAAGCTCCAAGAACTTCAGTGCTTTTAATACATCTTCTTTACCTGAGGACTCGAAATCTCTAATATTTAGTCAGCTTGAGGACTCACTTCAGGACAGTTGTTTGACTGAGAAAGTGTCCTGCAATTCTGCAGATGTGTGCTCTGTAAAAGAAGGAGATTCTCCCCAGTCATTTGCACAAGTCAATTACCCAGCTGTAACAGCATTTTCAGAATCTCCTTTATCTGCAGATATAGGCCATGGTGAAACTAGCACATATGATACTTCACATTCAAATATATTAAAACCATCTCCATTTGCTGTTTTGCAAATACAAGACACTCAGTCTGATAAAGCTGTGGTATTTGATGAGCCAGTATGTGCTTCAGGAAGTATTTTACTTTCTCTTGCAAAAGAAAACAGGCATTGTCCAGTATCAGACATAGATTTTACTTCATATGAAAATTCTGCTGTAGATGGGGAACCTGCATATGGAAGTAATAGTAAAAAAACTGACAGTGATACAAAAATTAATCAGCATCACTGGGATAAAGCTCCACCACAAGAAGGTTGCAAAAAACACATAGAGAAAATATCAAATGATAATTCTCTTTTACTACCACCATTACCTTTTCGGGATACTAGAAAGGCAGTTCTTGTTAAAGAGGGACAAATGAGAAATACACTTAACAGAAGTAAGGAAGAACTGCATTCAAATATTGAGGCTGAACATTTTGCAGTAAAGACAGAGCAGAGAAAAACATTAAGTAGAGAACATGCTGAAGAAAAAACTAATGCATCCCCAAATTCTCCAAATGAATTAATAGGCTCAGAAGTTACAGTGTTGGAAAATCTGTATCCAAGAGATGTCCAAGTGGATCCTGAATACGCCTGCAATTCGTTTAGTCCAGCATATGCCACGTACAGAAGCACTGATCCCAGGCAACCGTATCACACTGTCCTGGGTTTTGAAAGAAACCCTGCAAATCTGCAAGATAATTGTCAGTATGTGCCTACAGGTGAACAGATAGAACAGGTGCCAGATAGAACAAATACAGATGGTAGAAAAGAGATTTTACTTTGCAAAAATAATATATGTTCAAGCACTGATAGCCCTGCTGCTGATGTGGAGGCAGATGCTTGTTCAACAATGGGAAACACTATAATGAGGAATAATACTCTGAAATCAGAAAGATTCCGTTTTTCTGAAAAAAAAAATGGAACAACCTCTCTAAAGTTTTTGCCAGAAAACCATGATTTAACTCCTCAAGAATCCAACTTGGTGCAATTCAGGAGCAAAAGATCATATTCTACCACACAGAACACAAAGAGCTGTAAACAAAGTGAATGGAGACCTTATTTACAAAGTCACAGAGTATCAGCTCCAGCTATTGCTGTTTTCTCTGACACAGAATATTCTTTGGAAGCTTCATCTAAGGCAGATCCTTTGTTATATTCTGCATCTAAATCACTGCAAGATTTGAATATGAGTGTAGAGCCTCCATCACCAACTGAAGATGATCTTCATGGAATTGAAAGGTTTTCAAAGCAGGAATCAAAGAAATTTCTACAAGTTAAATCTAAACCCAGATTTCAGAAAAAAATGGTACAAACTAAAAAGCTTGCAAACTGTGATCCCAAAAATGTACAAAATTTTGCAGCAAGAAGCCAAAGTAGCCACTCTTTAAAAGACAGTACTAGTCCATCTCCATCATCCTTACTGCCCGCAGCTTGCAGTTCTGTGTGTGCAGAAGCAAATGTCCATTCAAAGAGTAGTTCTGTAGCTCAGTGCAGTGAAGGGAAAGCAGAAGAAGCTGGATACCAGCCAGAAACAGATTTATTTTTGCAAGATAATAAAGATGCAATGCATTTTAGATCAAGTGATATCAACCCATACATTCACCCGTGGCAGCAAGATGGAGCCTGCAAGATTGGCTGGAAACAGTATGTTTTTGGAAGTGCAAGTGATGTCTCTTGCAATCAAATTCCTTTGAATATGGAAAACCGTAAAGTTATGAGATGTTCCAGTGTAGACAATGGATTGAATTCTCAAAATTCTCCTTTTCATTCTCATCTAAGTTCATATGCTACAGCAAAAGTTTTGTCAAGCACTTTGAGTAGCATTGAAGGTCTTCAAGAATGGGACAGTGTCAGACAAGAGTTTCAATCGACATACTCGAGTGACAGTACCAAACAGCACAGCAACATATCCAGTGACACATTGGAAACTAACTCAGAAAACAACACTGCTGAATTTGAGAATCCTTCTGCACAACCTGGTAACTCTTCAATGCAGGTTGATGAAATTGTACTATTATATCCTTCAGAGTCTGAAAAACCTTCCAAAAAACCACCAGGAATTTCCTGTGAGCAGGGAACACAAACAGCTGCTACAGGAAGGTATAAAAGGCAGAGAAGACATCAGAGAAGCTATACAGATGTTTCTGCAAAAAAGAGGGAAACAAATAGAGATTTATTTCATCAACCTTCTTCTTGGACAAGCATGCAGAACCTGTCCATGCATCTGTCACAGCTTCTTCAGAACACTTCTGAGCTGTTGGGAAACCTCTCCCAACAGAGTATTATAGATAATGAGCAGAGTGCCAAAATCAACCAAAAAGGAACTGAAGGTGCTGTAAAGGCTACTAGATCAGATAGCTGCACTCAGACTACAGCAGATGTGGGCACTCAGACTGAGATTTCAGAACAACGTCAAAGCAAACATGAAGAAAAACAAGTGGAGGCAAAAATGGAAAAGGAATTGAGGGCAGCTCAGGCAGTAAATGTTGGCTGGAAAGAAATTGGTGCAGATTCAGTAGGAGAGATTCCCAAAAGGAAAGAGGAAATACCCTCTCTCGAAGAAAGAACACAAGAACAAACTGGGATGAAAATCCTGGGCAATTCTGACTTCCATGACAGTCTTGACAGCATTTTGGAAGACTCCTTTATGCATCTGCCTCTCTTACCCAAAACTTCCACTCCTGTATTACATTTTCAAAAGACGTCATTAAATGCACAGCGGAATGTTGCTTTTGCTAGTACCAGAGTTTCACCTCTCACACCATCTTTGCCAAGTTCAGGGCGAGATGGTTCTTCATGCACTGTAGTTAGCAGCCCTACAAATAGCACCTCTCAATCTCTTGCATCTTACACTCAGGATAAAAGAAGCGTCAATGAAATAGAGACTCCAGCTGAAAGAAAATTTTGGTACAAAAATACCCTGCTAGTCGATAGGGCCTCTTCCCCTATTCTTACTCTTAGTGCTAGTCCCAGCAGCCAGGCTGCTTTTAGCAAGTCTGTCTGCCCTACTAAGGAACCTCTTGGATATTCCAGCGCTGCTTCAAGTCCCCTTCACAACCAGAGAAAGCCGAGGGCAGGCCCACAGCCCAGCATGCAACATCACGTGGACAGTTTTTCACAGACAGAAACAGACAGTGAATCAAGCACCTCTAGAGAACAGAAGGACATAAGAAAGAAATCTGGACGTTTCTCAGATAAGAAATCAGCCAAAGAACTTTTAGGACAGGATAGTTCAAAAGACTTGGAACAACAGCATAAACTCAGGGTTGACACCCACACCACCATTTGTGCAGAACGGCTGTATCACTCCAGCAGCATGTTGGAGGTGTCGGGCCACAGTGAAGTTGTAACAGGTGATATCAGAGACCAGGGTTCAGTGGCGCATTCGCTTCGGTGTATGTATGTCACAAGGGGTGGAAGAGGTTCTTCAGGTAGAATTTGGAACAAAAAATACACTGGGAATTCTGATACTGCTTTGATTCATAACTACCCGTCTCCAAATGCTGACTTATTTTTTAATCAAAAAATTAGTGCCACTTGTTCAAGTAAGACAAATGCTGGCACATCTGCAGAACCTCTGGTAGAAGCATCTTCTCTACAATTTCATGATTTCTTCTGGAAGAATGAGAACAGCTGCCCTCCCCCACTCTCTGATGTGAGCGATGTGCAGACGTCCTTCCGAGACGACAGTACAGATTCTGTCACTGGAAGTGAATGTGACACTGAAATTCCTCTCAGCAACAATACTGCTTTTGCAAAGCCATACAGGCCCCGGAGCTACAGTCTCCGTGACTTACCCATACACAATAAATTTAGCAACTGGTGTGGTGTTAAGAGCAGCCCTCCTCCTTTCTTACTCGGCCTGAGTGGCAGCGTGACCGATTTAAGAAGTCAGGCAGAAAAGAAGCCTAGAAGCACACAATCAACAGAAATGGAAGGGAATTACCAGTCTTGTGACAGCAGGAGCAGAGAGATCAAGAGACTTCAGAGAGAGCGTGCCCAGATCATGTCTGGCATTCACCTGGATCTGCATCAGCATCCCCTTACAGTGGAACTGACTGAAGCAAAGCTCAATTATGGCATTGGGGAAACAGATGCCCTGCTAAGGGTCCTTCAGAGAGGAACTGCAGATGAGCCAGTGGCAATTCCAGTGAAGCAGCAACTTTATGAAAGGTATATTACTTAATGTAGTGTTGTTTCAAGTATTTTTAATATACTTCATGCAGCGTAAACAGCATTTAGTAATGAGCATTTAATCTCTTAGTCACACAGTGAAGTATATGTGAAGAAATAAAGTATTAGGCTTATTTTAAAAATGGTTAAGCAATGCATTTAGGACAAAATTTTGGGGTTATTCCAAGAGAACAGGAAAAAGTAATTATGTGTAATTCAAATACAGTGGCACCCCACTCTTAAAATTTCTAGCAGCTACGAGAGTTATCATGTATACCTGGTGATGTAGGAATATATTTAATTGACTTATTGCAATGTAAAAATAAATTATACATCCTATTTATGGAAATATTTCATTCATGCTTCTGTGAATAAATGCTGCTGTATAAATAAGCAAAAATAATTTTTAACCCCCCAAAACTACACAAAATAAATTTATAAAAAATCAAGATACTTGATTTGTGTGATTGTAGAACTCAGTTTGGGAAACTGTTGCAACTAAAAATTTTGAAGCAGCTACAATAGTCTCTATCCTCAATTTGCCTCTCAGCTATCACCAGCAGTAAATCACAACCTTCTTGTACATTTCCTGCTGTTAGAAAAGCAGTGGAGTTTTAGAATTTCTGCATCATCTCAGCATGTGGACAAAGGGGTATTAGATGGTATTAGATTCCTAGAAAAATTTTACATTAAAAATCTACCTAATATTTAAGTGCTTTAAAAAATCAGAAAATGTAACTTTGCAGAGTGCATTTTGTCACTCTAATCACGTTTTCCTAACAGACACATGAGAACTATTGAAACTCTGAGGAAGGAAAGAGTAAAAAGGCTACAGAGATACCAAAGAAGCCGAAGTCTGAGTCCCCAAAAGCATTTGAGTCTGTCCCAGACTCTGGATGCAAGTCAGAGGGATCTAGATCTCCCCAGCAGACGCCGAGAATATCTGCAACAGCTGAGAAGAGATGTGGTGGAAAACACCAGGTAGGGCATTAGAAACCTCTCTTTAGGCCTGATGTTCATTATCAGTGCTCACAATGGGTGCACGTTAATGGTTCTTACTGACATCTGAGACTGCAGCGGCAAAATTCTTCTCGGTATGGATGCGTTAACCTTTGGGACAGAAAATGCTGACAGGAAAAACACACGCCTGATTTTAGAAAACCGTCATTAAAATCTTGGGTCTAGTTTTATTTCAGTCCATAACAAGTGCCTGATTTATTATATGTGTGTGATGGATGGGGACAGCCAAGTATTCAATCTGGACTGATCAGAGACCAATCTGTTCTCTTACTCCTTGTTGTGATTTAGGAATGGTATTCTCCAATTTAGTACTCCTGCTAAAATCAGTGTCGCTTCTCCTTCCCCTTCCAACTGGAGGTACAGAAGGTAAAGATCACAGGTTGAGATAAGAATAATTTTCTGGAAACAGCAATGAGATAAGAAAATGAACAGTAACAGAAACAGCATTAATAACAAAAGGTGTAAGGAAAGAAATCATTCCCACGGAAAGCCCCTGGCAACAGACAATATGGGACGGCTTCCTCTGCCACATCTCAACTGGAAGGAACCCTTTCCCCCCAGAAGAGCCCCTTGCCCCCACCCCAAGCAATGATTTGAGGTGGTACAGAATAACCTCTGTGTCCTGGCCATGCCCCTTCCCAGCTACTGCAAAATTAACCCTACCCTGGCAGGAACCAGGACACTCCTTCACTAACTTAAAAGCCACAGAATTCAGTTTAATTTTAAATATCAGAAAAGCTCTGCAGCACTTCACCATTTAGAATTTCAGTTTCTCGTTCCCCACCATATTCCCTAGATGACTTTTGCTTCCTTTGTGGTCAGGAGACAGTTATTTTCCCAACACAATAAACTTGTATGTGACATGCCAAAGCCATAACCTTGTATCATATGGAGAGCTGATTTAGAAACCACTGTAGTAACCTCAGCAGTAAACTGGATTTGCAATCCGAGTAATTTTCCAAGGCTAATGTCTACTTAGCCTTTAGTGAGCAAAGAGAAGATTTTTGGCGGCTGATGTGGTGGGATTTAATTGCTTTTCTGGCAGATTTTCCTGTTCTAAACTGAAATATGATTTTCTCCTGATATTTCAATAAATTATGTGTGTTTCCCCTTACTTGTCTATTCTTACAGAGTTCAAGAACCAAAAAGAAGAAGCGTTCAGCACCCTTCAGACATAGAACTGTTGCTCAGAGATTATCAGAGGGCACGAGAGGAAACCAAAACTGAAATTGCACGAGCTAGGGACAAACTTCGGGAGAGAGCAGAGCAAGAAAAAAGGAGGATACGGGAACAAATATTTTCTCAGTTACAGAAGGTGAATATTATATTAAAAGTATAAATAATCTTGAAGTTCTCAGTATTTTCTTTTTATGTAATTTTTTATTTGGTCTTCTAGCACTGAGTAGTTGCATTGGTAAAGTAAAATCTTCAGGCTTTAACAGCTGTATTTGACCAGCAAGTTAAGTCAGGAGCTTGAGAAGTAGATAAAAAGCAACACATGGGACTGAAAAGAGATCTTTTTATAAAACTTCTTGCCCTTAAAAACATCCTAGCATTAGCTTGATAGTCCAAACTCTTACACGTGGAGAAAACAGCAAAAGCTGCATTTTCCCAGACTGCCAAGTTTTACAGGGTCATTCACTCTATGGTTTATATAATCCTAGGCTTTCAAACAAACCTGTTAATTTAATGCTTTCTGTATAGCAAGTTTTTGTAAACACTGCTTGAAAGAAACTGGATTTCTTTGGATTACTCCTCTTTCAACTTTCAGTGCGGGTGTGGTTTTTCTTTTTGTTTGTAATACTGTGATGCCTATTACAGGAAGAAGCAAGACTGAAGACTCTTGCAAGTACAAGCACTTTATGCACAGACTCCAGCCTCAGCCTCTCCTCTGGCCCAACGTCTGGTTACAACAGTGGTAATACTGCTACGTACCCTGCGAGTAACTTCAGCAGCCAGGAAGGGCAGGTGAGAAAACACTGGTGGGTGAGACTGATGTCTCCTGATGCTTCAACCACAGGGACATAATGTAGGAACAGAGATGGGTTTTGAGATGATTTGTATCCTGTCACAGCTATCAAGCAGGACAAGTTTGCATCACCGATGCCAACACAGATGGGTGACATGGGGTGAGGGAGACTTTTGCCATGTAATTGCAAAGGACGGTGACACTTATTTTCCAGGGGTTTTTTTTGTAATTCATAGATTTTAAAGATCAGATAATTACTACTATCAGTGATCTGTCAAATGTTTTAGAAACAACAGGCCTTTTCTTGTGATAAATCTGATCTCATCTGATACTCTCAGTGCCTCCCTCAATGATACATGCATTGACTTAAGAGTTTCCATGTGTGAACATGGACTTTCCTGAAGTCACTTTTGAAGTATGCACCCATGCTAGTTCCTTACACTTGGTTTGCTAAATTTCCCAAGTCAAAGTATCATTTCATAACTAAGAGAAAGGCAAAAGTGTTACTTCATGATAAAGAGAGGCTTCCACCCTTGAAAGGCAGATTTGCTGCTAATTTTCCACTGCCTACGTAACAGAATTTCTTTTTCCCACTTCAAACAAACACTCCCACTTCTGCACTTTCTTAAATCAGGTTTCTTCTGGAGATACTTTGGTTTCAAGAGATACACGAGGTCGTTCAGCTGTTAGAAATAGTCAGCTTCATACATTAGAGCAATTGCATAAGGATTCTACATTTGGTAAGTAAAACATACATTTGCTTATTTTGATTTGTATCCCAAAGCCTAATGAGATTTGTCATTTATGTAAATCAAAATCTAATTTGAATTTAGGTATTGCAAGGATGTCCCTACCATTACATGACTTCAGAAAAATACCACCAACCGGTAGCCAGAGCTTGCTTGTTATTTCTTAAAAAATTAAATGGTGATTTGCTTCCTCTGAAGTTGGTCTTCTGATGTAGTAATATCGAAGTACAGCATTTTGAGATAATATGAGGATAATATTTTGAATGAAGGAAGGATGCATAGGGTGTGGGGCATAAAGCTGCAACGAGTATAGAATTGTACAAGCAAATTCTTATTTTTAGCCTCAGGAGATAAGCTGCCTATTCTTCCTTATTTTATTTTCTTACATGTGGCAATAACCATTAAAACTTCAGTACTGCAAGATGTAACTGCAGAGTAATTACCAACACACAGAATGTCTAGGCAACGGATGTTATCACTCCTTCATTAGGATCAGATGGACTGGGGGCTCCAGTGGAGAGTTTCAGTCCCTACAATTTAAGAACAGTGGTGGAGCTCCTTTTTAATTTTTTTATTCCCCCTATGGCCTTATTTCCTGCAGAAGCCAGCAGAATTCAGCCACCTCTTCTTTCAAGTGGCACTAGCTGTAGGTTCACTCATGGATTAACTATTTCTGTCAACTCCTCTTCAACAAAAGGATACCAGGATTTATCCAAACACATCTTGGCTAATGCTACCACCGAGGTAAGTAAAAACAGTTTTCACTTATTCCTTCTGGAAACTGTAGCAAAAATGGGTGGGACAAGTTTTGTTCTACATCACAAACAGCTACCTATTTGTCAGGTACAGACATACACACACTGAACAGTTTTGAAGGATGAGTAAAAGTGAGCCAAGCTGCAGCCATGCGGTACAGAAAAGCGTGGGGTGTTAGCTGGAATGTTTGAGTGAAGTTGGTGTCATTTGTCGTTGTTTTCCAAGGTAATGGCAGCGTGCTCTCACAACCTGAGGAACCTCTACACATGCCAAGCAGCAGCTGGGTGGAAGTAAGTTTATGGCAGGTCTGTATAATGGGAGGCCTTTCTCTGTACTTGGCCCTCTTGTGGGCAAATACCTTTTGTTTGCCTCTGACAGATATCAGTGTACAGAAAAAGAGGTGCAGGTGTACTACAAAGTCTTCCCTTCAGCAACAAGGCATGGATTTCTGGGAGCAGGAGTGATAGAAAGACCTCTTCCTTATGTGTGGGGACTGGTGAGAGATCCTGGCAAGAGGCATCTGTACGACAGCTCTATCAATACAGCTCGAATACACAAGAAGGTAACCAGCCACATTCACCTGGGTGAGTATCCTCACACACAGAAGATGACAATCACCATCACCAGTAGGATGTAGGCAGCCAGGAAGAAAGTTAAAGTTATTTCACTTCTTCAGGTGTAAATAAACAATTTCATTATTTAATATGGAAACTTCAGCTTTGCAAGACTTTTCCAAAGCAAGGATGATATTAAACACATCTTGCTGAGAACTGCAGCTAGAGACAGTGGTTTGAAAGTAAAGATAAACCTGAAGGGGCTTGAAAAAGCATTTTAAATTATTTATTACAGCATATGAACTAGAGTTCTGCTCCCAGGCAACAAGTCAAAATAAAACATGTATCTACATATAAGGGGTAGGGGAAAATTGTGACAAGTTGAAGTTGTCAAAGTCTAATTCCCATTTCTTATTTTTTTTCCCAGTATATTTAGTGACTGATACCTCCCTATGTTACCTAAAGCAACCCCGGGATTTCTGCTGCATTACTGTAGAAGCCAAAGAGGTAAAATGAACATTCTCTCTGCAGCACAGAGGAGGAGTTGTTCTGATATCCTGGTTCAAAGATAAAGAGGAGAAAGAAGTCAACCTTCCTATTAGCAGAAGTGCCAGTGAAACAGAAAGGAAAACCATGCTAATACCACACAAGTGAATTATGTGTAAAACCCTCTTGTGAATGACAATTGTCAAACAAGGCCCATTAGACAGTAACACAAGTGTTACACAGTATATTCTGGTTGCAAACACACCAAATTTTGACAAAAGCATATTTAATAGATTACATGAAAAATTATTAATCTTTTAATTAAGTAATGTGAGAACTATGCCTCATGGCAAACAAAAAAACCCATTGCTATATGCATAATATTTTTCAAATTGTCATCTTTACATCTTGTCATGTACAGGAGAACTTGTCTGTCCTGGCTATTCAGTCTGTCTATGATGCATCCATGCCTCACCCTTGTAAAGAAGCAGTGAGAGGGGAGATTTTACCAAGTGCTTGGATACTGGAACCTGACATAGTGAATGGAAGAGAGATCACCAGAGTTATTTACATGGCACAGGTAAGATTTTTCTGTATGTCCAACAGTGAATGCAAAAAGCTGTTACACAGCAGAACACTTAAGAGCTGGTAAGCAACAAAAAATACAATCCTTATGCTATGCCCCATAAACTTTATGAAGTGAGCACAAAGTCACCTCTTTCACACTTCCCTAGGAATGCAGAGAATTGTACTAGGATTATGTTTAAGCACATGTTCCCAAGTTTTTACAGCATCCAAAGCTCCTTCCTTGGATATCAAGCTCTTCTGTAAATGTTTATAAGCAATTTTAGCATATGTTGTGTTCTCATGTGGTGAGCCAATATGCGGAGCCTTGTTTGCATTTTCGTCTTGCTGTGGACACAGGAAGTCCAACTTGGGCTATGCTATTTTCAAAATGCCAGAAAATACTTAGTGCATATTTCTAACCAAAGCCATTAATTCTTCACACTGAATAGATACAAAAGAGAAGTCAAGATTAGGATTCCATTTAAGAATAAGAAAATGAAAATCTTGCCATCCATTTTTCAGACTCATTTGAAAAGTAAGCTCTCTTTGAGACAGTGGTACTAAGTACATAAAATGTCCAGAAGAGGATGCCTTAATGGTTAAATTTATTTAAATGCTAATGTAGAGATAAATTACATTAGTCCTTTAAACTAATCTATTTAAAACTTAAGGATACATTTAAAAAAAATCATTAATTAGCACATGCACTTTACAATGAATAGGTGAAATGCATATACGCATTTAAAAATTTATATGCATTTTATATTGCCCTTTAGTGTATGCATATACATGGTCAGTAACACTGTGTGTCTCAAACTAGTAAACTTTAATCCAAGCTCAAACTCAAAAGCAATGTCGGTCATACCTGCTAGAAGCAACGTCAAATAGCAAAGCTTTGAAAGTCTGTGGAGTATCGGGAAGGAAAAAAAACAAACCACACAGTACTGACCACATTTGGCTGCAAACTGCTTTTGTGCCTAACACATCCTTGTTACACATCAGAGCTATTCCAGACTGGAGAAGAATTCTGTTTAAAAACACGTACAAAACCCAACATGCAGCCTTTCTTCTAATTCCTGCAGGTGGACCTCGGTGCCCCAGCCATCCCCGCCAGGCTCCTGAGTTCCATGGTGAAGCGGCAGCCCCTGGTGATTGCTCAGCTGGCTCACCTGCTCACTGCTTAGTGCTGCAACACCACTGGCCACTGAAGAGCACCTGACAGCTCACAGGGACACACAAGTGTGGGAAAGAGTCACAGAAAATGCTGCCTCCTAAGGCAGCCATCACCAAGCCTCACTTCAGGAGCCTGGCTACTACTGCTGGACTATGTGGAAGTGCAGTGAGAGAAAAGGATCATTTGTTTTAGCCAACACTGCTTAGATGAAATGCAGCAAGTTTAGTGGGGAACCTATCTTCCTGGAGACAGCAGTGGAAAACTTCCATGGAAGAGAAGGTGTCCTGCTCTATAAAGAGCAGAGGAAGAGACTTTGCATTACAAGAGCCAGAATCTTAGAGTGTACTACTCAACTCCTGTTTCCAAGCAGCTTCAGAGGTCAGCTTCTTTCTTTAACTAGGTTTAGGCCAGCAGCAGTATCTGTATGGCTTGAGACCTTTTACAAGCTCTTGAGCAGAGCTGCAAAGCCACTTTTTAATGATGGGATAAGTACCAAATGCAGAATTCCTGACTGTGTAGATAAATCACTTAGCTGGCTGCCTAACCTTCCTTCCCCTTGAAGAGGGAAGGTAAAGCAGTGCAATATTCACTAGTCATCCTACACCCTGGATAGATTTTCTCATGTATTTGGCTGACTGCTTGCAGCTAGTGTAAGGTGTTTCGGATTGCCACTACACTACGCAGCATCAGTGGACACCACCACACCTCAGGACACAGTTCTACTGTACTGCAGAATCAGGTGCTTTGAAATAAAGAAACCAAACAGTTCTACAGAGTGACACTGTCATGGATAGGTTAGTACTCAGTAATCAGCTTGTTTCTAGAATTTAAATCCTGCAACTAAGAGTAGCTCCAATATTTTTTCTTCAATGGCTTTTTCCATCAGTCCTTCTACACACTTTCACCCACTTGCATTAGGAGCTGAAAATATAGCCTGGTCCTAGTCTTACCACATTTCTTTGTTCATAATGTGAACAAAGCTGTCTCACTGCAGCAAGTACAGACTCTTCCCCTTCAATTACCTCATGGGACTTCCGTGGCACTTAGTCCAACAATCCTGCTGTCAGGCTTTACATGTTTGTTCAACACAATCCCTAGCTGGTTCACATATTCCTAAATTGAAACAAAACCACAACCACCTCAAATATCCAAATAACTTCATTTAATTTGTCAGCACAACAGTAGATAATCACTTTAGTTATATCTAAGCAATAAAAGCTGCTATGTTATGCTTTCATTAGCTCAAAAAAGCCCTCATTGTTCAAGAAGCTCTTGCACTTTGAATTCGTGAAGTGAGAAATGTGTACTCAAGCATCCACCCTACTGCAATCAGTGCCTGCTACTTTAACACAGTTACTGTCAGTACAAGGTGCGTTTTCCCAGCATATGGTGAAGTTAGCTGCACTTCCCACCCTTGAGTTCAAGAGCCAAGATCTACTTTTACTCTATCTTTGCACAGGTGTAATTTTGGCTCTCAGCTTCTATATTACTTCCTGTTACTAATATAGTGAGTTTTAAATTAAAAGACAATAGCTATTTTAAATTGATACTTAAGAAAATAGCAGTTTTGATACATACCAGCCCAAGGCTTCCTCCTCAAACTAGATCAGGTAGGATAACAAAACCTTTCACTTACGAATGTGCTTTGTTTCATCTTTGGATAGTCACGGTTACAATCTTAACACCAACATATTACTGTTCTTTATTTGGTGAGGCTCAAAAGCTTTGCAAAAAGCCTGAGTCACAGCGTGGTTCACTTTGAGCATCACACATCTTACACAGCCCCTCAAGGAAGAATGGGTAACCTGTCACAAAGTTTTCTGCAACTGAGTGAAATAAGAGTGTTCCAGATTTGTACCCTGTCAAAGTCCCCCCTTTGGTGGAAACCCAGAAGGACGAGCAAACAAGGGAGTACATTAAAGCCCCAGGAAAAACGAGCAGAACCAGCAGCACGGGGTCTTGGCTCTGTCCCCAGTGCTGCTTCCATAGCTTTCCAGGGAAGGTAGGGGAGGTCTTCATACAACCCACTGAAGATTTGCTCAGTGCTTTGCTTTTTTTCCGCTTTTATTTTGACATGGCACTCGTGATAAAGCAGTTTTTGTAGGAAAAACATCTTGGGGGATTCCTGTTGATCAATGATGACAGTGCCTATGAAGGATAGTGTCTTACTGTACAGTGCATCAGATGTTTATTTTTATATATACTTAATATTTTTTTTCTACGTTTACAAATTAAGTTATTTATATATGCTTGGTTTGAAGCATTTTTATATGCTATAAAAGCTAAGTTTTATTTTTATCAGTATTGAATTAATGTAACTTTTTTTTAATACAATCTTCAATTGATACTAAAAAGCCTATTTATATGAATGTTTTCTTTTGCAAATACAACATTTTACGGTACTTGCTAATGTATGGCATTGGTTTGTTTGGAAGGAAGAAACAAAAGCCCAGCAGATATCAAATTTGGTAATCTACAACAGGCAAAAACCAACTTCCTCTAAGTTACTGACGAGCAGCAGATGATCAAACCAATTGTACTGTATCACCCAGGGTTGCATCTCTGCTCCTAAATCAAGGTTGCTATTTTCATATCCACAATAAATGGTATTTTCTACTCAAGAAAATCTGCCCCACCTTATTTTGCTCCAGCTAAAATACCCATCTATGGAACTATGCTGGATAGAAAAACACCACAAAGGTGAGTTTGTGATAACAGACGTAGGTCTCCCACTTACCTGCTGAGGAATGGGCATGGAATACGAACTTTTGGCACAAGAATCAAGAAGCCATTCACTGCTTAAATTTGGGTTCTGTGACTTTGATTGGACAAAGCACTGGGGGGTTGTAGTTGGTTATTAAAAAAAAAAAAGTAGCTGGAGCTTCTTCACGAGTCCTGTTACACAACTCCCCAGACCTGCACATTCAGAAGGAAGTTAAATATAATGCCATTTTTCCTGATTTTCTTTTGAGAGCTCTAAGTTTGCAATAGGAAAGACTGGCAGAAGAAAGGCCACACCCTTAGCATGGCTTTCAGTGAGCTCCTGCTCTCCTGCCTGCAGCACTCTGGCACCAGAGGCAGTGTCCAGGACAGAGGGCCTGAGGCACACGTGCTGAGAGGAGGCTGCCAGCTCAGGAGGCTGCAGGGTCACATCCTCACGCACGGTCCCATGGCCACAGGCACAAAACCTGTGCTCCACAACTGCTCCCAAGCCTTGGATAAAGAGTGGGGGCTCTGACTTTGCAGAGCAAACGTGCCTGGAGACTGTGGGATGCCCAAGAACCAGCGTCACTGCATTAAGTCATAGGAACGCAGAAACAGAGGTGTTTCTTACCTGCTGGGTCCCACTGCAACACTGTCCCACAGGGCACAGCTGGGTTCTCTGGTTGCTGGAAACTGCTCCTGGGTCTTAGTCACCTTTTAAATAAAAACTTCCACACTTGTTGATTTAAAGAAGGATAATTCAGGTATGAATTATGAAAGTTCATGAAAATGGCTGTGGCCATGATATCTATGCAAACAGTTTTATGATACCCAAATAAAACACCTGTTCCAGAACCAAGAACATCTTTTTTTTTAACTAATATGGATTCCAGCTTCTTCCCCCTTCTACCACCCTGCCCTCCCCCACATAACAAGTAGAGTTCTATTTCAGTAGAAGCACAAAATGCCAGACAGGAGGTCGGTACGGCACTTTCTCTGCTCCATGCTTTGTGGCAAGGTACCCGTTTTGTTCTTCAGCCTAGTACCAAGAGGTTCTATATTGACAGATTGAACGCAAGACAAGACATTTAATAATGTTTATTATGACAACAATTTCAAATGAGATCTGCAGCAAAACATCACGTAATACTCAGCCTCAGGGAGCAGGTATGGCATGATATGGTGTACTTGCTGTTCAATTTGTATAGAATTGTTCCATTTGTATTTGTATTGCAACATGCCTACTTTTGGGGACTCTTCCATTCACATCAGAAAATCCCTAAAAAGAGGAACGCAGATGGAACCTGCCAAATCTTTCAATACAGTGCTTAGCACACAAGCCAAGAAAAATTGCAATACAGCTCAGACCCTGATGTGCCTCTATGATTTCTCTTTCTGTATCACATATTTTAACAGAAGCCACAGTTTCACCTAATGAGTCCTGTCTGTTTTTCTCAAATCACTGACTCCAAGATGTTACCTTTTCTCACCTTACACAGGGAAGAAGTTAGTTAATTAGCAAGCTAAACAGCCCTGGGCTTCATCTTGTCCAGAGGCTGTTCTTAAATAACACAGAACACGCTTTCTGGAAAAACCTACACTAATAGGACACTCCTAGACAGAAGGAAATAATGGCCTCACTGCTATGGGGCAGGGGGAGGGAAACCCGTGAAACAGCTGATGAGCACCTAAACATATTCTGCTACTCACCAGCAGTCCCTGCCCCAAACCACAGTTCAAGGAAATACTTGTGGAGAAGAGGGGTGAACAGGAGGGTCACACTCTTGGTGACAACCTGTCTGTAAGGGCAGAAAATACCCACTGCCCCCCAAGAAACAGGCCCCTTTCAAAACCCACTCTCCAGGGAACATCACAGTGCTTCTTCACTACTTTGTCTGCTCTTCCAGGCTATAGTTTTCTTGCTGCAGCACTTCCTGACTGATAAAACTCAAACTCAAGGCAAGAAAAATTATTAAAAAACCCAGTAAATAGCAGCCAGATGACATTTATGTTCACAACTATAAAAGCATCTTAAAAATACTGTCTTCAGTAAAAAATATAAACAGATATTTTATCCCTCATTTCTATTAAAAGCCCTGGGACATTACAAGTTCTGTTTCCAACAAGAGATGGGAAAACACTTAAGCATCTACATCCTTTCAGAATAATGCCATCAATGGTCTAGTGGATTTATTTAATATGGTTTAACTTTTAAAATTAGTCTTTAAAAAATTAAAATCAAACCTTCAACACTGAGCTTAAAATGAAAAATAAATATAGGCACATCTCTGTGTCATATAGGTTCACCTCTTCCTTCCCCTGGCTGTAGAGGCTTTGTTAAAAAAACAACATGAGAAGTCACACTGAGTTAAGAGACAGCCACCAAGAAACCATCTCTCTGACCACAAAGTAACTTGAGTTGATTCCTGGGTTTGGTCACAGCCTGTTGCTGCACTAATACAAAAAGTGTCTCTCAGCCTAACAGCTGCTCTGAGACACAATCAAGGTGCTTAAAAGACTTTTGACTTGGAGATCCATCTGCTGATGTAAATCCTTCAGCAGAGTCACCATGGCAAAATGTCCATGACAGAAAGCCCAGTGCAGGTTTTGCACAAAGTGACTTCTTACCTTCAGTATGCCCCTAGCAAAGAGCTCCCAATCCTTTCAGAAACACTGAAAATTCTGTTTGCATCTTCATTAATAATTTTTGTCCAAAGAGTCCACCTCTGCTAACTTTGTGTGGTCACAGTACCTAGAGATTGTCTGGTCAGCTCACAAGGGTTAGTCCTGGGCTCCTCTATCTGATGTTGTGATACAAATACTCGGGACAGCCTTTTCAGGTCTTTTACAAAATCCTGTAACAAACAGATACAAACAAGAGAACCCTTATTTTAATAAATGTTGTCAAAGGGGCTTGCTTAATTTTTCTGTAAGTACTTTACAAGGTTAAACATGTTGATGGTTTTGAAGTGCAAAAACATAGACAAGCTACAGAATTGATGATGAATGCCTGCAGACATGGTCAGTCTCCCCTCTGATCCCCACACCCTTCTCAGACAAGATCGCTGCCACAATTTAAATGGTTAAACAGCTCCAACACTCAAGTGCTCACCAGCCTCGGAATACTGTCCATTTTTAGCAAGGCATTTGGGTGGATTCCTACATTTTGACTGTGGCCAGAACAGTGAGACTCCTCTAGAACATTCCAACTGCTCTCACACTCTGGTGGCAGGAGGCACGGGGTTTTAAGTGCAAGAGTGGTCAGTTAAGACCCTTCCCAACACGTCATTCTCAGCTGGAATGCAGCAAGCCCGCTCAGGCTAGAACTGAGAGCTGGTAACTGAGACAGCTGGTCTCCAAACTGGTTTACAATTTTCTTGGAAATGTTTCCGCTGCATGGGCAATATCAGAGTCACACAAGTACAGCTTTCACCCAAACACTAGCAACAGTAACAAGCCTGTTGGAAGCCAGTCCTTCCTTTGCATTAAGCAGGAACAACAGATGGGAACGTCATGGGCCTTATCTATACGAAATGGAAATACAAGGCTTTTGTATAGCTTTACTTTTTATTTCACTTATTGTTCACACACATACAATTACTTACTGAGGGCCAAGGGAGCTCTTCAAGGCTATGCAGGCAACTCTGGATTTCACTAGTTCTCATTAGTTCATGTTCTATAAGACCATGAAGCAAGAAAAGGAACAAATCCCACTGCACAAGAGAAGAAAACATCAACAACTCAAAAATAAATTGATTGTGTGCTTGTTTCTTTATCCATATACAATTCACACTTTTCTTTTTGGATCAGAACATGGAGAAAAGGAGCAAGCACATTATCTGTCTGCATGTGACAATGAGAACAAGAGCAAATCCAAAACGAGTGAACAAAATTTCTTTAGTTCATACATTGATTGTATCCTACCATAAAGTCTCAAAATTCTCAGTTTATAAACACACCAAGAATTTAATTCCTGCCTGATCAAGATTATTTCTTTGACTTCTGAAATAAGTTGGGTTTACCCTGCAACTAAATAGGATGGTTTTCAGCTTTAGTTGGGGTGCTTATAACAGCAACATGCATGCAGAAATGCAAGCTGATAAAAGACACTAGAATGCAAGCAATAACAGTCACGTGTGTCCAGTCCTTGCAGTATCCTATGGGCCATTTTGCCATTGGCTCCTGAGCAAAACTGCGCCTTCCCAAGAGCCCCCAGGCAGGTATGAACCCCTGACAAGTTGTACACATCCCTCTCTTTCACTGCCCGCAGAAACAACACCAGCCAGCAGCGACCAAACCCCGCTGGCCTCAGCCTGCGGGCTGGCAGAATTCCTACACGAGTGCCAGCCTGCTCCACACACCACAATAAGCTTTACCTCTCGCTGCTTAACTTCTGCGAGATATCCGATGTTCTTCTTGCTGAAGATCAGCTGCACAGGCACAGATGTCCCAAAGTCCTCCTTCCAGATGGAGAACAGCAGTTTTAGGAGACCATAGGTGGGATTGTTCTTTACACACAGCCTCTCAGGGCTCTTCTCTGGGGATTTGATCCCAAGACTCAGAGGAACACGATCTGAAACTAAGAAAAGGATGAAAAATTAACTCCTGTAGCTGCATTATTTCCTTTTATAGCCATCATCTTGGTGCAGCAGCACACTTAGTGAGTATAAACCAGTCAACCTAAGAGGACTGGAGTTTGGAAATATGCAAAATTACGAACTTTGAATCTATACAGACAGTATGACATAGGAAGAGACTTATATTCCTCAGACAAAGAACAATTGGTTGGAATATAGCCTCAAGTCTTAGAAGTCAACCTAATATTTAGTCAGAGAACCTAGCTGTTGCTGCAAAAAAGAGAAGAGTAACACAGTTAAACATTTAAATCTATAGAAAGATTGAACAGTTGTTCATAGCTTAGACTATAGGCAGAGTTAAGTGACTTCGCACAAGTGAAAGTAAAGCTGAACAGTGTTTAACTGCAGATGAACATAAACAGAAGGAAGATACCACTTCTTCCTTGGTACAGTCTAATGGAATGGTACAGGTTGACACTGCTGCCCCCCGAATAAATTTCACAACATTTGGATGTGAACTGCCTTCTGAAAATATAAATTATGCATAAAACTTTGAAAGCTGGATCTAAAACCAGGAAATTAGAAGGCTGCCCATGAAGAAAACACCTATACTGAGATCACGAGCTCCTGCTCAGAGAAAAATTGTATTTACGCATCAGAGCAAGAGAAAAAAACCCAAACTGAAAATGTTCACAGGAGTCATAATACACAGAAAACAAGTTATTTCCATTCTTTCCATAAAAACATAATTTAATGTTGCAATGGAAAAGGCCCTTACTCTTACGAAAAAAAGCCCAAACTCAACCACAATTCCAGAGGCAGAAACACTGGAAAACATATCCCATATTTAAATGAAGGTATCAATAAATAAAAACCAACAGAGATGTGAAACAGATCAGAAGGATAGTTAGTCATTGTACAATTCTGTTCTGCAGAATGTAAGAGGGAATAAGAACAACCACCCAAACTGACAGGAAAAAATCTGCATACTCAGTGACACCAAAGAGAATCAAATATCCATGAGCTCTAAACACTTAAATCTTTGACCTCAAGGATCTAAGAGAACTGTAATAACAGATTTCAATCTTAAATAGCTTATCATAACAGACTTACCCAGCAAAGACGCGAACTCAACCGTGCACTTGGCCAGCTGCTGTTCTGATGTGGGACACATGAACTGGAAAACACACAAAAAAAGTTGTATTTTAGTCCCCATACTCCACTGGTCAAAACAGGGCTTCACAAGGGATAAAAATATCTGAAAAGAGCAGGCAATTTATAGCACAGAGCTGTAATGAGGAGGCCACGAGACCGAAAGACAAAGAAAATGTCATGTATGAAAAGGGGATTCACAAAGGCAAACTGAATTGCAAGCAGATCTACACAGTATAAAAAAACACAGGGCAACATTGCCACATTTGAGCTCAAATAAAAACCCTTCAACTGAACTCAGCTGTGAGGCAAGGCCAACTAACAAGTTTACAGGTATCAAGACAGCTCAGAGTGATTCAAATGAGGTTTTTGTTGCTTTTTTACATCTTTTACCTTTCTGCATCGAAGTGTCTGACTCAACCTTCCCAGCAAGCACTCCAGCCACACATAGTCAACCACTTCACCCTCATCCCGTGGGCCCACAGCAACACAGAGCACATCCTTGATGAGAAAGACAACAGTAACCCACACATTAGTACCCTGCTCTTCCACAAACAGATCTTTAGACCTGTGACAGAGCAGTTCAATAAATATTTCTTGGGTCCTCATTTAAACCAAAACCTAAGCTAGTATATACATTTCATAAAACAGATTAAAGATGAATTTTCACAACCTTATCAAGATCTCATTTTCTAGCACACTTCTCACTAATGTTATGAAGCAAAAGTCAATGATGGCAACAAGTTCATCTTCCTTAAAAGTACTAGCACTGAAAGCTCTAGATAAATCTGACAGCACAGCAAGAAAGTCCAGGGTAGAAGTGCTACAGAAATCCAGAGCCTTCTTATATTGTCAGGGAAGCTGCAGTGTCAACCCAGAGGTTTCCTCACACAACTTACCCTCCTCTTTTTATTTTAGCACAAGAAAGAAAGCATTAAAGGATGTGAACTCAGTTTCACACAACTGCTGGGAAAGCAATGACAGTGATAAGCAGGCTTACTTGTCTGCAAGCAGACAATCAGGTACAAAAAAAATAGGCAGAATACATAATGGTAAAAAAGTGAGGTGTTCAGAATCCTTCTTTTCCTTAGGGGGTACATAGGTTAAATGATTGCAAAATTGTACACAATACTATGGTGTCCACACTGTGGTTTCCATCTTATTCATATCAAAAAGGCCACACTGGCATTCTACCAGAAATCTGTACTTGGGGTAGCACTCCTAACAGAGAACTCTGATCTAGACACAGCAAGCAGGGGTTGAAAAAACCTGAGAACTTTCCATTGAGCTTCCGAAGCATTCCCCACAGCCAGTTCCTCAGAACCAGACCATTTTCTTAAAAGAAACAAACAAACAACCAAATTCCCACAAAACAACAATAAAAACAAACCACAAAAACACCAATGTGGAAAACAGAAAGGGAGTTGGGGCAAGCCAGGAAGTGAACACTGTGTACCTTAATCTCATTGATGATCTGGGAGGGAAATGGAGCACAGTGCTGACAGCCTGGAGGACAGTCCCTTCTCAACTCCAAAGCATCCTCGCCTGGTAAGGGAAATCCTGGGACTTTCAGCATTCGGTTGAAGGTTGCCTTCACTTCCCTTTTGATGAGTGCTACAGAGAACAAACCCTGTTTGCTTCAGTTTTTCTCTCCACTGAAGCAGAGAATAATTTCCAAACACTCTTAGCCTCTCATTCCAAGGATCACAGCGAATAAGGAAAAAAGACAGCTAACATTTTCAAACCTCTCTCTCTGACGTCCCACTATATTTAATGTGCAGAGGCACATGTGGAGAGGGTGTGTTAACCCACAGCTGTAGAAGGCAGCCACCCATCACTGTGCCAGGTACCACTGGAAATTCATCTCACTTCCCATCAAAATATTTCAGTGGGTTTAACACAGTAGCTAAGTCAGAAGGCAATGCCAGTATGATTCAGTGTGATCATACCAGTTCAACCACTGTGCTCATAAAAGCCATATGTCTTCTACCAAAATAAGTTTTGATCAGCATCCAAAACACTAAACTCCCGCGGCTGCAAATGGTACTTGGACATTCCTCTCCAGACTTTTGGCACAACCTCCTGAAAAAACGGGTTTTCAGAGATTCTGAAGAGCTGCCAGAGCAGTATTACAGAGTAAAAGGACAACACTTGCCTTCAGAAAATACACCCAAGTCCAAGAAGCGTTTGTTTTACAGGAGATTCCAGAAGCACACTGTACATGTGAGTCATTAAGGTGGCTTGAGAGAGCAGTTGTCTGTATACACTGGAAGTGCTAAGACAACTTCAGCCTAGATGACATTTCCAGAAGGAGCCTTCCACAGCATTTACTCTCACCGTCCCACATGACTCCATAACTAAAAATCACTGCCATGGGCCAAGCCCAAAAGATCCCCAAAGAAGGTTCTTAGAGCTAGAAATCCTTTGTGTTATTCCTAAACAAGGAGGGACAGAGAAAACACATACTTTCTACTAAAAGAAGAATTAGTAGGACCAAGTACTTTGTAACAGTATCTGTCCCTTGATCTCAGCAAAAAAAGAGTACAATGCACAGGTTAGAAGCCTCAGTTCCAGGTAAAAAGACTCACCTGAAATGTTGGCAGAGAGCCAGCCACAGGCTCTCTCGGTAGCCAGTTCCACTGCAATGTTTTCTGCACTACTCAAAACCTTTACAGGGAGGATAACAAATGATAGATCTACCATCAATCACAGCACTGCAGTCAGTGAAAATTCAGAAGGAAGTCTAGAGGAAAAAAGCTTAATTTGGCATGCAACAATTAAACTGAGCACCACCCCCTCTATGGAAACTGCTGGTTTGAGCAATACGACCGACCCGTTTCGATTTTCCAAATCTCATCAACTCTTGTGGAGGTCGATGCTAAAACAAAAGCACTGTCATTGCAAGATGAATGCAATTTATATAACATTCTAGCCTCAATAGTCAGCTGTGGGCTGGAGTATCACTTTACCCAGAATATACAAGGCAGTTCAGTAGAAGTGACTCTCATTAGCTATCTATCAGTCCTCCCATGAGTGCATCAATAGATTCCCTTGGCCTGAGCTATTAAGGGATAAGTGAAGCGGCAATGGAAAAATGGTAATGACCCAGACTTAAAGCCAAGGCTTTTAATAAGTTTTAGTGAAAACACATACTGCTGCAGATGTCTCTTCTGGCAATAACACCCTTACTGCCTCAGGACCTTTTATTTTGCAAAATCTGCAAGAAAAGAAAGAAAGTGTGCCACAGGATTAGTCAAAGTTCTTGGACAACACTCAGAGGTTTATTATGTAGCAATGCAAGAAATCAGACTAAAAGAACCAGACAAGGGAAGGGCAATTACAAGCAACCAAGCTGCAATATCAATTTTCCAAAGAGGGGAAATACAATAGCTGCAGTGGATGTCTATTTGGAGCTGGATGCAGAGGGACACAACAGCACCTTTACTCTTTCTTACAAACACAGTATTAACTGGCTGGAGGCACAGCAGACACTCACTCCAAGAAGAGCAGAGGGCATGGTTTATAATTACCAGGACCTGAGCATGACAGGCCAAGCTAAATTAGACTTATAGACTCTGCAGTAAGAAGAGATGGGAAGGCATAAGTTTAAATAACTTTTCCTCCTTACTCTCTGCCTTTGACGAGTGCCTGGGCCCCTTCCTCATACAGATGAGTGCACACCTCTTCAAGCAGCTGGTCATGATTAACATCCTCCTCCTTCACTTTATCTTGCAACATGGCTTCAGCCCTTTGAACCAGCTCTGCTACCAGTGTTGCCCTGCAACAAAATCAAGAACAATCAGACTGAAATCAATATGAGGAACAGAGCTCTTCTCCCCAGTTTAGGGGGATACCCATCTCAAATGCAGTAAGTCACTCAGCTAAAAACTAATTAGCACTGTATCATCTCCTCGTTTGGTATATATAGAAGAAAACAGCAACAAAGACACCAAAATAATACTAAGGCTCAAGAGTCAAAAGCCTTCAGGTTTTACTAGAAACATATTTGGTTACAGGTCTCCTTTCTGGCAGCAATACCCTTGTATGCCCAAATGATAGTGTTCAGAAGTTCAAAGATGTCAGCAGCAGCCCACTACAACCACCATTCTTTAGGGGCTGATAACATTTAATGGCTTCAGCAAGCTGGACAACAGAACAGTGCAAACCCTGAGCAAGCTCATGAGCTGGAGGGCAGGGCTGTCACACAGGAGGACTGTGAAAAGAGGGAGAAATGGGCTGACTTGCACCTGCACAGGCTGGGGTCTACTGGCTACAGAGCAGCTCTGCGGAAAGGACCTGGGGTTCCCAGGACACAAGGTGAGTGAGTTAGGAGTGTTCAAAGAAAGCCAACCTTATACTGGGCTGACAATAGCAACAGTGCAGCCAGCAAGTCAAGGGAAGTTACTGCTTCCCTCATCACTGTGAGGCTGCATCTGGAGCAGTGTGTCCAGCTTTGGGATCTCAGGACAACAAAGCCATTGACAATTTGAGTAACTGCAGGAGAAAAGAAAAAAATTATTAAAATAGCTGGGACACTGGAGCACACACCTACAAGGGAGAGTCAGTTTCACCTAGCCTGGAGACAAGAAAAAGCTGAAGAGAGAAGGAAAAGTTACAGAGAAGACAGAACAAGACTTTCAGGAAGAGCACTGCCAAAGGCTGACAGGAATATGCACAAGCTGGAACAACAGATATTCTGATAGGATATAAGGAAGTATTTTTCACAAAGCCTGGGAAAATTAAGCACTGGAACATGGTACAAAGAGATTGGCCGAATCCTCATCCTTAAGAGATGGAAACTCTTCCAACTGGAAAAGGTGCCAATAAACCTGATCTAACCTGAAAGCTGGCCCTGCTTTGAGCAGGAGTTTGGATCAAGTGACCTCCAGAGGTCATTCCTGATATGAGATTTTCGTATCATTAGCAAAAATGTTCTCAAAAGGCTATAAAATCTCAACGCTGCACTGTATTCACATACAAAGTGTCCCACAGTTGTATCACCCTCCTCTCTACATCCCTTCACAAATTCCCCTCTATAACAGCAGATGTTGCTGGTCACAGTCTTACACAGCCTTGGTGCTCTGCTATATAGCACACCCTCAGGGAAGTTTCTTTCCCCCATACACACAAGTTTAAAGGATCAACTCTTTGCCTAATCATAATGTAAAGTTACTTCTTAAGTCACAGAACAGGTGGCCAGCACTTACTTGATGTGCTTAACACAGTTGGATCCCACTCGCTCCGCCACAAATTCCACAGTTCTCCGTAGGGAAGGAGGCTGGTTGTGGAAAAAAGCCTGTTCCAACTCTACCTGTTCAAGAGAAAGGGCTACAATTGATTAGAGCACTCCACCCAGATCCTCCTCTCACCAACACAGGACAGAACTACCATCTGGAGATGTACTAAAAGGCAATTTGCCCACACTAGAACTTTCTGCTACTGTAGCATTTGTCATCCCAGTACATTATTTACTCCCTATTCCCTTCTAACCATTTAACCCAAAGCTCATTTTCAGGGTTTCTGAAGCTACAAAAGACCTGTAAAGAGAAGAACGGGAGAGTTCTGACAGTGTCTGCTAGTAGTGAGTCACCACACAGGGCTTGTTTCGGAAAGAACAAGCCCTTTTAATTACAGGCTAGTAACCTTATGGGCTCCTACGCAAGGTCGTCCTTTCAGTGTAAAGCATGGCTACAATGTAACCAAAACAAAGTATGAGAAACATACCAACATTTTATGTTAAAGAAAAGGGAAACAGATACGTAAGACTAGCTGTTCCAACTTCAAGAATGATTACTGAGGTTATCTGGATTTCAGCACACACACCATATCCCAGCCACACAACAGTAATAAAAAAACTGAGAGTAAAGATACCTGACTGTTACACACAATGTTTCCCTGCTGCCTAGGTCCATTCTTTCTTTCCCTGGCATTAAGAGACCGCTGTAAAACCCTACACTCACACAAGCAAATTCCTCCTGCCCCTTTTCCCCTTTCATTTCACTCTCTAATTTCATCACCTGTAGTTTCCGCTGTGTGACAGAAGCCTTGGGTGCCAAGGACTCTGCAGCTGTGGGAGTGATTTTCCTTATAAAACCACCATTTTTTCCTCCACTGCCAGCCACAAAAGAGGCAAGTAGTTTACGCAGCTCACCTGTACAGGAAAACATGCAAAAGCAGTCATCAACCTCGTAAGTAAGGACAAAAAAAATAAATATCAAAACTCAAGAAAGAGACTTTCACTTTTTCAGTCCTGTTCCCAGAGCAGATTCTCTCAGTTTCTACAAAAAGAGAAGCTTCAGAAAAGCAGAGGGAGCATCCCACACATTTAACTGGCAGGGCATATCAAGGCAGGCAAGGCTCTGAAAAGAGGAAGCTTCCAAAATCTCCCTAGCACATGGGACTAGTTCAGACGGATGAGGGAGCACTTCTATACGTTCCTTTCTAGTGCGGCAAGCAAGAACCATAAAGTCTTACAAAGGCAACAAGGCAAGCAGAGTTACACAAAATTCCAACAGCCAGGAGAAAATACTGGGGGAAAAGCTGGACAACCTATTCACTCCTAGAAGCTTTCGTGACGCAGGTTTAAAATTGTTTTCCCACTAAGTCCAAGAAGAGAAGCACCATCTCCCCATTTGGGACTCTATCATCTACAGTGAGGAATTTTACCATCGGTAGACAGATCCCATGAAAAAGCTATCTCAAACAACAACCTGACAAAACACCAGGGCACAAACGCATTCTTCCCCTCTGCCTTGCAGCAGAAATATGCTCAAGGAACAAGACATTCCTCACAGTACAAACACCTCTTCCTATACCTAGGATGGAAAAGTTATGCAAGTAATCCTTATAATGCTTCCTTCCAGTTTGTGAGGGGTGGATTCCCCTGTCCCTCCATATTCAAGCTCTGTGGAACAACTGTCCTGACTAAGTAGCCTCCCTCCCCCAGCTTCACCAGATACTATCCACAGCTGCGGGAGCTTCTGCAATACAGCTTTTTATCACGGTTCTTGCATACACAACTGAGAGCTGCAGTTGTGAGGAGGGGTAAGAAAGGTGATCCAAGGACTCACAGTACCAAACAACAAATATAAACAACTAACTAACTAAAAGTAAATATATACTAATATAGTTTTTGTACATAGCAAAAATAAGTAAAATACTCACCAAGATAGGGACAGCAGGTATAAAGTAACTGCTGATCCACCAAGGGTACAAAGTCCTGGTGAGAAAATGAAGGAAATGCTGAAAGGATACAGCAGGAAAGAAACAGTCTTCAAGTCAGAAATCCCATACATGCAGTGACAGGCAGGTTTCAGGGCTGCCTTTCCACAAAAACAATAGCTGGATTCCAAACACACAGTAACTGTGTATGAACTTTTCAGCCCAAGTGCTTAGTCCAGCCCTGTAACACAGGATGAGCTGCTCTTCATTTTATTAGTGTAGCTCAACCTTTGCCCCGATCATTAACAAAGACCAGCTGAAAACTGGGTTAAAGAAGGGAACCAGGACTGTTGCCACAGCTTCTACTCATAAGGGAGAAACCTTTCCATGGAGGAAAATACTCTGCAGCTGTGATGAGGCACATCTGCTATGCATTACACCTCCACAAGTGCCTTCATCCAGACTCACTGGGACACCACGCTGTGGAGAAATGTCACCCCAGTATTAACACAGCACAGGCAGGACCACGGGAGGAACAGGAACTTCAGATCCCATCCACCAAGGCAGTGTATCCTAGTATACATACCCCTTTTCCATGGAATACTATATATCCCCTTGCATGTCTGGGAGTTATCTGAAACATCACACATGAGATAAGCTCACCTCCTTTCCTGCTTGCTCATACCATTTTCAGTTCAGCTACCCTTTATCATGACACTGGAAAACAGGTGACCTCACAAACAGTAACCTCACTCTTACAGTCCCATCTTACTATTTCTGTTCACCACTACTTTTGCTTATTTCTGGGAAGAGCTGCAGTTCTATCAGCTCACCTTGCAGGAAAACAGCATCTGATCCTCCAGCATAACTTGGCACCTGTTCTGCAAATTATTGCAGCAGGTGAGGTGGCTCCTGCCTCATGGAAAACCCATAACACAGATGCGATGCAATTGAGGCACTTGGACAAACTGGGCACCACATCCATTGGTCTCCACACGCTCAGTGCAGCTGCCCTGAAGCCAAGTTCCTGATAAAATCCTACAACTCCTGAGGAAGTGGTAGGTCCATCTTCACCCACAGATTCAGAGGATACGCTGCTGCACTAACTCACCAAAGCCTGAGCAGATGTCACAGTATCCATCACAAATCTCTCCTGCCTGTCATCAGCAGTAAAAAACAACTCTTCAGGGACTGAGGGAACCTGAAACAGAAAATCCAGCAGTTGGAACCCAAAAGGCAGTCAGTAATTTCCACCATTTCTGATAACAGGACAGTAAAATCTGACCACCCTGCCACCCACAAAAAAGAAGCCCTAGCACTAAGGATCCTCTTGCCCTGAGGAGAACCTTTCCATGAAATTAAAGACTTATTTTGACCACAGTAACATAAGCCACCTTCCTTACCCTCCCCATACAGCATCTTTCACATTTCCAACAGGTTCCTGCTAAGTAGTTAACTTGCTTCCAACTGGAGGCACAAAAGAATTTCAAAAGTTCATCACACACCATCCCTCTATAAGACAATAAATTCCCCAGTAATTCAAGGCTGACAGCAAGCACACCATCTTTGCGACATGAGCTTCCAGTTCTAACAGGAATCAGCTGTCAATTTTCTTACAAGGTTGCAGACTTGTAAGTACAGAATGTGTTTCAGATGCAATTAGAATTCCTCTTGGAAAAAAAAATGTTGCTTCACACAATTCCACTAGAGGAAAACAATTCTCCATTAAAATAAATGTGGAGTTATTCTTTAAACAACAAACAACTGTTTTGCGTCAAAACAGCAAACTACTGTTTTGAATTGTTTTAATTCATTTCAATACTATTTTGTATTGAGTTCTGGGCCCTGCTTTTTCTTCAGAGAGGAGCTACATGCACACAGGAGACCCTACCTGAAAAAGCCAACCCAGAACTGCAAGGATCAGCAGCTTGTTCAGGAAACTCATCTCCTTGTCTTCAGAAAGGACCAATAACCTGCCATGCAGCAGAAGCAGCAAGAGAGTGTTAGTTTTCAGCAGCTCAATTTTCACTAAGGAAAACATTCCAAACCATTCACCTACCATGTACACCTGCCCTGCATGTCTGCCTAAACAGAGAGTAAGCTCTAGTTTTTTGTATGTACCTGCACAACATCCTGTCTTAAGTTTACACTAGACAAGCCATTCTCTAGAACATGCTCCAAATTTTCCTCATGTATGTAGGAAAGAAAACTAGAAAATTATTTAGGCATTGGAAACCTTGTAGGTTTAAGGTCAAAATTCAAGCTGCAGCTTGAAGGTCAATCACAGCTGCAGATGTAGAGTGATCAGGTGGGATTTAAAGACTTTTATTTACTTAATGAACAAACCCGTATTTGAATCAAGTATTAATCCACAAGTTTAGGCTGTGTTCTCTTTGCAGCTTCATGTAAGATAAAAAGTACATGTGCTCTGTACCACAAAAAAAAAAAAGTGCTTTTCATAAGAATCTCAAACCAGTGCCAGCTTGTATTCTCAACCATCAGGTACCCCAACTAAATAATCAAACATTCAGAGAAATGTTCTTTATATATATATATAGAGTTTCCCAGGCTCTTACCTGTATACCTGCAGCAAGAGACCAAATACTTTCCTGTAATAATCAAGGAAAGGAGCAACATGATCCACAAGGGAGAGGTACTCCACAATCCAAGGAATAGTGAGGATAGAACGTTGATCCCGAATAGAGCATCTCAGGAGCTTTAATATATCCAGTACAGGCAGGGTCTTAAAAGGACATGAAAAGTTAAACCAGCAGCTTGAAGTTATCTTTTGATACTTAAAGAAAAACTCTTATCTATATCTCGAGTTTTCTTTCTGGGATTTCATCTTCTGTACTGGTGACTACTGGCTAATGAAAACACTTCTTGGCACACGACCAGAAGTAAAAACCACACTATGACTGCAACCAAAGGTCTCACTGGGACTTGGGAAAGCAAGGCTAAAAGCCTGACTATGTACAAAGCGGAGTCAAGGTCTAATGCTTCCATTCAGTGTGACACACTGCTGGTACACAGGTGCAAAACTAACAGAATCAGTCCTGGTAGCTGAATGTGACACTATAAATACAAGTTGTCTTAGCTAGGTGAAAGTTTTGGTATGACAGACCCAGATGAGCAGAAATAACAGAAGACTGAGTACCTCACCATCAGTGCATTGCTCCCTCTTTTTAAGGTTACGCAAATTCCTTTTTCCTTTGTCCCCAACACCAGAATACGCAGCAGGGACACAGAAGCATAAAACATCATTCCAGGAACCACTGGCTCACTTTGAAAGCGCACGACTACTCCCAATCCTTGGCCTGGAAAAACTGCTTGTCAAGCAAAAGGCAATGCTCGGTTTCTTACTTGGTTTCTTAGTGCTAATGCAGAATCTTGCAAGTCTCTGGTTGGTTGCTCCACAGTGCGATAGGGCAGGAAAACAAGAAACCCCAGGAACTTGGCGAGGAGTCGGAGACTCAACAGGGCCACGGTGAAACGCTTCTTTTCATCCTAAAACGAAGAAAAGCAAGCTGAGGCAATGCTACCCTACACTGGCAAAGCAAATGCCTACACTGAACTTCCACTCCCTTCATGTAAAAGGGCCACATAGCTTCATCTCTGGCTTTAATAGAGCCAAGTTTCTAAAATACATATTTATCAAGCATTTCAAACTGCTTCTGTCTTCACTCCTTCACTTCTTTACAAGAAGGAATTATTCAAGAGCTTTCTAAAACAGTTACTCAGTCACAACTTCGTTTTAAGAACTTTGGAGTCAATGAGAGGCAGAGCTGATCTCCCCTTCCCTCCTTTATAGCACTACCACTTTGCAAGTTTCCATGAACCTTTGGCTACTACTTTGCTAATAGTCTATAAGCTGTGACATCTCTGATAGATACAGTTGAGTGAAGAAACACCTGAATGCCTATGAACAGGGATGACTACAAAGTCATTGTAACTAAAATCTTTCTATACGGAAAAGTAGCAAGGAACTTATTGAAATGGGGTGCAACAACTGGATTTGGTTATTTCATTGCTCTAACACAGGTTATAACAACCCAAAGAGGAGGCTTTCACTTTCACAATTATTGTGCACTCATGACAGTTCTGTGAAGCACCCTGAAGCACGCAAGTAAGTGGCAAGGGGCTCAGACAAATAAGCAAATTGCAGAGTTATGACAAAACCAAATGAAGAAGCTCTTGTCATATAAATACAGCAGTGGAAGCTCCAAACAACTCACAATCAAGCCAGTAATTGTTTGACTACTGGCACAGCTCAGAGAAATTCCTGACAGATGTGTTTGCACAAAGCAAGCCTACCTGTTCATCCATATCTGCTTCCCCATCACTGTGCTCATGCTCCACCAGAGTAAGGCCATTCAGTTCAAGGATCTTCAGGCACAGACTGTCCATCAGGTGCTGATTGAACTGGTAACTTCAGCAAAAGATGATGATGAGTCAGACTGGGCTGAAAACAGCAGTAAAACCTCAACTAACACACTGCAAAATTTTAAACTTGTCTCATGAGTTGTAACAAGCATCAGCAGACATCCAGTGTAACAGACTGACAGACAAGAAAGCAAGTAAGAAGACTAACACTGGCTGTGCACCTTCGTTCCCACTCTTCTTTTGTACTTTTTCAGAGATGCTATGTAACAAGTCTCAGCATAAGGATAATAAAATCGATCTGCCAAAGGAGGAATCTATAAAATAACTGAATTTAAGATTATAATCTCCCATAGATCACAATTCCCCCATGCTGTGAATTGTGAAAAACTAAAACATTAAACAAAACCATGAACCTGGCTTCATCCTGTACACCTTGGCTTCATGCACTATCACACAAGAAGCATTTGTTCAGTCCAGTGCCCTTGCTAGGCAGCACTGCGTGCCTCGGCACTGGGAAATGCTGACAGCTCCAAGAAAGAATGATGGGTTTATAGAAGAAAAATCATTACCATATAGTCTAGTCCCAATCTTTCTGGGTAACCCCCTGCTGCAAGAGAAATGTGCTGGTGCTTCCATTGCCCACACATTCCACAGAGAGCACAGCAAGCACAGGCTGCTCACCTTCCTGCGCTGAGGATGAAGTCCCTGAAGAATTGTTGGCACCCTGGGAATGAAGGAGGTGGACAGGGCCCTCTGATGCTCTGAGGAACAACAAATCTTTCCTGCAGCCTCTTCAGACGGCTCAGATTATCAGAACCCAGCATATTAAGGACATCCTGGTCTGGAGTGTCTCCCCAGCTTGCACCACCACCAATAGGACCTTTGCACATCTTTAGGAGACAGAAAGAGTATTGAGGTGGAATATTTGAAATAAGGCAGCATTTCACTTCATCTCTCACCCAGCATATTATTCCTTCCTCTCAAGACTGTTTTTTGAGTAATCCAAGCACGATCTTTCCTGGTGCCCACATATAGAACAACTCTTCCCCGTGCCAAAACATGCTACCCATCTTGGCCATAAACAGCCTAGAGGTCTTGTGAGGCAGAATTCCAATCCTACACATCTAACTAGGGCCTATCTAGCAGGCCACATGTGGATGTGTGGAGAGAATACCTATCACTCTCATGATGAACCACTCAGTAGGATCTCTAGTTCAGTCTCCAAGGCCCAGGATACTGCACTACACATTCCCAGAGCAGGTTTTCCTGAAACTTCCAGAGAGTTAAATGAAATTTAAAAATTAATGCCCCACTGCCTCAAATACACAGATACAACTCAAGCCTCAAAGAATTACAAAACTGCAGAACTGTTTAGAAGGGGCCTCTTGGATCATCTAATCCAACTCTCTTTTTCAGTAGCCAGGGTCAACCTCCTTACCTGTCAGTGAACACTACTGAGAAAAATCTGGCTCCCTCTTCTTCATTCCCTCTCAGCAGGTATTTGTAACACAGTGCTAAGACAACCTGGCTGAATACTCCCAGCTCTCAGCTTCTTCTCATACAAAAAACGCTCTGGTCCCTTAATCATTTACGTGGCCCTGCACTGGACTTGCTCTACTAAGTCTCTGTCTTTCTTTCTTTGTGCTGCTGAGCCCGAGACTGGACACAGCACTCCAGACATAACCTAGCAAATGCTGAGCAATGGGAAAAGTTGACTGCATATATCTAAGTCATGATAGTTTTAATAAGACAGATCATAATAAAAAGCAACATTTAAGAATGTCTATCAAGTGAGCAAGTACTAGGTCCACTTATTCCAGAGAATCCTTGCCTCCCCAAGGGAACATCTTGGGGATGTTAAACTTCTCTACCTTTAAATTATCAGGCCTTGACACAAGTCCTCAGTCTCGGTTCATTTCTGCAAGAGTATCATGATATACACAAGATTCTGTAAATCACTTTCCAGTCAGACACACTGGATCCATTGAAGACACCCAGTTATCAGTTTAGATCTTTGGCTACCCTTGTGAAATCCTGCAGTCTTCACTAAGAAGGCACAGATATAAAGAAGAAACACAGCACCTAGGACTAATTAAATCCTATTGATGTGAGGAAGTTCATCTTACCTCTTTCCCACAATTTCCATTAACACACTCATACAGTCAGACAGGGCACTGATGCAAACCCAGACTTGACACTAGAGAAATTTACAACATTCCAATAGCTTGCAGCTTCCTGCCAATGTGTGTGGGCTAATACTCAAGGTGAGGTTTTGTGTCTATTTTGCTCTCCAAAAGGAACGCACCAATAAGCCAAGCGCCTACAGAGAATGCAGTGAATATCTATACTTCATTCAGAAACATCTTCTTCTTCATTTCTTTAGTTACAATGAAGTCAGATGATGCTTGAAATTGGCTAAAAAACCTCCTTTAAATTACAACAGCAATACTGTACCAAAACCAGCCTGTTGCAGTGTTACACAAAAGAACCAGAGATTTTCTGCACTCATGCTGCTAACAAACATAACTGGGTACCTCTACATCTGACAAATGTCAAAATACATCCTTAAAATTTCCAGAAACTATAACTGTACTAAAATTAGAAGGTTGAAGTAAATAGCCACAAAGAATGAATGCTTACAGCTCATGATATGCTCAGCGTGCCTTATTCCTGATTTAAACAGAGTTCATCATTTATCACTGATTATTTCTGAAGAAGGAAAGAAATTCTCATCCTGAAAACTTGTGTCTCCCAAAAAAAGTTTGAATAGGAAAACCTCAAGGAAGCTTACAAGACAGTTTGTTTCCTCAGGCCAAGGAAGGATCAAACCAGCTTTGATGTATACAGTCATTAAACAACACAAGTCACTTACCTGTATAAGCTGTTTCTGAAAGAGCCTGGCAAAACGGCTGTGGTTGCAGGTTGCAGACAGGTGAGCCATCATGGCCCTGTGAAGGAAAACATTGCAAAATTCTGACTGGAACTTTGGGGTACAAAAACCAGTGTTCTAACCTCAAACTATACCAAAAGCATAAAATACCTACTTCTAAGAAAGCAATCTCCAAAGGCCATTGAAAAAAAGCAGTATCTTTATAACCCAGTTTCCCAAGCACTGAGCCCCACCTGCTGCTGACATGGAAATAAAAATTCTCCCTGAGCACCTGCAGAGTAAACACAGCTCTAGAGATAAAAAGAATCTCTTCCTTTCCTGCAATAATGCTGTTATTTAGAAAAAAAATAAACTCCTTCAGCTCCCACTCTTCCCTGCCCAGAACAGTGAGTTGAGAGTTCACACATACGGAAGTAAGCAAAGAGCAACAGCGCTACTTCTGATGCCCCAAGAGAAGGAAAACGTCTCAGTTTAAGCCTCAGCCTTGTTTTGCTCTTGTGGTGAAAAGCCAGCTACATACATGTAACTTGAGTAGGCTGGTGGTTGAGACTAACACAGAAACCCACAAGGCAACTGCTTTCAACATTATAATAGTTTCTTTATATATACTGCATTTTGATAAAGCAATAAGTGAATTAAAAAGTCTGCTTTCCACAGAAAGAGGCACAGTTGTCTTGTTTTCAGACCCAATGCATTAGACCCGCTGAAATAATTAGAAGAGCTAACAGCTTCTGAACACGTAACACACTTCTCACTTAAGAGGAGTCAGACATGGGAAACATAACATGCACACACAAGTGTATGCAATAACAACATTCAGACCACAACACAGCGGTTTTGAGAGCAGTTCTTTCTGCGATTACGAAAGGGAAAGAGCAACTTCAAGACTGATCAAATTACGCCCTTGCCACTTAGGGCTTGTTTCTTTAAGATAACAGTTCATACTCTTAAATTCAGAAGCAAATGTACATGGGCAGTCTCCTCCAAGCAGCACACAGCCCCCTACAGATTAGTGCAGAAGACCAGGCAGAACACAGAACTAAGGATGCCAAGTGCAGTATGCTGCACCAGCAATTCAGCTACATTAAGGACACTAGCTGAAGTTGCGTAAGACTCCCACCTGATCTTGTTGCCCAGAACTCTTTCAAAGTCCCAGCCAGTTTTCTCATGGTTATCCTCCCATTCACGCAGAAGTTCATAAAATATATCCCTGTGAATCAAAATATTTAAGGGAATGAATACCCACTCTTCAAAATTTGAAGCAACAACTGAATATTCAATTGCTCCAAAGCTCCCCAGCAAGAATCTACCTCAGATTAAATAACTCCAGCCTCTAAGCATTCAGATACCTTTGAAAAACTCATAAATGTTAGCAGTACTTCAGTGAGTTTCCATTTTCCATGTCTTTGACAGCAAGTGCTTAAGCTTGTTATGCCCAATCTATGACGGAATGACCAAAACAGCCATTACCAGACAGACATAGTGAAGACTGAGAGGCAGGAAAGAATAAGCCACATGAAGTAATACCTATGAGAAAAAGAAAAGGACCAAGACAACTCATCATTCTGCCCTCACCCTGCTGCTGCAAGCACAATGGGAGGTGGCACGAAGAATAAAAGCATACCAGATTTATATGCAGAAGCAATCCAGTGGGGTGACACACTGTACTGGCATTATCATAAGTCTCAATAACTCCTGAAGAATTAGGCTGTTCTTCTCTAAAGACATTAACTATTTAGCTCCTGCAGTCAATACGGACAAAGACTTTTTTTCGTTTAATTAGAGTAAAAATTTCAATATTTTTTTCTACAGCATGTAGCACACATGACACATTCTTAATATCCTTTGTTCACAATCAAGCAAAGGTTCTTCCCTGTGAGCATCCAGGAACAGCAGAAGAAACTTACCTTTGTTTTTTAAATATGTGAAATGCTCTGTCACTGGGAAAGTTAGAGCGATTATCAGTTTCTGGCTGAAAAGAAACAGACTGTACAGAGCACGGCAGCAGGAGAGACACCTGTTAAAAATATAAAGGCAGCCATTAGACAAATGTAAGTCTCTAAACAATCTGAGACCCAGAAAAAGGCAGGGAAAAGGCACGATAAGGAAACAAAGGATCACTAGCCGAGTTGCTCAGACCCTCTACTTCCTAACTGCTAACTACTAGCAAACACCAACAGCTTTACAAGCTGCATTAGGCTACAGAGGCAGCATCACTCAACATTAGGAGAGAAAGTATCTGGTCTCCTTAAATCTCTGCTGAACAGATTGCAACCAGTATTGATACAGTGTGGAAAGACCCACAGATAGTCAAAGTGTACCTTCAATATAGGGCTTGAGAACATTCAGGATCCCATCCGGCAATTTCTGTTACCTTACACTTTCTCCAGTTAAAAAGCCTGTGCTTCAAGTAACAAGGCCTTTATTCACACCTTTAACACTCAGCTACTGACATGTCCCAGTCTCAGTACACTGTCCTTTCTTTACCAAGAGTAATTTCCATTTTCAAAAGATGGATGGAATGAGATACAAAATACATTCCGACCATCCAGCTTTAGTTCCCTAATCCAGTTGAATCACACGAGGGAACCACTGTTCCCAGTCTCCTCTGAAATGTCATTTGCCTAAAAGGAGTGCATATCTATGAAAGAAATCCACATCTTTGAAACTACCTTCTGATACTGCACCTAGCCAACCATTCTCCTGGGATCCATGTTTATTAGATGAGAATTTCAAAAGCAAAACTTGACCCTATCAAAGTCTCTGGCTGAGGTCAGGGCCTGCAGCACAACACAAGGCTAGCCAGCAGTGATACACAGCTAACAATCACTGGACCCAGCAACTCACTCACCCACTGACAAGGAAAAAAAGTAACTTTTAGACAGTTTCTAGAGACAACACAACAAGGTGAAGTAGAAGAATTGAGATTTAATATCAAAGCCATTGCAAAAAAAAGAACAACACCACAAAGGCTTGAAGCAATTTCAGTTGAGGTCTGACAAGTGGCTTGTGCTTTTTACCTTGGCTGTGCTGCTCTCATAAGCCTGCCTGAGCCTCTTGTGCAAGGTGGGAGAAAAACATGCAATCCGTTCATTTTCGGCCAAAAGCTTCAGCATCCCCTTTTCTAAATGGGAAATAATTCTGCCAAGATAACAAGGATAAAACTCAGACAGACAGACAGACATAAACAACACATGATCAGATCTAAAGAAATGCTTATACTTACGTTTTATGAGGCTGCCAAGTAAAGAGTTCTAAACCACATGTACCCAGCATGAAATCCTACCGGTCTCTGTATTTGTTATCATTCTAATCTCATTACTTTCCTATTCTTGCACAATTACAACAAAGTTCAGTGGACAGATCAGTGCAAGGAAACCCACAGACATGCAAATCCAGGTCAAGTTGTATGTTTTGAAGGAAAATTAACAACTCTGTGCCTGTAACTGGCAAAGTTCTAAAACCCAAGCACGCTTGCTTAACCCCACACACAACTGCAGACACAAGCAGATGAAAAAAGAATTCAACTCACTCATACTGATAATCCAAGACTCGAACAGCAAAATAAACACAGTTGTGCACACTTTCGAAATGCTGTCTCCCTGACACATCTAAGGAGAAAAAAGAAATATGAGACAACAGTACCTATCACCAGGTATAAACAAAAGCACCAACAATAAGATTCTAAGGAAAGTAGGAACTGACATATCCAAAAATAATCTTCCAGACCCATATTCAAATTTCAAAAGTTCCCATTTCTTATCCTTCCTATACTAAAGGCAGTTGAACTGTTTAATGGCTGTACGGGAAAGAAAAGTTTCTTTCTCAATGTTCTGAACAACAGTAAGCAGATACAAGACAAAAAAAGTAGACCAACCACAATCAATCATAAGACGGTGCTCCCATAGCTGAAGATTTCATGTTCCTAATCTCAGCCCTAAGAATCGACAAGTAGCAAAACAAAGGTCAATCAAATTGAGGTATGTGGGGTAGGGGAAGGTGGGGTGGGTCTCATCCTAAAACCACTCTTTTGGTTTTAGGTATGATTGATACTTTTTGATATGGTAATATCCATATCAAAGTACTAATTGCATCAAGCTTAAGGCTGAATCTGCCAAAACCCAAATGCAACAATATGGCTGGAGCCTGTGCACTCAGATCCCACCTGAAGCTTAAGAAACACACAGTAGGTCAACAGCACATTCGAGCTGCAGGATCAATGGAGAAGCAACTCAAGCACATCTGTCCTTCTCTAAAAGTCAGTGTTAGGAAGTAACTACAGCAAATCTCACACAAGAGCAGAAAACTTGATTCAAACAGTATCTAACAACCCCACTCTATCATACTGTGGAAGCACTTCCCATACATGCATGACTCTCGTCAGCATCTCACATGAGTCCCACAGTGGTAATAAGGCATTCTTATGTAATTTAAGAGTAACTGTCCAAGCTACCCTACAACACCTTCTCATTCTCTGGAAGCAACATTCTTTCTATTCATTACTACTGCTTACCTCTATTTCTTTCACAGATTTCAGGGTCACTATCCCCATCTTCTGCAGTAGAAGTGCCTTTAGATGTCAACAGTTGCAGAACAAAAAACAGTTCCAGAAAAATATTTGGTACCAGGTTTTCTGGAAAAGAGTAAATGAGATGTTAAAGGTGGATTATTCAATACTGTCCTGCGACAGATTCCTGTTCTGTGGTAGTCAGCAAGGAATTCCCTCCCCACAACACAATCACAGTGTAGATCAGCATGGGAAAGATGTGTTAGCGAATAGCCTGGCTTCCGACGGGACACACAACTTCAGTCTACTGCAGCTCAGAATACTGCTGCAGGCTCACCTCCTTCGCTAAACTTTTACCAAGTATTCATTTATTTTAACTGTGTTGGCTTAGTTTATTTTTACAGATGTCATTTGTTTGTACACTACAACTGTCCCACAACTTCCACTTCCCATCTCTCTCACTCTCACAACACACAGGCAAGTTCAAAGCTCAAAGAAAGGTCAGTCTCCCATCTTCTGTGTCCTCACCTGCTATGCACGACGAATAGAGCTGTGCCAGACACTCCAATTGTTTCTTGCAGGAAACCTTAGCAGGATTTGCACAGGTCACCAGATGGCTTTCAGCAGGAAGGCTAGCACTGCGAGTGTAGCTAGGCTTAGTTGGAGTACCAGGATCGAAAGATATCCCTGCAGGAGAAGACGCCTGGTGCAGCAATTTGCATCTGAAATTCAAGAGCAGCAACATAACCATGTGGCTGAGGATGAGCTACAGCAGCCATGCAGCCAGGAGAGGTCTTTCTCTTCCAGTGTAGCATGAAGGAAATCCTGCAATTACTAAACCATGTCATTTACACTGTCTAAAGCAGCTTTTAGCATGATAGTAATTTGAGTTATCTTTCTCTTAGTGAGAATAGATCTTTGGGTTAGCAACCAAAAGACTCTAAAGAATCCCATTCAAATTCCAACCTGTTAAAACAGTGTAGCCCTTCGACCAAATTAACCAACTAACCTATGTTATTGCTTCTCATCTGAACTTGTATTTGCTGAGGACAGGGAATCTGTTAGAGACCAGGTCCTAAAAATTGTTTTTGCATGTACAATTTCTGACAGCTAGACATTTTAAAAAATCTATGAAAATAAAGTTCACATCCATACCTTTGGATATAGATGTAAGTTAACAACACTCTGAGAAGACCCAACACCACTAAGTGGAAAAGCAATGCAACAGCTGATGAAATCCCATACTGGCAAGTCAAACAACAGAAGGAACAAACTACTTTGATTTCTGGATTGTAAATCAACAATGATCACTCAGTTAAATACAGAGACATAGTACAAAACTATACCTAGAGAGGTCATCCAAAATGCAACTCCAGAGTGGCACATGTAAGACACATGAGAAACAGGACACAAGCCAGTAACAGCAATATCAAATGATTGTCAAAGATTCCAATGGAACATTTACACTTGGAACATCACGATACATCTTACCACACTGTCTCAAAAGTCAAATCTATAAGTAACTTTCAGGGCTCTGGGGAAGCCAGAAACATTTTTACCTGCAGCAAAGAACTTTTTCTATTGGCCTATTTCTAGTGGAACTGCAGTGATGAAGAACAATTGGTCTCAAAACGGAAATAGATTGCCAACAGCTTCCTTGCAATGAACATAATCAACCAACTGATAGAACTGAAGAAAATTATTCATTAAGTACTTTGTGAGCCCACCAAGGTAAGGTTCCAATAATGCAGTTAGACTCTGCTTCACTTTTGCCTCAGTGCTGTCATCTACCTCAGGATGAAATTCACCTTTTGCCCTTGCTGAAAGGGACCCAGCTGGCTGAAGGCTGTGTTACTTCCGTACCTCACTTCACCACCACTACTGAGGACACAACAGCAACTCCCAGCTTTCAAGTATGATGGGTCAGATGAAAATATCACTTAATGGACAAGATCCAGCCCACCACATACTGCTATTTCACTGACTTCAGTTGATACAGATTATTGGGACATTTCAGGTAGAATTCAGACTGGAATAGGTGCTAAACTTAAGTGCAGAACAGCAGGTTTGAATCCTGAGCAGTTCTGCTGCAGGTTCAGTACAAACAGTAATTCATTAGACTCTACTGGATGTGTTTCAGCTAGTTCTGGTCCCACTGAAGTGAGCTGCAAAGCTTAGCAAGAAAAGAATTACACCCATGTGTCCTGAGGAGTTTCTGCAAGAACAAAACCTACAGAGAACAACAACAGTTCTGTCAGCAACTATAAACAACAGCTTCTCTACTACTGCACTTTGGTTTTTTTCTAAGTATCAATCTTCACAGACCAACAGTGATACCATTTTACAAACAATGAAAGTCACACCAACTGTGTGTGGTCCGTGTTCACTAACTGAACAGCAGAGACAAAATTAGAAACTAGAATTCACCTCATCTGACAGCAATTTTCAACAGACAGCTGCAGTAGTAACCTTTAAAACAGAGTCTCAAGTGCCCATGTCTTGTTTTCTCTGACTGCAAGCTTCTGTTAGTCTACCTACCTTGCAAAACCATTAACACTTTCCACACATTTGCATCACTAACTTGTTTTCTCCAAACCAATGTGTCTTGCTGCAACCTTCAAACACAGTCTAATTACACCCAATTGCTTCACCTGTGCAATCTAAGAGAGATGCACAGGAGATAGCCACGCATGCAAGTCCATGAAGAGGAAATCTCATAGAAGTCATGAGGACATTACACTTTCGAAGTGAGGGTCATTGTTCAAGAATCAGCACACCTCTAAAATGACAAACATGAGCTAGATGCATTAATATCCTAGTCTGATACCACAGGCACACTTGGCTTCAGTCAAATTATAGTTTAAGGTCACTAATATTTGTTTTGGATATTCTTCTGCCATTTCCACTTTGGTATTTACATCACCTTAAGGGAAGGTGTCGTGGTTTAGGAATGGTACTCCCCAGTTTAGTGCTCCCATTGAAACAGTCCGAACTACTCCATCTCTCCTCTCTCCCCCTGCTTCTGCAGGCTGGAGAGGAGAACTGGAGGCACAAAAGGTAAAGATCACAGGTCGAGATAAGAACAATTTACTGGAAACAGCAATGACATAAGAAAGGGAGCAGTAGCAGCAACAATACAAATCAGAGGGTACAAGAAAGAGGCAAATGATTCACAGGAAACCCTTGACAACAGAGAATACCTGACCACTTCCTCTGTCGTATGTTCAGAAAAGTAGAATGTGGATGCCATACTCTTCTTCCCAGTCTATGCAGGCATTTAGCCACCAGGCTATCAAACCACTCTCTTTTTCACTCACCCATATCTAAAATGTGTTTGTTGGGCAAAATAAATTTGGTAAGCCCAAATTAAAGAGTCTTGGAGGACAGAGTTGCAGAATGATCCAAGTTTATTTTTCAAATCTCATCTGAAAAATCTAAACATGTTATTCTTAAACTGTTAGTATTTTTTAGGGCAACTTCAGAGAGCCCTCCCACATCCCCAGAAAATGAGGTGAGGTGGTGTAGAATAACCTCTGAGTCCTGGCCATTCCCCCTCCTGGCGACTGCAAAAATTGACCCTATCCTGGCCCCGGAACACAAGGGAATTAAGAATCACCCTCCTGCTCAGACTCTACCGTTCTTTCTTTAGCATCTCCCTCTCCTCTTGAAGGCTGTTGCTTATCACAGATGAGAGGTTTCCTTCCTGGACAGCAGTGAAGGCTTCAAGGCTTGACCCAGCTGACAACCGAGCAGCTGGAGACTGGCTGACAGGTGTAGAAGTGAAGCAAGTCTTTGGTTTCGAGAGGGGCCGCTCAGCACTCACAGGAGTTGGGTTGATTCGCCTCGATGGTTTGCTTTTGCTGAAAAAAAGAGAAGTGATTCCACTAAAATCAAGCTAAACAGCAAAAAATAAAAAAAAAATTAGGTCTCAAGACAGGTATGCAAGCAACTCTTCCAGAGGAACCTAATGCTAAAACAAAATGGCTATCGAGTTGGGATACTGAATTTCTAAACCACACATATAGTTATCAATTTATTCTGTCACTGAAAAAAAAAAACCCATGGAGCTATAGACTGCTAAAACCAGCCTGCTGACGCTGCAGCAAAATTAATTATCAAATATCAACCCTTCCAAATTTTTCTAATTTGAAAGGACAGGATATACGCCATTTTAGTAAGAAACTGCTGGTGAATTAGTTTCTAACATGACCAGGAGGGGGGGAAAAAAAAAAAAAAACAAACCAAAATTAATCAAATTGCCATTGCCTATCAGTAAGGGTCCAGGCTCCCAAGTTACATTAGGCCCTTTAAGTTCAGGGAAGCCCATCCTTCCTGCATAAAATACTTGGATTTGTCCTTCAGGAAGAGGCTTGGCAAAGTAGCAAAAAACCCTAAAAACCTGGAAATGGATACAGAAACACAAAGCATCGAGGAAATGCTGGTTGCTACATATTAACTGCTAAGGTGTTCTCAAAATCACCTGTAACACTGACTTCCAAAGACTCATGACCTCTTTCCTCCTTCTTTTTCCTAGTAGGGCATTAATGCAATTGAGGAAGAGAGACTTGCTGTCTGTGCTGGAAACACACCTTATCTCCCTTGGCCAAAGCATCATCTAGAGCATCACCCAGACCCAGCATTTGGATATGCAGTACAGACTCACACATCTAATAATTTTCAGCTGGAATTTTGCATGTCCAACTAGAAAGTCTCACTTTCAGAGGTCAGTGACTGACATACAGACAGGGTGATACAAAGGCTTTATATTTGGCAATGAGGATTTTAAAGAGTAGAAGAGAAAGATAAAAGGACTGAGGCAACCACAACACAAACAGCCGCCCAGAGGCTTAGCCAAAGTCACTAAGGAGACCAGGGCTTGCTGCAGACGAAGGAGAATACAGCTATAGCTATTTTGTCCACAATTACACAGCACAAACAAAGTTGCACACTAACATCTGCTACCAGAAGCCACAGAAGGTCAATCCAAAAGCTTTTCTGCTAGCATCAGTAAAGCTGAAAAGCCTTCCAGGACTGCTCTTCCTTACCAACTGCTATTCTGTTAAACGAGAAACATGAAGAGCCAAGGTAATGCTGGCTTGTTAGAACGTGCAAGGACAAAGAAGTGCTCAGCTTTGTATCTGCTGGGCTGTGCACTGGCAAGCTGCAGGCAGCATCACAAGCAAGAGGCTCAAGAAGTGTCTTGGGTGAGTCCACAGAGGAGAACCTGACTCCCTGTCAAGGCAATATTCCCTTCCCTACACGGTGACCAGAACAAAGCAGCTCTGACCACGCTGCCCAGAAGCCAGGTATTGCATGTTACAGCCTCTTCTGCATCTGGACATGCACAACAGCTGGTCAAGGAGCAGCAACCTGCAGCACAATCCCAATGAAACAGCGAGGCAGACTCGCTCTTACTTTGTCCAGCCAGAGGCAGCACCCATGGGCGGAAACTCCTCCAAGTTGTTAAGGTTTAGCTGGCTGGGTGGGGATCTGGCAGAAACAAGAGGCACTTCACTCCGCTTCCTTCTCCCTCCACTCCACGATCCACTGTCACTCTTTCCATCCTCCTCTTCAGCAAGGGAACGCCCCAGATCCCGAGCTACCTGCCGGCCAGAGGCACCGACCGAGCTGCTGCCTTTCCTCCGGCCTCGTCTCACGGGCAGGGCCTCGGGCGTGGCCGCGAGGAAGCTCCCCAAGCTGGCCTTCTGAGATGACCGCTTCTCACCGTGGTGGAGCACAGGGCTGTGCCCAAAGCTCGGGCTGCTGCTGGAGACCACGCTGGGGAAATCACCACAAGGGCTAGACAGGTTTGACCCGGAGAAAGAGGAGGAATTGCTGGATGCTGCAGCAGGAGAAAAGCTGGTGTCTGTGGTGCAGGTGGTCACTGAAGTCCTTTGTGAAAAGAGCTGCACTCGGCTGCTGGTTGCATGGCCTGCCCTCCTTTCTGATCCTGTCCTTTGGCTCCCATGGGCCTTGGAATTAGGAGTCTTAGCAGGAGTAGGGGGTCCATTAGTCAGGATCCGGCTAGTCTGCTCCCTTAAAAAATTCAGCAGAAAAGGCACAAAATCTTTCTGAAGCAAGCTAAGAGACACCAGTTTGTCATGGATGTGGTTCTCCTACGAGAGAAGTAGACAAAGAATTAATATAAAGATGATACCTGATCGTTTCTGCCCATGCTCCCGGACATATATAAGTAGAAACTATGAGATTTCAATACACAGTAAAAGCCAACATGACTTGTCAAAGTAGGTCACTGAAATTCAAGCAACCCTAGTGCTAGTCACAGACCTGAAAAATCAGCCTACACACAAGCCATTTTGGCACAAGTTTTAAGATGGAGTCATTCACTTTGGTCTCTGACTGGAAAACAGTGGAACTGTTCCATGGAAACATCAGCAATACTGACTGAACCTACAGCCAGGGAGGACTAGGAGCAACTGGCACCCCTAAGTTCAACGTTCCAAAAAACATCAATACTGAAAGCAACTAATTCCAAGAGAAAAATCTAAAATTTGCAATGTCTCTGTGCCCTATTTTTCTGTGAATGCCACCCGCTCCCACAGAGGGGTGCTATAACAAAAATTGTTAAAGCACTTGGCGTCCTGCAGCGCCAAATACAAAGCTCCTCTTCCATTTCAATTAAATAATTTTGATCCCTTGAGACCTCACAAACAGAGAGGTCTCTAAACAGAGACTGTGCAGCTTAAGGGTACGTGAAGTTTATACTTAGGAAACTCGAACAAAAAACCCACCACTGACTCAACACATTTGAAATCTAAACAGGAGGTGGTGATCTCACAAGGGTAAACCTAGACAAAAACGACTTCATGTTACCTGTGCAGTTTAAAGTTTTGTACCCTGGGTAAAAGTTCTTTTGCTCCTAACACTAATTTGCTCCTAATCACCAGGTTTCTGTTTCCTCTCAATGGGATTCAGCAACATTTGCAACAACAGAAGAAGTTCTCAAAGGCAGCAACTTTTTCCTTACTAACATTAAAAGCATTGCATACATGCTCCTGTAAAGTTATATTCACAACTCTACTAGACGAAAAGTCAAGAAAGCAAACACTATTTCTGAAGGAGGTTTTCTGCGTGAAAGAAGTCAGCAAAAGCATGCCCATGACTGGACTCACACAATCCTCAACACCTATACTAAAATTCATATTTGAAAGTGTGAGACCAATTCAGCTTCCTGGAGAAGTGTGAGATTCTGACACAGCCTGGATAACAAGCCAAGCAGCCAACAATCAGAGAAAAAGCACAGGTCAGAACACAACCCCCATGAGGCGTCAGAAGACTATCTCCAGCCCAAAACTGCCATGAGAGCTAGAGCAAGACATAAACTATCGTTTCCTTGGGTGCCCCCCTGGGACTAGCAAAGGGGCAAAAAGATGATTACAGTCTATGCTATGCATAAGGTCAGGTAGTTTCTCCAACTTTTCAAAGCACAACCCCTTCTCACTCATCTTTCTCTTTCCAAGTTAACCGAGGTTTGGGTCCTCCACAGCTGGGTAACAGCAACCTGTCAACAGCTGCCAGCTGCAAACCTCCCACTTGCTTCCTCATGCTGAAGCAACTGTGCTGCTCCCAACAGCAAAAGGCATCAAGAAATTCTCTTGCAAGGGCAAACTTTTTGACCTCCACATTCCTCACCTACACAGCACTATCTGAGCTGGCAGGATCTCAAACTTCATAACGCCAGCAGGTCTGCTTCTGCAAGTCACAGCTGAAGAAATACCACACAACATAAAGTGCTGGACCATTCTTCCCACACGTTTAGGACGATGGCAGTACCCCACTAACTCATGAAACACCAGTGAGTTTTGATTTTAGTACCAGGTAACACTCTGCGAGGCGGTCAGGCAGACGATGCTTTAAATACAAATTGTTTCTATGTGTTATTCTCTGTGTGAAATATAAGCACTTCTAGTCCACTTACAGTTAGAAATGTTTTTATTTCCACAGGAACACAAATCGCTCGTTACAAAACTCAGCCAACAAGCACCCTCTCCCAGCCCGCAAAGATCCTCCTCAAGGTCCAGGCGGGACGAGCATCCAGCCGGGAGGCGCGCTGGCGCCTGCATCACCAAGCCCTGGGTGCTGACAGCCTCATCCTTCTCTCACCGCTACCTTCCCCGACAAAGACGCGGGAAGCGTCACCCCCTCGTGTCTCCGCGTTCCCTCAGGACACCAGCTGTGCTGTGCTGCACTGCCCGCCCCTCGCCTCGCTCGGCTCTGCGCCGGCACTCGGCAGCCCGGGCTCCCGGCGCTTCCCGCGCCAGCGGCCGCGGGGNCGGTGCCGCCGGCTGTTGGACGGGAGCTCGGCCACAGCCCGCGGCCGCGGAACGGCACCTGACAGGGCCCCGGGCTGACCCACGCGGGCTTCGTCCCTCACAGCAGCGCGGGGCGGACAAACTTTCCCGCACGGCCCCGGCCCGCGGCAGCGGAGGGCGCTGGGGGAGCGGCGCGGCTGCGGACCCGGCCCCCCCAAAGCCAGGGCGCTGCGGGAGGGAGGGAGGAAGGGAGGGCGAGCGGACGACCCAGCGCGCGTTACCTCAGCCGGGCGGTGGCCGGGGCCGTGCCGGAGCCACCGCACCACGGCGCTGACCGGCACCTCCTCCTGCAGCAGCAGCTCCAAAACCGCCGCCATTCCCGGCGCCGCTCCCGCCGAGCACGCGCACAACCCGCGCCGGGGGCGGGCCCGGCGTGTCCCCCCTTCCCGCGGGGGCGGCGCCGAGCGGGGATTCCCGCCGGGGAGGCGGGCGGGGGCCGCGCCCCCTCCCCATGTCAACACGCGGGGCACGGGGCGCCTGCGCCGGTCCGTGCGCGTCTTTTCCTCTCATGCGCGGTATTTCCTTCCCCAGCAGGGCTCGGGGCCCGGCCTAGCGGCGGCAGCACCCGCGGGCCGGAGCGCAAGGCAGGGCAGCGGCGTCCCCCTCTCCCCGCGGCTCCTCGCCCGCCCGCCCGCCGACACCCGCGGCGGAGGATGGCCGAGGACTCGCCCAAACGGCGCAAGGCAAATTTCAACGAGGCAGAGACGGAGGTGCTGATCGAGCAGGTGCTGAAGCACGAGCAGCTGCTGTTCGCGGCGGGACCCGGCCGCGCCTCCGCGGGCCAGAAGCGGAAGGTGTGGGAGCTGATCCGGCACAAGGTGAACCCGGTGGCCGCCTGCCCCCGCGACGTGGAGGACCTGAAGAAGCGCTGGAGGGACCTGAAGCGCCGCGACCGCAGCAAGCTGTGCCGCCTCTCTCAGGGCTGCGGACCGCCGGCGCCCCCCGCCCTCGGCCTCCTCCTGGCCCCCGAGGAGCTGCCGCCCGCCGCCGCGCCGCCCGCCCGCCGCCAGCGCCGCGCCTACGGCTCCCTGCTGCCCGCCGAGGCCGTGCCCATCGTGGGCGGCATCGACACGCTGGAGCTGCCCGGCGCCGTCGTGGGGGACATGGGTGAGTGCGGGAGCGACCCCCGCGGCGCCGCCCCGGACCCTCTGCCCGGCGTCCCCCGCCGCAGCCGCGGGAGCCCCGGTCTGCGGGGGATCGGCGCTGCCCGCCCGCTGCGTGCGCGCAGGGGCCGCGGGGACCGACCCCGCAGGAAAGGTCTGGTTCGGATCCTTGGAAATGCAGAACGTACGTGCACGCACACAGAACTGTGAGGCTTCGTGCTGTGGGTCATAAAAGTGCCTGAGAACAGCACCCAAGAGTAAAAACCCCGTCTCGTAGCAGATGCCCATCTACGAGGCGTTAGACCCGGTCACCAATCTTCGCTATTGCAGTAATTATTTTTGCAAATACAAAAAGCCATGGCAGCACGCAGGTCCAGCCAGCACAAAGTACCGCGAGTACACAACTTCGTACGTGCTAGTGATACTGTCCTAGTGCTTTGAAATGATCACCTTCAATACCAAGGGAGTCTTGCAATCACAGTGTTTCGGCAATGCTCTTACTGGTTACTGAATGCACGATAGAGCATTAAATGAGCTTGCAGTGAACTTTGTCTCTGGGATCCTAAAGCTTGGTTTCTGTGGTGGTAAGGGAGCTGTAGTATGCAGATACGTAGTTGACTGGTGAATGCGTATTTATGGTTTTCTTACCACCTGTCGAGGTAATTTGTATTCTAAAACCATCAAAGATAACAGTGTGAATTTGAGAGTCTTGTTTCAAGGACTAGTGTTAGTGCTTAGTGGATGAGAAAATGTGTCGCTGACTGCTGAGGTTATGAAGTTTCTCACAGGCTTTACTTTGCTTTTCTTCTCCCCACCCCCTCTTTTCTAGGGTTTAATGGCAATCCTGGCCCATCTCATCAATCCAGTCTTGAGCAGATGAACCTCAAAGAAGAAATAGTAGTGAAGGTGGTAGAGCCAGAAGAAAGCTCTGAGGACATGGTAGTGGTTCCACCTAGTCAAGAACAACTGCCTTTTCTGGGGACATCAGGTGGTGGTTCCTCTGGGAAAGTAAAAGCCAAAACAAAAGGCAGGTCCCAGGCAGACCAAAACGAAATGACTGAAGAGGACCTACTGCAGATTCAACAGACCCAAATACAGGTGATCCAGTCTGGCTTTGACAGTGTCAACCACAATCTTCGGCTGCTGCAGCAAGGCATGCAAGATCTGAGTAACAGCATCAGCATCATGGCACACACGCTTGTTGCTATCAAAAACGTCTATGTGAAAAACAACACTGGCCCAACCACACATGCCACTGCATCTACTCAGACCACAGCTGGGTACCTGAGCCCAGGATCCCCCCAGCTCTCCCCTGCTAAGGACAGAGGTAGAGCACAGGTGGCTGGAAGCAGCAGCAGAAGCAGCAGCTGCAGCTCCAGCTCCCTGTCACAAGAACCAGGTCCTTCTGAGTTTCCTAGGCCCACCCTGAGAACCATTAAGAAAGAACATCCAAATGGCTGCTACTACTTCTGCTTTGCAGATGTGTAAAAACTTGAATGTGTGTAAAGTGACTGTGTTGTTGGGTGCTGTTGTACGTTCTGCTCCGGCCTGTGACTTTGAAGGAGCAAAGTGGACTTGCCTCCCATGTTTTTCCCAGTGGGAAACATTTTGCGATAGGTGGCATTAAACACTAATTACCAGTCTCCAGTTAACTCTGTTGCTGTTGGCTAATAAATTTCTTCTCTTTTCTTTATTCTCCTATTCTCTTAAACCAAACATTTACTTTGACTAAGACTTTTGTCTGTATCGTCCTTTGTTTAATGTCACCTTTTGAAAAATAAAAGGCATGAAGGAGGGGTCAAAAAGTAACATAATGGTTACTGATCACCAGGAGCTGTCTTACACAAGTCGCTTGGTTCTTGGATTAAACAAACCTCAGAAGTAGCTGTTTCTTAAGTACTTCCCTCTGACTTCTAATAGTTACAATGTTGGAGGTGTTTGCTTGGTTGTCGTTCCTGCGGGGTTTTTTTAAGTCTGAGCTGTGCAAGGCATCACAGGAGGAGTTTGAGATACTTGCTTATTCTAGGAATGGTTTAGGCCTGAGGCATCCAGGAGTGTCCTCCTCAGAATTCATACAGCATTGTTCCACTTGGCTGTTGTTCATTCCCAGTTTGTCAAATGCACCTTCTCTTCAATGACATTTTGTTTTACTGCACTAGCAGGGTAGCCTCTTTTTTGTCACATGGTTAAAATAGAGGAATACAGCAAAAATGAGGAATTGATGAGTGATGCCTGTTTCTGATATACAAGTTATTTGCAGGCTGTATCTTTATCTGATTCTGTAAGCCTTATGGAATCAATACCACACTATTTGAAATACAGGGAGCAAAAAGCTGTTTTATGTGAAATGGAAGTTAGATTTCCTGTTAAATTACAGGAGGCAGGGGCTCACTTCATTCCAGACAAATGCTCTTGCATAGTTTAGGAAGCTTTCATCTTCATTTCCTTTCTCATAACTATGTACCCAAGGAAGAAGAAAAATGAGGAAGAGTTGGAGCAAAATGTAACCTGGTGTCAACTCTGAAACAAGCAAAAATCATTTTATCTTCATGACAAAAGGAAAAATCTCTTTTTCACATTAAGATGGGGAAAGCTATTGTCATTGGCACCAATTTAAGATGTTTCAGGCTTATATATTAGAGCCAATCTACTTTGCATAATTCAGAAGTAGCAGAGGTGCAATGTTCTTACATCTGGCGTCCGTACCAGAGGGCAGACAAAAACACTCACCTGAAATTTTGTCCAATAACTTGAAAAATCGTACAGGTTCTCTTCTTAAGCATTTATCACCAACATTAAAAAAATTCTACAGATAAATTTGACCTATAGCAATGACTAGCTGCCTCTAGTTGGAGGCTGACTAGTTACAGTCAGTTTGCAAAAGCATTCCTGCTGCAGGAATTTAACAGATACAAATAACATAGAGAATCACAATTAAATTGTCCCTCTCCTAGAAGCATAAGAATATGTAATCATAGCCTAAGATATGCCAGTTTTACAGGCAGCTTTGACTGAACTCTACTGTATGAAAATGTACGTATAAGCACTTCATTTCTGCCCTTACACCATTTTGGTGTACTGATTTAACTCACCTGCACTTCAAAAACCAACCACTGCTGCCTACTAAAATGTGAATACAGGGTAATCAGTTGTTAGCAAGTGTTTCCCTTCAGTATCACAGATGGAGTAAAATATGCAAATATCTCACAAAAATAAAATGTATGCATGTACAGCACAATGTTAATTGGGATTAATGCCTTGAAGAAGAGAAAATTCTCTTTTCCATGTTTACCTTAACAGAAGGAGATGGTATGGGTGACAGGTATTAATAAATTGCTGAGATTAAGAATGGCAAAGAATTAATCCTTGTAAATCAGATTTTTGAGTTTATGTTGTTAAAAGCTTTCCAGATTAACCTGTTGGAAGCATTATTTCTCCCTCCTCAGAACAGATGGGCTCTCTTGAGCAGGGTTTTCTGAATTTTGTTTCCATGGACAAAGAAGCTAATTCACGCTACCATGACATTCCATGTGGATTAGCAAATGTGATCGACCTGGTCCTTCTGGGCAGCAGTTTGAGCTTGTCCAGGTTGCAACAGGCAGTTCTTACCTGTCTTTCTTTTGATGTTTCAGTTCTTTTTGCAACTGTTAATTCTTGAATTTCACGTACTACAGCATTTCTTGAGAGAGTTGACTTGTGTCTGCTTTCTCATGTTCCAGTACTGATTTAGGTGAGAGGCAGCTACAATGTGAGTAGAGAAGTGCAGCAAGATCCTAGGAGCAGAAGGCAGATTGGATCTCCTGTATGAATGAAGACAAGCCAGGCAATGCTAGAAGACACTGTGGTGTCAGACAACAACCAGACCTCAGCATCAATCTGCCACAGCATGTTTGTTCTGATCTTCTTCTTTCCCTGTATTTCAGTTGTACCACTGACGTGTTCTGGAGCCAGATCAAAATCACTCTTCCACTTCTGATACATTCTAGATTTACTATTTTAAAAAAGGAAAGCAACTGAGCTACCTCTAATCACTACAGAGTGGGCAGAGTTGTTATTTTGTTTTCATCTTCAAATTAATTCAGTTGGTTGCTATTTCTTTGCACACCTTTTCTGTGATTAAATTATGGTTCTGTTGGGAGCACTGAAATAACCTGCACCATCCAGAAGCCATGCCATTAAGTTTCTGGCTGCTTGTAACAGAAGGTGAAACATAACTGTTACTGAGTAAATGAATTCCCAATTTGTTTCCTCTCCTGTGAAGCTATCTAAGCTATTTGTATAAATGACAAGAGCTAATGACCTGGTCATGAAGCATAATGAAAATACTGCCCATGATTTGAACAAAGGCAGAGCTGGCTTTTAATTTGCCTGAATGCAAGGCGTAACAGTGGTAATACTGAGAAAGAAATCCAGGGAATTTTGTCCAATTCTTCTGGACTTCCCTAAAAAACTTGTCCTGCTGTACAAAGTACAGGCAGGATTTTCTGGTAGCATAGGACTAAGACATTCAGGCATACAAACCACAAATACAAATTGTGATGATTTTACACTCTACTTATGCCTAGTTGTACTAGAAAGAGAAATAAAAGGTCAGTGGAGGAAATTAGAGCAACTGGTAGCTTAACATTGCATTTTCCCCATAGCACTCAGATTCAGTAACAACTTCCGTTCATTCATTTCTGTGCTCTCTGCTGCTTAAGTTCATTGTACAAAAGGAGACAAGTCTCCTCAAGAGGCTATAAAAGCTCAGTGGCTACATCCAGACAGCTGATTGTCCCAAAAAGAGGTCAATTATAGTGGCCTCTGACTTAATAAAAAATTACAATTTTGAAGGGAAAAATGCCATCAGCAGCTGGCTTTTTGGGACCACCATATTGTTACTTAAATTGACCTGATCTGGCTATGCCAATCATTTATTGTTTAGATTAATACAGACAGAAGGGGTAAGAACAAATAGAAAGTCAGGTTTCTGAGGAGGCTCATTTGGGTTTTTCTGTTGTTATTAATGTACAACACATGAACCTACTAAATCAGGTGAACTTCCATTGATCCAATCATTCCAATTTGCAATATGAACATGTGATTCATGTTGCAATAGTACCAACACATGCTTGCTTTTTACTTTCTTCAAACAGGGAAAAAAATGATCACTGCCAAAGCACTTTATGCATTTAAATTACAGGGTTACAATAGTAAAAAACACTGAAAAATATTTCAGCTAAAGCTTTATAAGTTAATGAACCATTATACAAATACAATCAAGAATTGAAGTTTTGCATGCTGAATGAATATTTTATTTAGAACCAGTTTATAAAAATAAAATACAAAATAATTTGAAAACAAAACTTAAACATTGTACAAAGCCTTGATATGGTACAAATGAGAAAATAAATAATTACAACTTTATGTACAAATGACCATTACAAGGGCATTAAATCTTTATGCTCTTGGGTGCCTGAGCAAACTTAAATGAAAAGAATGGCTTAGAAGATTTCCAAGGAGGGGAAGAGAACTGCAATTACTGAGCAAGAGAATTTGAAGGACTTAACATTTGTCTTCCTCAATGGTAAAAAAAACGATCTTGGAACTACTTTCCACTTAATGTAATCATGCTGCAGACTTTACTATTGAATACTTGATTTCTTAGGGGGTGACAACATTGTATTTTTAATTAATATACAGATTTAATTCTTTGTGGTATTGCCCAGAGATTTTAGATTAGCAGCCATTGGTTGGCCACTTCAAAAAATCAGTACTTGTCTGAAGGCATTGCTGGTGATTTCCTTAATTTACTAGTTTTTACTAATTGGATTTCCTAATTTACGAGATATTCACAGGAAAGCATTTGAAAATTGGCATCTGTTAGCACAAGCACTGCAACTTGAGTCTAGACTGACTCTGTAGAAAGAACGTTAAAATTTGGGGAAGAATTTCCAATTTTGCTTTTTAGCCAATGAAAGTAAAGAGGATGCAGAGAAGGCTGCTTGGCAACAAATCCAGATCTCCAGTCAGAGGAAGAAGATGTGAAATTGCCAAAAAAATCCTATTTCACTTTGTGTCAAACCTTTATGACCTTGCCTTCCATGCAGCAGATACAGGTTTAAAAGGATTTGAAGCCAGGCAGACCAAACTAATTACACTGCATCTTTTGGAGCAAGCTGTTCTGCTGTTACCACAGGTCCTTTACATAAAAGGTCAAAGATCAAGTGATCTCAAAACAAACATCAAATTAATTCCAGCTGAATTCCCACAGACACGTGTAGATGATCAGGCCCTCACATGAGTAGCCCACTTGTGGTATTGTTTTAAGAGAAACACACTGTACTCTTGGCCAAAGCTGGCTCTCAACAGTAATTCTGACAGAAAAGGAGTGATCCAGAGGCATGGCATGTCTTAATGCTAACAATAAAAACCAAGCATTTTCCAGTTTAAAATACAGCAACCACAAATTTGATCTTTATAGAGTGAGTTTATCCTTTCAGTCCCTAATCAGAGGAAAGAGCCTTAACAAAACAGGACCCTATACTGATTTTAATGAAGTTTCACCTGCACAAGAACAGCAAGAACTCCCATGGGTCCAAGCTCTTCACATAGAGGAGAAACAGAAGCATAGCATTTGGATTTGTCATTATTACTGTTGAGAGAGAATGTGTTATCATCAATGGAGAGTAAAATCAGCCTACCTGTTCAAACCTGGACGGCGAGAGTCATTGCAAAGTTAACACATAAGTCTTTGAAACAATGGACTCCTGTACATTTTTCCTTAAAAAACCCAACCAAACAACCCCCTGCCTTGAAGACAAATATTTAAAAGCCTGATTATTTAAACCACATGAAAATGAGTGATAAAAACCTTTTGGCATTCGACAATATCTTAAGACAATTCCTGACAATTATTATATAATCCAGGCTGACTTTATATAATTTCTCTTTCACAAATATTGTGTGTAGGGAAAAGGAAGACTGGCTTCAAGCAGACAGGTGAGGTATTCTTATGTGAGGTGCATGTTTATGCAATTTGATTAGCTAAAAAAAATATGACCTATGCCTTTGTTTTGCATGCAGTCAAAACATTGAACCTCACTTCCTTTTACCAGCATTCCTGGAAACCAAGAATTGTACTAATTACAACCAAAGACATTTGAGCCAAAAGCAAAACAGCAAACAAACCCCTTCAGTTCACTGCCTACTTGATTAGCTGAAAGAAGTAGAATAAAAATATTATGCCCTGTTCTATAAATTTCAGGAAGAGGAATCATAGGATCATCAAAGTTGGAAAACACCCCCAAGATCCAAGCTCAGCTGCTAACCTAGCACTGCTATGTTCACCATCCAACAAGCACCCAAAGCTTTTACCAGTTGAAGAAAGGAATCATGGATAAACATCAAGGCCTTTATTTATCCAGCCGACAGTTCTCCGACCATTCCCAAAAGCAGAAAAGCATACAGAGAATGCACTACAGAAATCATGGTGTCAACCTAAGCAGACCCTGACTTGCTGAGAATGACAAGACACACATGGCTCTTGCCACCTCACAGGACCAGTCCTGCATGAAAAAGTCCATATATTATAGGCCTATTATGAGAAAGACCTTGACTTTGAGCTCTCTTTTATTCTCCTACTCCTTTTCAGAAGATTACTCTCTCATTTAATATATATATAAAAATTGGAGGCACATATTGTTGGTTTTCCATTAGACCCTTTTAAGAAATTGGAATAATCACATTCTTCTTACCAGAATTTATGCCTCTTAGTGTTCCATAAAAGTGTTCAATTCATTATGGAAAAATTATGTTTACAGGAAGAAGACTGTACCGTAAGTCTGGCTTTATCTACAGTCTCATCAAAGAGAAAAATAACATTTTTTTTAGAAGCGTTACAGTCAACCATTGCATAAATGTTACTGCAGTAAGAAGGACTTATGAGAATTTTGCCCAAGTAGGACTATAGGATCAGACCTTGTAATATGAAAAAGACACAGAATCAGAATTAGGGCATAGGAAAATTGCAGTAAATGAAGAGGAGACCAGAGTAAATCAAAGCAAAACAGGCCTTGGCTCACTCTGGCAAATGAATTCCAGTAAACAGGATGGAATAGCTGAGACTCTTCCTATCTATATGTATATACACACACATATGTATGTATGTATATATATATTTCTATATAATATACAGTATCTATATAAGTGTATATGTAGATACACTTATGTACAAATGTGTATTTATATATATATATAAAATCAAAATTGTGTGTTTTCCCAGCTATAGTTAACACCATAATATTACACACCATAGACGATAGCTCCTGCAAGTCTTTTTCAGATGAAAAATATTTCAAGCTATTTTTAAATATATAGGACCAAATCCTCCCTTATACGTCAAGACTGTTTAGTGAGGTATGCAAGAAAGCTTGATCTCAAACATGCAGACTTCAAGGTAAGAATATGTCCAGATTTCCCAAGACAGGATGTGGCTGGTGGCTGTAATGAATGTCTTGTGTCACTCTGCAGGGGTTTGTCTCCTGTATAGTTAAATATAACTAGCAGTTAAGACCTCATATTGCTCCTGCCTTTGAGCAGAGAAATTTCCTACGCTTATCGATCCCGCTCAAGCAGTAGCTAGGTGCCTAGCATCATACAACTTGCCAACATTGCTCTACTGTATCACACTTTCTATTACTCTAGCAGGGTTTTACCTAAGTAGTAATTGGCATTTGTAATTAATGAAGAGGTTAATTAATACTAATTTTTGAGACTGAAACTTAGATTGATTTTACCATGCAATATTGCAGCATGAAAGTCTGTGTGAAATGTTTGGTGATTTCAAGTTCTATTTTAATTTTAAGGCTTCATGCCTCAGTTTCTCTAAAAAATGTTCCAAAGTGCTGGCCACAACACAGAATACATCATAAAGAGGAATTGAGCGTGCAGCATCTGCACCTGCTACATGTCATGGCTCCATTGCACCGCCCTCCAAAGAAATGGGGGCTTGAAGAAGACAAAGCAACAGCTCCTTGAATTTTACTATTTCCCAGCTAATATTTCTATATAAGCTGCTGTGGGCTATGCAGAGTTACTGTAGCCATTTTGTACAATGGAGAAAAATCTTCCCCGTCCCTGAAAATGTGTTGCAGATAACCTGCCATAAACCATTCACACACACCCTGCACAAGGGCCACACACATGTACATTGGTATTTGTCTGCAGAGCCAGTTTCACATTCAAATATTGAAGCTTACAGAGTCCTTAATGATTATATAGGCCCTCTAGAAACATTAAGCTAATATCTATGCATGAGTTGATCAGCTGACCATTACTTAATAACATTAACTGATTGCTATGTTAGACTATAGTAAGCAATTCTGTAAACTTTTGGGAGAAGAGTATCAAGCAAAAAAAAACTCAAGAAGAGCAGTTAGTTCAAGATAAGTTATTCACAATTGCTCCTCCATTCATATCTTCATGATTTTCTCCTTAGATCCTGTTGAATCCACAGCAAAAAAGCAACTGGGGGTATGCAGTCCTTTTGCCTTTTTCGTCACCAAAAGAAGCCTGTGTCATCAATCAGGACTGATTTCTCTTTTTCTTTTTGGCATAGTTTACTATTTTTACATTGGCAAGTAGTTCAAGTACAAGTGAATTTCTACAGCATTGGTTTATTTTATGTAGTAATGTCTAACAATGGACAAGCCTGTACTTCGAAGACGGCATAAAATAGGTGTTATATTCTTTCTCACCTGCAAAGCAGTTACCTGTTTCTGGATCCTATTACACTAGAGAGAAAATATAAACACCTCAACTTCAGCATTTTCAGGCGAGGATGCACAAAGTTGGTACTTATTAAAACTGACAATGTAATGTAGGAATAAACTTACATGACCACAATAAACGCTTTTCAGAAATAAGGAAAAAAAATCATGGACTGCCACACCACCTTAAAAAATAATTCCAGCAAGTGCCCAGGACAAAAACATCACAATGTGACCAAGTTCTTTTTTAAGGTATACCGTAAGGAAACATGTAGAAAACAGGAAGGAAAAGATGGAATTTGTTGTTCTCACATTCATCTGTTAGGTATTCATAGACTGTCACTGTTCCTATATGACAAATATTCACAATTAAGAAGTCACATTATGAAATAAAAATGAGTAACCACAAGACCTATTTGTAATAAATAATAAAAATACCTTTTGAGTCTTTGTTCTCGTTCCATATGCAAATGTGCACATGAAATTAGAAATTAAAAAAAACAAGCTGCAAGACAAAACATTGGCTGGTTGAGAAATCAGCAGTCCTTCAATTTTGTACCAAGGTATAAAGGCTATTAGAATTTGTGCATTCCAGATTTTTTTGGCAGGGGGCAGGGGAGAATAGAAGAGGTAAATACACGGGAACTAACAGAAAAGGAGCTGTATTATTTGTGGTCCATAAATTACAAATGAAAAATGAGAAAGAATGAGTTTATATAAGCATGTACATATATGTATATATAAATATTTATATTATATAATTTACCATGAGGACATGCAATTATTGGTATAGCACCTATTATACAATATAATACAAAGGAATAGGACTTTCCAATGGTACAGTTTCTTCAGAAAAAGCAGGTATACCCTACCTATTGCATTCATCTGTAGTGCTTGAAACCTGAATGAAATCAAGGTTCCACACTGTGCTACATTACATATGGGAAACAATATACATACTCATAGTAAGAAAAGAAAAATCAACATAGTCTGACAAAGCAAGTGAAATTCAGTGCAGCTCTTGGGCAGCTTTAATGCAGCATTAGAATGTGTTAGCTCAGAGACAAAATATTCCCTTTTTAATCCAAAGGTATTCATTTGGCAGAGGTTAAATAAAAAAGCACAGATGCTGGCTGGAGAGGCATATGACTACAGCAAGCAGATCAGTAATTGACAAGTCTCCTATGCATCCAGAGTCCCCACAACAAATCATTAGGGACAGCTGGCTGCATCTTTCTCAGGCTTACGTTCTTGCGTGTCCCTATTCCAACCCACTACACTTTTCTGAACACAGCAAAAGGTGCCATACCTGTTCATTCCCTACAGAGTTCCTGCAGAGCACAAGATGTTACTACCTAAAAAAGTTGGAGGAATTACACACCATGGACTTTACTGAGAGTAAATAAAGAGAGTCAATAAAGCTTGGCTATCAAAAACACATTTGGGAAGCAGAATGACAAGAATCCATTATAAAAAATATCTCGGATTTCTTTCAGTATATTTTGCTTTGATGATTAATATTCTTACCCAGATTTTGTAAGGGTAGTAAGCATATTTCTGTCACCTCTAACCTATCAAGTTCACAAAGAACACAATCTTCTCATCTCTGTTTCATCTTTCATGATTTTAGAAAACAAGTGACCAAAAAACCAAATCTTGATTGGTAATCCGCTCTGCATTGTAAGATCTGTGGTTTAAGTGATCCATAACTAATGGAAAAAGAAAAGTCAGCAATAACAAAGGTTCTTTCTTCAGCTGAATTAAGGGGGTAAAGAAAGGTTCTTACTTTCTAACTTACACTGCATTTTACTGTAAATCTGCAACATCCAGTGAAGTGCATACATCTACTCTTTTCTGCCATTTCCTAGAAAGGAATGCTCTTCCAAATCCTACCAAATCTGGTTTGAAGAAATGACCAAATGACTCCCAAAAAACTGTATGATATAGAACTGAGAATTAGCTTCCTGGATCCTAATTACTACTAAACAAATTTCCAAATAATATGGGTACAAAACCATCTTGTCAAATACTAATACTATTTTTTTTAATTCCATCAGTGTCAAGAAGGGGTAAGGTATTGATACTTACGTAAAAACTCCATGCCATGATACATAGGGGACAAAATGAGCACTCAGTGACTCAAAGGTGAGTGCAGCTCAAAATGGAAGAAATTTATAAGGTAGAAATATCATCTTCTAAACTGTGTGCTTTTTTAAAACTGCAAAGAAATGCTTGAGCAGTACTTATCTCCCGAGTGGTGACGTCATTTTAGGAATAACCATTTCAGGTTTTCTTACATACTCTTGGAGTATGTAAGGCCTTAAATAATTAGGCAAAATCTTCTGACTAGAGAAACTAAATACATCGAGATTAATACCGTTTTAAAACACTCATCTTCAAGGTACTTTTTTACCCTAAATACATTGCACCTCTTTGACTACCCAGTCATTCTTAACCTGGCCTCTACTTCCCGTCTTGCGGATCTGCTTGCTGCCTGCTCTAAGGCAAAGCCTGGCCACTTATTTACACAGAATGCTTTCTCATGAATAGTTTACAATGGCTACTTTCTTTAAAATGTGCAGATTCAACACCTTTTTTTAATATACTTTTTTTGATTATTTTTTTAAATACACAGTACACAGACACAACATGCATCAGATTTAGGAGGAGACTTTATACCTGACAAGGCCCAGTTCCTATCTGCTAAGCTTAGTAGTTGATTTGCTCTTTCCTGTGGAAGTCTTAGTGTTTGGGGAATGGTGGAAAGAACTGCCAGATCCTTTCAGACCATTCTTGCTTGGTTTGCTGCAGCAGTGCTCTTGTTGGCAGGATCTCCTAGAAGATGAGGAGCCTGAATGGCTAGGAGGTGATTTACTCCTCCCAAGATGTGGGGATGAACTCCTCTGATCATGATGAGACCTCCCAGCCCGGGACGGAGAAGAACTGGCAGTACGGGGTAAAGAAGAGCTCCTAGGGGAGGCACTGGGACTGCGGCGGGGGATGACAGGGCTCTTGGGTGGTGGTTTTGGACTATGTGGAGATCCCGGACTCTTACACTGGGTAGAACTCCTCGGTCTTTGAGATCCATTCTGCAGGATTTGAGCCAGACGAGAGATAAGATCTGAGTCCGAGCTGCTACTGCCTAGGACTCTGTATCTGCGCAACCTTAAGAACAAAAGAAGAAAGATTATTTCTATTTCTACCTATTCACTAAAGTTCAAATAGAAACTCTGCATCACCAGAGACTAAGGAGGAGCTTGCATTGCAGAACAGGTATGTGGAGCTGAACTTTCCCAGTAGGTAGAGGTGTTTGGATCTAGGCTTTGGCTTCTGTGTTGTTCAGATCAACACAGTATTTATATTTACATAAACTCACTCACATGAACAGCCTCACTGTTTACAGGATAACTGGAATTTCCTGGTGGTATTGGAAGAGCAGTGCCTACTGCTGTTGTTTCAGAGGGGTACATCCATTCCTGCACACCATCAGTACACTTCCATACACAATTTTAATGCATGACAAGGTCCACCGCAACTTCCTTCAAAGGATTTTACACTACTGTATCAAAATTATCCTTATCTTGGGAATGCAGACACTGAAAAAACTAGATTATGATTGTCTGCATAAAGATGTGGCAAAGGGGAGGTCTTCTAAAATTCACTCTGACCTCCTTTAATTAGTTGGTTTACTTAGCCATGATCTGAGCATAGCTAATTGACTCAATGTTGATGGCTGGAATCTCCAAATATTTACAAGGTCTACATTAAGAACAGATTAATTTTCAAGGGAGCTGAATACAACAGATCCTAAAAAATTTCTACAGGTTTGTAAATAATCATGAGTTCTGGAAAAGTGACCCTTCTCTAAAAAATTGTGTAAAGATTAAGTTATAGATTATCAGGTTTCAAAATATTAAATACACATCTATTGGTATATTCATTTTAATAGTGAACCAGGCTCATTCTTGTGTAACAGCTTCTCCTTATTCATTCTCCAACAATTAAAGGTTTCTCAGAGAATTGAAGCCCAGCATTTTCTTAAAGAGTAGTTAAAGGATGGAACTTCTACAGGATTACATCCTGCATAGTAACTGCAGCCTAGCTCAAATCCATTTTCAACGTGAAAATCTATTTTCTCTGCATTACCTAGCTTCTACCCCAGGTCTAGTAGGCGGTTTTCCTGGTGGTGGCCGAGGAAAGAACTGAGCTGAACTTGAACCGGTGACTTGATCAGTGGTTGCCCAAGACACTGGCCTTGGAATCTTGCTTTTTCTGGACTGAGGGCTGCTTGGAGATAAAGAGCTATCTTCATTCTGCTTGCTGAAATGAGAGTCCAGTGTCAATCTAGAAAATGAAGCTAAGACATCATCCTCAGAAAACGGTACTGGAGCAGCAGCCATTTTTTCCTCCAGTGACTTATCAGAGGCACTTGAAAGGTCACCAAGGAAAGATTTGAGCTGTCTCTTTTCCATAAGTAATTTGACCAAGTCTGTCTGATGGGCCTTTTTTAGAAGAAGCTTTTCCTTTGCAGAAACAGAAGAGGAATCTGATATTGAGTCTATCTCTTGTGCTAAAACTGGGATTCTGCTCTGCCTGAATACAAAAGAAGATTTTACTGAGTCCTTCTTAGATCGATAAGAATTCTCATTTTCTGAAATGCAGTGGAACAACTCTCCATTTCTAGGAGCATTTTTCTCTTTTTTATTCTCCTGCTGTAAAAAAGTAGTAAGGGCCACTTGATGGCATTTCAAGTCTTGGCTATGGACTTCTTCCTTACCGGAATGAAAACCATTTTCCTGGATGGTTGCTATTTTGCTTGCTTGTCTATTAACATGTGCATTATTAAGTCTTGAGGGAGACAATTCTGATGTTTTAGGTGCTATTGACTTCAGAACCTCATCTTGATTTGGCACCAAACAGACAGGCCTCGACTTTGATTCTTGAGCTGCTTCAGTATTTGTTAGAGGTTCTTCCTCTGCAGATTTTGAGTTTCCTGGCAAAGAAGAATTCTGTTCTTTGCTTAGCATTTCAATGGCATCCTCAGAAACCACTGGAAGCCCTTCTTCCTCAGCCTCCTCCACAGGAATATTTCCAAGTTCTTTCTCTTCCTGTACCCCATTGTGTTCAGGTAGGTCCTTTTGGCCACAGTCCAGGACACTGACAGATTCTTTGACAAGTCCTTCCCTGTCAAGCACCTCTTGGCTAATATTAAGTATCAAATCTGGTCTGCTGGCACTAGCTGGAAGTGCATCTTCTGTCCCAACCAAACCTGGCAAACTTTCCTTTGGAGAAGAAAGTTCCACAGTGTGTTCCACAGACTGACCATCCTGCTCTCTTCTCTCTAGCTGGTGGCCATAGTGAAAGCTCTCTGAAGCAGACTGTGTGGATGCCACTGAAGGTCTGGGCATTGTTATCTGCATTGGAAAATAAAAGAAAAAGGTGAGAAACTTGGGAATGTTACACAAGTAACATCTTTTAAATAGCAGCTTTGGTTCCATGCCTTCAAGATAAGTTATACAATGATTCCTATGAATCACAACGTCCAAATACAACCTAACTTCATAACATACACGCAGATAATCAGAAAAAAAATAGTCTATCACCCCAAGACAGATACATAACAGGTAAAAACAAACATAATGTCAGTGAAAAATGTTGCAGTTACCAAGAAATGAGATCCAACCTAATTGGAAAATTTTTATTTATTTTAGTCTAGTTTGAATACCCTTAGAATAAGTTGCATATAAATGCACAATCTTCAACAAGTATACAGCAATATTTTAGACAAATAAAGCAGACAAAGAACACAGTGGCGTTTAGATTCAGGAACTCCACACTCATAATATATTTTTGTCCAGAAAAAGAACTTTCCTGAGTATCCAATATTAGTTATTACTTTTCCTACTGAAGCTTATGCCCCATTTTAACTAAGTAACCTGGTTAAGATATCTCCTTACCTAAGGTCATTAAGAAACTCAGAAAGTAAATACTTACACAGCTAAATCCCCTAACAGGTCTGATCCAATAGATACACGTAAAGCACTCCTAAAACCTGTATATATCATTAAGTCAGATTCCCTTCAAAAAACAGCTGGTTATGATGAGTATGGTCTCTAGCACACAGCTTAATTGTTAGAGTACACGCCCAGGAAATGGGAAACCTGCATTCGTGTCTCTCTCTACTTGAAGGACAGAAGCCCACTTCCTCCAGTTCCCATCAAGGAGGGAAAAAAACAGAATGGAGTTGTTTCTCACCTTCCCCACTGAAGACAGTCCACTGCACAGACACAAATGCAAGAATCATGAAGTGAGAGGGTGAAAAAGCACATACCAAAGGGAGAGAAGTTTTGTTTCTGTGGACATGGGAGGAATGCACTCATGTGAAGAAGAGTCCTACATTCTGGTTTATATATACTGGGTGGAATAAGTTGGTGTAAACAGTGAAAAAAAAATTGAAAAATCAAGGGGCTACCCTTATGTCTTTCTCTACATGGACAGAGAGTTCAGCTCTGTTTTTCTTTCAATTCTTTAGCCTCATGAATCGGACACAGTCTGTACTCAACAGAAAGTGGAAACTGGAGTCAGAGTTTGGTTAAAAACACATTCTTCATGCACTACTGGTAGAAGAGACAACTAGTGGAGTGTTGCTAGGATTCTGCTATGTAACAATACAGATTTTACTTGATTATGTTACAGAAATTATACATGGTGCTGATCTTACTGGGCTTCTGCAAGAGGTAGTATGCTAGTAGTACTGGCAGTAGAAACCAAACAAAACAACAACACCACAAAAAACAAACAAACAAACAAAAAACCCCAGAGACCTGAAGCAAGACACTACTTTTTGTCTTCTTTATAATTTGTTTTCAAGTTTGGGTGAAGTCCTCCATGTTTGCTGAATTAAAATGGTACATTGAGCAAAAATCTAAAGCTACTTAGTTTTGGCAAAACAGTCCTCATCTGCTCTTACTCTCAGTCCAGGTTCTTTCATCTGAAAGAAACACTATTTCCTTTTTGAGATAGTGAAGCGTTTCTTAGTTCAAAAGACCCCTTCTGAGAGAATCCAAGAACATCAGTTCAGCTACAGAAAGAATAGAGGAAATAGAATTATTTTTAAAAGCACCTTTCCAGGATTAGATCACTTAGTGCCTAAATCTCGAGTGTTAAAAAACAGTTTAGCAAGAACTCCGCATAGAAAGGAAGATGGATAGAACTGGAGAAAAAAAAAGTCTATGAAACAGGGCAGCTGCCCCATAGGTTTTCATACATATGTAGGAATTTGCCCTAAGACAACACTCCAGGTATCCTGCATTGAAGGATTTGCTTTCATATGACAGGGGAACTTATTTTGGCCTGTCAGATAAAAATAATCAGCTCACTTAAAAATTCTGATCTACAAGCTGGGCAAAAGAGGGTTCAGGAAATTTTAATGCAATATTGTCCTTGGAAGAGCGGGTTCAAATTTTGGAGAGATCACTTGGGCATTTGCTGTCCACTGAGCTCTGTCTTTAGCTTGTTTCAATACCTTGTTCTCCAGGGCTGCAGATGCATCTCAAAAGTAAGGACGTGTAAAATATTTCCTTTTCCAAACTTTTCACTTAATGAGCTAGACTAGTTGCCAATTCAAATAACTCAGGATTAAAACACCACATACCTGAAGGATTACTTCCCTTAGAATAGGATGATCCTGGTGTCCTCTCAACATACAGAGGTGAGACAACCTTAGGTATCTGCTTTCAGAAGGATATTTATCTATTTGATATATTTCCAGAAGAACTGCAATTGCATTTAAATCCTCCTTTGCTCAAATATGTTTACATGAAAACTCTCTTTTCTTTGTGACACCTCTCTCACACGTCTTTGCTAGAAGAAATCAGCTCTGATATAAAGTTAATTTACATTTTTCAACAGACTTCATATCCTTTGCCTCATCTGGAGAGAGAAATTTCTAGTCTTTCAGGCAGATCTTGGCCGTACATATTTAACCCTTACATTTAAAAAAGAAGAGACTAGGCTTCTTGGACCACCTACAATCAAATAGGCAGGAGCTATTTGTCAAAAAGAAACACTGAACAAATGGAAAAAAGAAGAGGATACTGGATGACTAAGTAGCAATAAAGACCCAGTACTATTGAATAATTCATACTTTCAGAAATGGCTTTTTGAACACATATATCACTTCCTTGATTTGTGTTCATTAACAAACGGAAGCTTGTTTTCTCACATGATCAATAAACCTTGTATTAGTCTTCTCAAAGCACAAGAACTCGATTATATCCCTGTCGGGCTTGCCATTTCACCTATATGTGCAAGAAATTTAAATGGGTAACGATAAATGATCCTGATATTTTTATTTCTTGTGCCACTAAATACACTCTTATCTTATGAGATTTTTGTGGTTAAACATGACAATTACGTAAAACACTGAACCTGAGGAACAAAGATTACAATTCATTTAAGAAGTAAAATATGGAGAATACAACTTAAAATCCTACCTTTCAGCTCACTATGATAACTAGTTTATAACACCCATTATTGCAATTCCCATACTTCAACAGGAGTTATGTGATATAACGGATGACTAAAAATGGCTGAGAAAATATATGGAACAATGAATTTGAGATTCTCCTTCCACTCCAAAATATTTGAATGAGATAACTGCCACCGTAGTCTTGAATCTTTTGGCCTTCCTTAAATTCTTAATTCCTTCCTGTTTTCTCAAATTCACACTTGAACCAAGACGAGAAATTACACTGCATTTCTTCAAGAAACTTTATATGACAGTGAGTGGAATCTCAAGAAGGAAAAAGGGCAAAACAACAACATAAATATTCCTGACATCTTTTATGACATCTGATAATCTTTCCTCCTTTTAAACCTTTGACAGGCTGCAATAACGTGTGATATGCTTGCATGAATGCCTCTGTGTACATATACAGCTAATTTTAGAGGAATGAAATACTGAGTTTAGGCCTGCAAAGTTGCTAAGTCTGAAAGACATAAAGATGTGAATATAGATTATTGTACAATACCAACAATAGCTTCTTCCTTCCACTCATGATGTCTGATAATTCTGCATGTTAAGTGCTGTCAGGACTTTGTAGGAACTGGTGGTCCTTAGGACACCATCTTCTTTTGTTAAAAACTCATACACGGCAGGCCCTAATCCTTGACTAAAGGGAAGTAACATATAAAGATTTTTTTATATCTACCTGAAAAGAGGCACATGTTGCTCTCCACAGCTCTTCAGATATATTATTTATTCTATAATGTTAATTTGGGCATTGATTTACATTGAGGTTGCGAGAAATGGGAAGAGGATGGAATAAGATGCAGACCTATAAATGTACAACTGTGTTTCTAAATTCCCTAATGTGAGAGGTATCTTTTGAGGATAAAGAACATAGAAATCTGTGTGTACAGTCTTCTTCTAAGGCTTATTAGCCATGGCTTAACTTCTGAATTCTTTAAACATCTTCTCTTTTCAGTTATTCCTACGCCACTTAGCAGATAAAATAAGACTTTTTTGTTCTAACATAAAACTATATCCTCAAATATCCAATATGGCAAGTATTGATTGCTCTAAAAATAGTACCTTTAATTGCTTTTAGAGAATGACTGTGGCTAAGTGGCTAATTAGTTTGGTAGCATGAATAAAACAAGTACTCACTCAATTTGAAACTACTTCTATATAATGCATAAGCGAATCGAAGAACATTTTTGAAATTTACTGCTGAAATGGAAAGCCAAGGTGCTTGCAGACTATTACTTCATAACACTCACATAATACTCCGGTGATACTCCTATTAAATAGTTTTGTATTGGTATTGTAGGATTTTTCTTGAGTTCCATAGAAATGGTTCTCTTCAAATAAAGAAAACATTAATTTGCCTTAATGCACAGTTCAAAGGTGTGAGGTTTTTTCCCTGTAATTGAAGCTGCACTAGAATCATATGTGATTTTAATAATAGAAGTAAAATATTTTAGGAAATAAATGCACCTAAATTAAAGATTATCTTACGGATGATACTGGAGACAGTATCTACAATTATCTACAGGCACAATGTTAATGATATTAATTAGATCAATTATACACTTATTACATGATAAATAATCATTAATCATTATGCTCTGAACTGTAACCACCTATTTATTTCAAGATGACTATTGTATGAAGTGTCATGATGAAAACAACTGTGACCCCAGAGTTAATCAGCTCTCCACGGGAAATCCCACAGACCACGTAGCTTTCCTGAAACATCTTTACTTATTTTATGCTAATGAAATTACGATGCTAGAAAAATGTAATAAATCACACATTTCAGATAGGATTGGCATTTTAAAAGAATAATTTAAAAAAGAAAAACAATTACTTCAAGGACAGACAAGAAGAGCTGAAACCTGCGATTACAAATTTTGGGAATCTTAGAAGCACTGCTGATCCCAGAAACCACAAACACTTAAAACAATTACAACTTTTTATGTATTTGGGGTTTTTTGACTCGATGTATGTGGATGCTATTACCAAGGCTAATTCACTGTCCAGACCTTCATGACTTTTCTGCTGCTTCTACTAGAGAAACCTGCAGAAGCAGAACGGCCAAGAACGGTTCTGTCACTAGAAATGGAAACGTTCTCTACAGGCAACACGCTATCTGGAAAAAATTAAGCTGTTCATGCTGACTGCTTGTCCTCAACTCTTACTTACCTACTTACCTAACTTACAACTTGGAAAAGTTTCCATTGGAATAGAGAGAATTTAACATGCTGTAATGTTTAATTCTTCTTTACACCAAAGGCAGATGTGAAAAAAACATGCCTGAAGAATTTCCTTCAGACAATAGACACTACTAAGCCCTGAAAAGGCAGCATCTAAATTTCTATATATCAAGCAATTTTCTCTGATACTTGGATAAAAGTTAAAAAATAAAGGCTTTTACTTGTTTGCATTAGAAAAAGAATGTATAGAAGAAAATTCTTCTAGAAACATCATTATCAATATAAAATCCAGTTGCTTAAAAGAATGTAAGCCAGGCCAAAATTTATTGAAAAATTAAGATATGAACAACTACCCTGTCAGGAACGAGATGGTACAACATCTGTACATCTTCCCTACTTAACAAAATCAAATCTACTGCATATGAAACAGTTCTAGTAGCTACAAGCTGGACTAATCCCCTTGAATTTTTGCCTTGATTGAAATAGGGAAGAACCTAACTTAAACCTCATGCTGACTCAATATAGTTTCCATCAGGACAGGTAACAGGAGGCATAACAATTCTGTAAAATCTGAAATTAGAATGTTTTTTCTATGACAAACTATGGCTTTAACCATGCCAGCAGTAAAAACACAGGCTCACTGAACAGGAAAAACCTTTTCCCTCTTTTCCTTCAAGAACACATCTATTCGATCATGTGCCATGTCTTGAAAATGAAGTTCGAAGAGGATTTTGGACAAATGTATCCCTTCATGATATTTTAAATGCTAAACCAGAGTGTTAACGAGCTGTGTTTTGTGGCAATCCTACCATACATAACAAGTTAACACCACTGACAAATTTGAAAAGAACACTTCGGGGTTTTGTTTGTTTATTTGTGGTTCTAAAAGGGATTGTTAAATGTGAAAACTATGTAAATGTTCATTCTCTTGCTATTGCAGACTAGTTAAACCCGCTAAAATTAGTTCATAAAAAAGTGAAATTTACAACATTTATGTGCACTCCTAGCTCACAAACCTGAAATATCTAAAATAAAAAAACAATTATAAGGGATATGCATTCCTTCTCTAAATAGTCCTTGAGCATGTCAAGAAGTCTTATCTTATTCTTCCATAGGTCCCTGAATTCCAGTGAGATGCTTAAAAATTATGGTAAATATTTCAACTCAGATAGTATACTACTTCTGATTTTGAATACGAATTTGAAAGTAATGGCTTCCATTTCCACAGCTTCTTGTGTGGGAAGATTTCAGAGCATTTTGTAACTAACTATATATGTATATAAATACAAAATATTTTTTTTATGTTCCAGTAAAGTAGGAATTTGAGAAATTTAAGACAGAAGAGAAAATATTTGTCTAAGTGCCAGCTAATTCTAATTGCTTAACCTGAGAGATACAGATTATCCTTCCCTAACACAATGAATAACCATAAAATAATTAAATTTAAATTAGCCTCCCTGTACATACCTGATTAAGCACATCGAAAAAAGAAAATACACCTGAATGACAGACAAAACTGGAATCCATCTTTGTTAAGGGCTGTATCATATTGTAGAGCAGCTAGTTTAGAAGTATTCTAGATTGCTGCTGTGGCTAGAAGGTGTTCAGTACATTATTGTCAAATTAGAGTTGAGAAACCAGAAAAAAAAATCTGAGGTCACTGATGTTGACTGTTTCTTAAGACACAGCTACACATTTAGCATGACAACTACTTAAGCAGTATCTTCACACACAGCCCTGGCCAGTAGTTGCTGCACTCACATCATCTTCACCATTGACCTCAGGCAACACTCGATCCAGCCCTCTAAATGAGCAGAGAACTCATCTGGTTGAAAAATTCACAGAAAGAAAGAAAAGGGTTAGGTTTCTAGAGGATTTGCTGTACAATTTGACCATGCTGTAGATGAGAAGGATACTAATAGCGCTCCAAGTGCACTCTTCAGACCCAAGAACAAAGAATTCATTGGGTTTTTTGTGAACTGTAATGCTGCCATACTCTTTTCTTTATGCTGCAAGTTGAATAACTAAGGAGAGATGAAGCAAAACACTCCAATTCTCTTTCATAATTTCTGTATAGCAAGACAGGAGTCCTCTATTGAAGAAATACAGACCAACCTACATGGTATATCCTCTCTGCACCAGTGAGCAGAGAATATACAGAGATTTCATGACCTCCTCTGTCTGATACCAAAGTAGAGGAAGATAGGTTAGAGTTCCTGAACCCTCATTCATCAAAAATCTGGAAAGAAAGTCGCTTTGCTTGATTTCAGAAACAAATGTATCATTTCTTATTTTTGAATACATTAAACTAAATTCAACAGTACAGATCCCCGACCTCTGCAATTCATTAGTTACAAATGCTGAACCAAATTGCAGACAGCAGGAAATACATGAAAATATATTCAGTACCAAATATTTATACAGATTAACAAAAATGACATTAAAATTCTTTTAAATATTTAACTGGAAGTTATCTAGGTTATTAACATGTATCATCTTTCATGCTGAGGAACTTCCAGCTAGCTAAGTACCTAACATTACTGCACTGTCGAAAAGAGAAGGACTTGCAAAAGTTTTTGAATTCTTCAGTGAGCCATAAAGTACACAAGGCTTTCATTGCTGGAACGAACTAAACAATCATGTGCTTGTAGTTTCCATAGGAAACGACAAACTGGAAATTCTCATCAGAGGTAGGACCTTCAAACCACAGCTCAAAAAGGAACACAGCAGTCAAGGACTTACCAGGTAAAAGGAAAGAAGAGGCTTAACGCTCACTCCACTAAGTAGCAGCACCTGGTACAATGCCCGGTCTTCTTCACATGACAAGAAAGCACATCACTTTGCAGCCCTTATTAATATTGCAGCTGTATTCATTTTTTGGGTACTAACAAAGCCAGAGAAGACCCTCTGTGCCAGCCTGCTTTTTCTGAGTATTGTGCACATTTTAAGTTTGCTAATTACACTTGCAATAAATTCTGATTGAAAAACTTAAATTGTAGCTATACAGACAAATAAAAAAAAATTAAGGTCATTTTGCATCCTAGGATACAAACCAGTGCTGAAAAATACTGAAGCTTAACTCCTAATGAGTTAATTTCGCCTAAGACCCTTTCCCTAGTCAATACGTAGGCCATCATGAAGAATGTGATATTTTGGTATCCCATCAAGTTCACGATCATGAATATTGGGGAGCTACTGTTTGTTTTTATACATCGAGCACAGAAATATTTTTTTCTTTATATTCAGCTAAAGAGCAGTCAGGAGTTTGCCTTGTTATCACACACCTGATCCTACAGAACTTTGAAAGTAACTAAGGTTGATGGATTACTTTTAATATCAATAGTTCTATTCATTCTTCACTGAAAAAAGAAAAAGCGTCTGCAATATAGAACTATATATACTGAAAAATACATTGGAAATGAAAGGCAACACAAAATGTAATCCAAATGAAATATTAATGGTAAAATGATGATGACATGTTAGTCTTACGCATTAATGCTATGTCATACTGCTTTACCCAACAATGCAAACTCATGCTACTTAGCAAATCTCAACATTTTTGTGACTAATACAAAAATTACACTTAACTTCAACTATGATTGTGAGCCTTCATCTTTCATATTGAAATTAAACCGGAAATCCAAAACTATAAAAACTCCCCTTCATCTAGTGACATTTTTCATTACCTGTGACCCCTGATAATTGACTTTATATTATTTTATATTACTTCATTATTTATATTTGACTTACTATTTTATATACTGTAAGCAGTGGAGCAATTTATTATTTGCTAATTTCCAAAGAAGCAATCTGAGTATTTTTAGATCACTTTTTGTCACATTAAAATAATTTAGGATAGTCCAAATTTTAATATGTGTTCCAAATTTGAAATTCAGCTGATACTGTAATTATAGGAACCCATTATTCTTAGTTTTACGCAAAACAAAAAAAAAATTTTTTTCCTAGATTTTATAATCCTATCTTTTTTCAAGAGAAAATGTCTGAGGAAGTGAATCCATCTTCCAGAACATCCAGAGATGCTTTGTGTTCAAGATCATAACCTGAAAAACAGCTCTTTAAATATTCTCCTCTTCTAAATGGGACAACATATCTTCATCACAGAACATTCCCAACTCTATTACTGAAAAAGATCCATTCTTACTCCCCAGTTTGATCTCTCAAAACACTTTTAGGATGCTGTGTATAGCAGTATGACTAGCATATGCCTACTACCAGACTGTGCAGAGCAACTGAAAATGTTAAACTTTGTGGATGACTGCTACAGTGCAGTCATTTCTATGACAACAAGGCTTATTCACCTGCTCAAGTTGTGCTTTTGAGATGCGAATGACAGGGGGGAACTTGTTGCCACAGGGAATGACAGGAAGCTGCCTACGACCAGTTGATCGTGAGGAAGAGGAGTGGCTCTCAGCTGACTGACTCCTTGGTAAACCAGCCTCCCTCAGAGGGTCCAAGTGGATGGATAGATAGGCTATAGGGTTCGTGGTGCAGAGGATGGGACTTGAAATTCTTGGAGTGGAGAAATGCAGCATATGACATGAGTTGAGCTGTGAGAACAACATGGCGGGGAAGAAAATAAGTTTGAATATATTTTAAAAATTCTTGTTTATGTCTTGCCTATATACATTCCCTTAAAAACCATATTCACACCTCCCTAAGAGGCTGAAAGCTCATAATTTAAGAGGTGTCGTAAATCTAATCTTCACATTTTCCATCACCCATTTTCAAAAATCCAGAATCAAAATCAAGAGTGAGCATCATTTCTCTAGCTGGCTTCTTCATTCACTCACTCTTAGAATCATAGAGTCATTTAGGTTGGAAAATAAAATCAGATTAATTAAGTCCAACCATTGCAATTGTTATAACTGATCAGTAACAAGCTAGGGCAAATTTAATAAACTTACACAGTTTCTTTCAAGGACATTGTGTACGTTAGTTGATGGTTGACCAGTTGATCACTGACTGGTCCTTTCAAAAGCTTAGCATATCCACGCAACATCACATCTGTGTTTCTGAGATTACTATATTTATAGCATATACACCCATTGGAGGCTTTACAGCCGTGGCAATAGCAGCGTACATTAAGAACTGCACCTGACAGGATTCATCAGTAAGGTTAATACCAAACAGTTCTGATGAAATTTCCCAAATATGGGACCAAACTAGAAGGATATAATGGCCTGGAGAATCAAGGAATAATTGCTTCATCTTGAACTACATTAATTCAGGCATTTAGATAAGAGGTAAGAAAAAACAATAGGAACTGTTAAGTCTTCCAAACTATTAATTTTAGACAAAGAACATTTTTAAATTGCTTATTGATGATTCTAATAAACCTATAGCTTTGATACACAAAGCTGAAATCAACTGGGTTTTTGCAAGACCTTTCCCAGCCCTGAAAAAATATTTGATGGCAACACATTTAAATATCTGTAAATGAGACTGCCACACGTAGTTTGCAATTCTTTGTTCCAACTACAGTTAGAGAAAACCATGAAGAGCAGAGATAATGAAATTTTCTGCAGGCTTCATGCTTTATGAAGGTGACTTTTTGTTTTCTATCATGGTGTTTGCAATTCTAACCTATATCCTTTGGAAAGCAAGAGCATCTAGCCAGCATTTCCATTTCTAGGGAAAAGGTATCTTTTAATTGTGTCAATACTAAAGCTGCAGTTCCCACAACGCATAGCTGACTTGCAACTGGAAAAAAAAGTATTTCCAGTGTCTCATAAAAGAAGCAAGTGAGGATAGAAGGTACATGAAAATTAAATTACTTAGAACTCAGAAATAAACAGAAATTTAAGAGCAAGCTTTTGATTAAACATAATAGTACCTCAACATACAAAATTTCCATTTCAGCAATATTTCTAAATAATAAAAATAAATAGGTTCACACTGTAAACCCTCTTCTATAACACACACACACACATATATATATCTACCCAAATTTGTGCTGTCAGCCAAGTGGGACCAAAGCAAACTGTTGTTTAATTTAAACTGAAGATGTAAAGAGCTGTTAAATGTTTAATTGCTTCAAATCCATTATTATTTATTTACTGCAATATCTGCTTGACAAATATATGTTGCAAGGTTATGTGCACGCGCTGTATGGAGTTCTTTGCAACTCAATACAAACACAGGAAATGAAGGAGGCCATGGTTCCACAACACAGAAAGTCCAGCTCTAGCCCATTAGTACCAGGTGTAGGAAAAGAAAACTAGAGCCATATGATGCAAAGTGCTGCTCCAATATAAATCCACCATTAGTCTAGATCAGCTCAAATTCTTTTGACAAATTAGCTTCATACCAGCAGATATTACAGCAAATCACACACTGTCTGTCCTGCAGCCGAAGTCAACATAAAGCCATTATTAAAGCATAAAGTCAGCACATACACCCTTAGCATGCTCTGAGTAGTTCAACAGATATGTAACCATGTGCCCAAAACTAAGCCGGATCAAACTGGTATTAGCTGGTAGCACAGAGAATCTGTATTGCAACTGGAAAAACCATGACTAATAACATGAAAAATACTTCTCTTACCTACAGGATTTTTTTCACAATACATAGCATAATTTGCTGTAATTTTTTTAATGCCTGAGACTTTCTCATCCCCAAGCCAATAACTTACACATTTTTCTCTCTTATTTTTTGAGTTCAAGTTTCCATTCTTAACTGGTGCAACTTTACATTTTAAAAATAATGCTGATGCTGTGTATAACAGGTAAGAAGTGATATTATCAACAATTATAGGAAGTCCACATACACACAATTTCAGGAAGAACATTTATCTACAAATGGAAGGACTGCAGACCAGCAATTTCTTTCCTTCAGGAGAAAATAAAATTATGAGTGAGTGTATGAAATATTAGTTTCTCAAACAGAAACACTCATGCTACTACTTACTAAAATAGTGAGCAATAAAGCCCTGAAAGAAATAAAGGACAAAAAAGAATCATCAAAGTAAAAAGAAAAAAATTTTTAAAAATACTTAAGAATTACAATAGGAAAACTATTTTATTCATTCACCACTGAAGTAAATGCTTGCATACTTAACAAACCTATCAGAATAAGCTCAAACAGCATAACTGTAGTTTCTTCTAAGTGATAGTGAAGCAGGTCAGTAGAAATCCATATGGGAGGCATATTCATAAGCATGATGATCATGAATGCTGGCATGTCTTAGAGTTTCAAGTTATTTGAAATGAGTGAACTATTTCAATAATTATATTAAGCTTCTATACTACTATAATTTCAACATCTATTTTTAACCCCTTTTAGTAACACACATTTGATTTATAGTCCTAAAATCAACATTCTTGGATCCAAGCCTGCTCTTAGTAACCAGTGCAATATAATTAAATCAGCAGAAAAGTGAAGTATGACTTTGCCTATTATTTTTATAGCCAGAAAGGTGCTACCTAGAAAAAATTACTAAGGAACAAGAACATCTGATGCACAACCAAGGACCACATTGAAAAAACAGTTTCAGGTGGGTAAGTACTCTGAGGAAGAAAGAAAAGTACTCTACCAAACAGCATCCTAAGGTCACCAGGACTTCTGAATAGAGAGAACGACTGTAAGAAGAGGCAGATATACACATACTTTCTTCCTGTGAAGTGGGGAGAACTAGCACCCATCATAAGGAATATTTAAGCATCCTTCATGAAGTAGAATACATCAATGAAGGACAAAAAGAAAAACTCACCCTGAAATATCCTCTTGGACTTTGTGTGGCTTTCAAGGGCTAATGAAGTAGATGAAAGACTACCACAAATTGCCATCATAGTTGGAGTAGACACTCTATATAGACACACTCTGTGCCCCAGCTCCTAAACTGGCCAAATAATTTCTATTTTCTTTATTCCTGGGTCAGTTTATGTTTCCTATTGTACATGATTCACCTTTGAAACACCAAGTTCCTTCCTGCCATTCATCTTGCACTCAACTTGCCCTTCCAGCATAACACAAACCATATTAATTTCCCACATTTTTGAGGTCATGACATATATTACTTATCTCCCTGCAAAGCCACACTAAAATACAATTTCACCTGAGTTTCTACTTCAGCCAGTATTTCTTCCAATGGAACTTTTAATTACGTAACTTTGTTTGCAACCGTTTCTGCTCCCATGTTCTGAGGTGTCTTCCTTTTCAGACAAAGATATTGTCCATTCTTTGCACTGTAGTACATAATACTTATACCACCTCTACTTTTAGTTTCAAGTAAAACAGCCAAAAAGAGCCACATTTATATAAAGTGTACTGTTGTATAGTGCATTTGCATATAAAATTACACGCTGTTTTTAATGGCTTTCGAAATAAATACACTTGATAATTAGCATTTTGTACAGGACCAAGTGATGCTCTTTCTTGACCGGTTTACTAAAATTGACCTTAAAATACAAAAACTGAACAGCTTGAAAATCTAACTTAATTTTTCACCTTTAAAGGTTTCTAACCCATCAAAAACTCCCCCATGCAAGTAGTATTTCAAATTAAATCTCAAAAATCTGTTGTTTAATGCAGTTCCGTATTTTCTATCATACAAAATTAATCTTTAATAAACTACATAATTTAAAGTATGATGTCTAAATATAATCTTGTATGAAAGGTATGAGCTTGCATTTTCCATGATAACCTAGGTGTAGCTGAAATTTTACTGCGCTGCTATAGTTACACTGAGCAGTTCATTTTCACCATAAACGATATTGCACACCTTATAATAAATGAGTAGTTGGTGACAAGTTCCTTTTTCTAATGAGCTGGCTGTAACTTTCACAAAAAGTGGTAACACGTAAAGAAAAAATACAGCCAGGTTTTTTGGCTCAAAGGAGCTTGAAAGAATTGACCTTTAGGTCATAGATGCCACAACATCTACTTTAAAAAGGGGAGAAATAAAACCATGAGGTGATTCCCAATCACTTAACCATTAACCTCACTTACTTCTTAAGTAAAGGCAAAGAAATCTTTGTTTAGAAACAGAGGAGAAAAAAGTAAATGTTCAAAAACTGTGTAACTGAGAGTTCTTCAGAAAAGATGGAAAAGCAGAAAAACTAAAATATGCAATGGAAGCAAAGCAATCTGTCTTAGTGAAAAATATGGGAGTAAAGTGGGAGTTGCAAAAGTATTTTAGAAGTGCAGCAACACTTTATAAAAGACAACAAGTTGTATAAGGACTATTACAAATTTTGGAAGAAACAAGAAGAAACAAAGTGAATTCCAAAAGTAAACACTGCAAGAATCATAGTGAGAGGTGAGAGTAAGAAACTGTTGCTTTAATTTCAGCCACTTGGACTTTTCCTGAAACACCTGAAACACTGTAGCACAGTATTTTACATATTCAATTATAATTTTATGTTTATGTACTGCAAATACAATAAATACATGTTTGCATGTGTGTCTCTCACTGATTAGGAATCACTGCACAAGAGCTTCTCTACATAGACAGATACATAGATAGATAACTCTTTGTTAAATGTGGCCAGTTCTGTGGATCACACCTGCAGAACAATTAGCCATTTCCATGGATGACTGTAATCAGTTGTGTAACAGAATGCGGAAGATCAGTCTTCAAGAATCAAGTCCAATACCTGCTGAAACTAGGAATTTCTGCTACACTACTGTATTTTAGTTACCACCTCTACCATTTCCTCTTATAATTCCAAATCAAGAAGAAGTTTTCTTACCGGAGTTAGTGCTCCTTCTGCTTGCGCTTCCATAGGACTTGTAGGGGTGGCAGCAAGAAGCTGTCCTGCAGCTCCAGACAGAAGTTCCAATTTATCTGTAAGCTGTTCAGATGCAGCAGGATGACATTCCATGTCTAGAACAAACTCCACTCCTGAAGTTTGGTTCTTGGCATGGACATTGTTTCCTGCCCAACCACCCTCTCTGGACTGCTCTTCTGGAGGGGACTCTTCTAGAACATGTAGTACCTCTGGCTCTTCATCTGAGGGACTTCCAGTCATTTTGTGCCCTAAGGCCTCATTTGTCCTGAAGTCCTGCAAGTCCCGTTCCTTATCTATTATCACCCATTCTTTAGAATCAACCTCCTGCCTGCAGGAGCTTAGGTTAACAGCTACAAATCCATTGCTCATAACACCATCAGCATGGTCAGGAGAATTAGCTGACACAGGCTTTGAAGCATCTGGGGGATATTCTTCATCATAGTGCCAAACATGGTCTGTGCGGCCAGTCACAGGAGCAGGAACAGAAGTTTTCTGAGAAAGAGGAGGAACAGCAGCAACAGGAGTCTCTGCCACATTCAAGTCTTTTTGCTTCTTCTCCAAACTTAGAGAAAAGAAGTTAATATCTGAATTAGTTAAGAATTAATTAAATAATGTAAGTTACATTTGAGTGTTTTCAGTAGAAGAAAACTATTTTTATATAAATATTTGTTGTCATATTCTAGAACAACCTACAATGGTTCAAAGATCCACAATTTGAGACAAATCAGTCTGATGTCAAGTAAAAATGGATGGATGGTCTTAGAAATATACACATTTTTTATTTTAGTTGTAATGTATCGTGTTGTATTGTAAATATAATTACCAGAAGGGAGAATTGTGAGAGAAAAATCTCAGTAGTGAGGTTACCACAGATGTCCACTGTACTTAATTTGTCACAAAGCAGAGACTCAAAGAGGAACAGAAGAAACATGTCTCCTGCAGCAGTTATTACATGCTTTCAAGAAGAAGGTTATTTATTGTTTTGACTGATTCTTATGCTTTGCATAATTTGCTTCATCAAATTCAAATTCCTAGCTCCCCTATGAAGTATTTAGAAGGATTTTGCCATTGTCATCACTCCAGCTCTCTTCTACTGTCCCCACTCAGCCTCTGCCTTTCAGTCAGATTTCACTATGTTCCTCTCCCATTATTCTTTCTAGACATAAGCAAACTGTTTGAATTGGTTTTCACACAGCTGTCTCTTCTCTACCTTTAAATTCCGTTTTAAGATCTCCGTCTTCTATCAAGATTTTTTTATGTTGGTGAAACACCTTCAGGCATAACTAAGCCTGCTGCATGCAGGTAGATTTCTAACTTCTTCACTCCACTTCCTGTAAACCTCCCTTCTCATGTCATACAGCCTAATCTCTTGTTACGTCTATTGGGCAACTGATGTCAACCTTCTTATTCAGGATGAGTTGTACTGACTGCCAAGAGTATGTCACCGAAGAAGAAGATAATAAACACCAGGGTTACACCACTAGGTCTTGAAATACAAAATTCCCAAGTGTGGAAGTCCGACTATAACTGCATTCTAGCAATGATCATTTTTTAAAGAAGCTGTCAAGTAGTGAAATTCATTAATTGAGCAATATTATGAACAATACTTTTCTCTAGCTCGAATAAGCATACTCAACAGCTCTATTCCTGCTCTTCACACAGCAAAGATAACAGTATCCTAATTACATATCCTTAAAAGATCTAAGCATAAGGATAAAATAACTTCTTTACCAGGTCTCAAGAAACTTATCGGTGTCGGGCTTAGACTCCAATGTCATACGCTTCTCCAGTTCGAAGCTGTGAATGGAACGCAACTTTCGCACCAGTGGAACATCTCTGTCTAACTGGGTGGTCTCCGAGCGAACTCGAATTGGAGAACCAAGACTTGGGGCATTAAGCATCCCATTCACTGGTCCATGACTGTTTTCTTCCTCTGTGGCAGCCTGTGCAAAAGGTAAAGTAAAAATATAACTCACTAGGAGCGGCAAAATAGAGGAAGACAAGGTACTACACGGTGAAGACCCTCCAAGTTTTTAGAATGTGAAAAGCCAATTTGTATTTGGAATGGTCCTTAAGCTCATGCCATAGTTAAGGTAGTTTAGATAAGCACACACCTACAACAGACAAAATACTAGTAATATACTAGTTCTGGGTAGGTCTGATAACGGGAGTCTCAAAGACCCAGTAAGCTATATTTACTCTAATATTTCACACCCATCTCTGAAATTTTCCTTAATAATAGTCTGAAACATGGCACTTGGAAGCATCTTTGGTCTGCTTAACAGTCAAGTGCTCTTATTAAAGAGAAGTTAGCTTCCAGGCTGTCTTTTTGATTCTCTGGAGCATATAACACTTTTATACACTAAATCCACTAAATATTCCTGTGACTTTTAATATGCTTTTGTCCAACTGCATTCTGCCTTAATAATGACTGAACATGATTTAGAATAATAACTGAACATCATTTAGAATAATAACTGAACATGATTTAGAGCTGGGAAATCATGATCATCCTTACATAGCTTCTACAGGTGTAATAGAAAGTGCCTTTCTTTAAACCAGAACAATCTTTCTCCATCTTTGGTAAAAAAACAAACATATAAGCACATTTGAAAACAGAGACCATGCCTTGTTCTTTCCCAGAATACATTTTTTTCCTAACAAATAATAAGTAACAGCTTCAAAACTAGACAGCTCTCCTAGGTAAAGCACATTTTAGTACCAGATCTATTTTCATGTTAAAACCACTGTTAAATCAAGAAACAGGCTACATGTGTTTAAGTGTGAAATACTGTGGTTTTGAGTAAGGCAGATAGGAACCAATTCTCAGAGACCACTTTTGAAAACAAAGCAGTATTCTCTTCTAAAGACCAGCCAGTGAAGCTCTGGATCAGTACAGAGGTATAATATCTTACAGAGACAAAACTACCAAGTAAATTAAACCCTGTGAGAACAAGAAACTGTTCAAAGATGGTCTTCACAATGCAGATTTGAAAGTACCTTACAGATCCCCAGTTTTATTTTGTTTCTGTTTGCATCCATTTCTTCCCAAACGTCTTTTTCCTGATGACGCTGATGCCCAGGGGATCCAGGTAGTTTCTCTGGTGATACACCAACTGGAATAACATTCTCTCCATCACTGAGCTGTTCATCAGGGAATACTTCATCTGTGTTTTCCCGCAGCAAATCTCCTGGGATAGGAGTGGCATTGGCAATTCTACAAAAGTAGTTAAAAAACAAAATCAGAAGAGTAAAATTTTTATACTCACATGTGTTTACAGAAATTACTTTCTATTTTAAAAGAAACAAACAAAAAACTTACAAAGAAAATCATGTTTCTGTAGAAAACTAAATCTTGGAAATTATTTGATATAAACCCCCCTACTTTCTGGCTTTCACAATTTATTTAATTTAGGTACATAACAAAATACATAAATCAAAAAAACCCATCACATAAAAGCTGGGTTTTTGAATGTTTTTGAAGCCACTTCTGAGAAAATTTGTTAGAGATCACGTCCAGGCTCAACTTCTCTCCTGACTCTTTTATATGTATTCTTCTATCAAAAAAAATTAATGGCAACTTTCATAAGTTAGTTTCTGCTCCCCAAAAATTTGATAGAAGAACATGCTGTTCGTGGAAGAACAATTACTGATCAAACTAAATGATGTTTTAATAATTATTCTTATCAAAGTGCTAGTTTGCTCTCACTCTTGGTAATCAAAGCATAAGCATAACACTAACAAGACATCACATTTTAATTGAAGTTCTGTAGTCTGATTGACTTAAACTATATAGGGCTTAGCCTATATAGGGCTATATTGACTTAGCCTATATAGGGCTAAGGCTTAGCTCAACATCTGAAACTTCAGCAATGCTGGTCCTAAAAGTTGAATGCTAAGAAAGTCAGATAAAAGTCATTCCTTTACAGTTACCAAAGCTGTTACTTGCAGCCAGGACTACCAATAACTCTAGTGTGATGCTGAGTGGGATGACGGGACTGAATCATATGCAAACTCCCTGTCCACTTCAGTGAGTTCAACAGCACACGCCATATACCTGCGTAATGTTAACAGTTATAGAATACAACCAGCTGGTGTCAGCTCATATCTACTTGAACTTTTTTTTTTAATTACCTTGAAATACTGAGAATTTAATAGATGAAATTCTGGCATTTTACACTGTCCAAACTTTCTCCTTCAGGTTTTAGCTAAAAGCTGATCTACTCAAGGCCTAGAACAAGCACAGAGTCTTCCTCCTCACTCATAAATACTTCTTACATGCATCCATAAACACCTCTTATATTCTTCAATCCCCTGAGAAGAGTATGAGTATTATTAAACAACACATCTTGTCCAATTTACTTCATTATAGCATATCTCAAATAACACATTAAATATTATTTCAAACACAACCAAAATCTATTACCAACTTTCTTATAAACATCCATTCATTTTTCAAATTTAAAAGGAAATTGCAGCTAGAATTTTATTCCAAGCTTACAGAAAACAGCGGGTTTATTTCCAGGCAGTTAAATTTCCAGGCACTTAAACTCAGGATACATTATTTAGTTTCACAAAATACGATTTAGCAAAGGATGGATGAGCAAATTTACATGCAATTTCCTGGAGTACTATTTTTATTGCTACAATTTTAGGACTGCAGTGTTGATCTTTCAGGATAGTACGAACTGGAACCCTAAAAAGGGAAATACTTCAAATGCTCCCAAGCCTCCCTTTCTATATGCATTCAAAATCCCGCAGGAAAAAACCTAAATTATGAAGATAATTCCCCTTTGGTAGGAAGCCCCACTGTGGCTGCCATTGTAGAGACCAGCCCGTGCATACCCAATTGCAGCCGGTGTAAGACGAGTGTGCAACTGAGGGGTGGTTGAAGTTGTTGTTGTTGTCAGAGAGCCATCAGTTCCACTCTTCTCCCAGTCAAAAGGGTCGCTTTCAATAACCCCAAACGTTTTCATGCTGTTGTCAAACACAGACATGAGAAGCTGAAAATAAAGAAAAAAGTTAAGAAGCTTCAATTTTGCTTAAGAGACCAAGCAATTTATAAGTATCTTCCTGTAATACTGACAACAAGATTTAAAAAAGAGTTTTTTACATTAAACACTTCCCGTTTTTCAAGATTTTAAGTCAAGATATCCAAAATTCCATTTTATTAAAACAGAAAAAAATCCACCCACATCTGTGTTTTTATCAGGCATGAGGCAAAGATACACCATAGACTTTAACAAAAACACAGAAATATACACACACAAACACAAAGAGAAGCATAACTACATTGCTGTAGAATACCATGCAATGGCTCCAGCAGAGGAAAAGAGAAGAATGTATTTGGTAACACCATGAAACCAAGGAAATGGATGAGATGTAGGAAAGGATACTGATCTGCTAATTCGTACATTTCTGTCATTAAGAACGACGTATCATTTACTTCATATAATGCTGACATTTAAACTACACAAATGTCTAAGTTTTCAATCCTCATTTTATGCTATGAAAAAAATTTGTGTCCATGACAGAGAAACAAACGGCATCTACTTTCCTCTCCCTGTGAAATAAACTTTGTCTCATTCTAGTTACCAATGGGAAGGCTGTGTCCATATCATTCTCCTACTCTGTAATATTTCTATTTTTTTTCCCTAAAAGCTAAATCTGGGTTTCATCCTTTTTTCCAGTCCAGGATGCTGAAAAATTTTCAACCTTCTCCTTTGGCACACCCTTTGGCAACTTAAAATAGATGGGAAGTTTGGAACATTTCTCCTGTATAGAGTGGTCTCACACATTTAATCTTTACTCCCAAGAACCTTCTGTGTGCCACCTGTCCCAGCCATTTCTGTAACCCTACAGAACAGCACAAAGTTATAGTTGACTCTGTCCCTTATGTTCTCTGGTTTTTTCTTCTCTTCCTGGAATCCTTAAGCAGTGTCTCTGAAGTAATTTTTAAGGTCATGCCCCTTTAAATCTTTTCATCAATTTCTGCTATAAGGCAAATACAAACTCAAATGCTTAATAATGCCTAGAAGTTGAGGCAACCTATGCACAAATACCTGAACAAAATAAACATCCGACATTGACAAATCAAATGTGGCTTCTTGGCCTAGGTCATGAATATTTTAGACCATAAACTCTTCAAAGCAGGGATGTCAACCAGGGACATACATTTTTGTTCAGTGCACACACATAAACACAAAGAATGATACATATAGTAGGTAGGAACAGCACCACTGCAAACACAAGCTAAGAGAGACCAGAGTTTAAAAGAACATTCTCACCACTTGAAATAAAACAACACTGTTCTGGTCTAAAGCACACGAGCAAGACTGTCTTGTAAGGCTCAGGCTGCAGCTACACAACTGCACATGTTCCATGACCAGCTACAGGACCGTAAATTACTGGGCTGTCTCTGTCATGGAAGGACTCTGTCCTGGTATTGTGTTAATCACTGAGTGCACATGCTGTGTTAGATACAAATAGAAAATAAAAAAGGATCTGCAAAAATAAGACTGCCTATATGCTTTATCATTCAGGCTATATAATGTAAAATGTATCTACCAGTCTATAACCAAAGTTTTTCTATGCAACATCAAAATTTCTACAATAGTGCTTTTTACCATAGGAAAAAAAATCTGATACATCTTTATAACCAAGGACACAAAACACCAAAACCTTTTTCCTCACTTAACTGTAAACTATCAGATAAATTCCACGGAAATTTGTAATAGAAAAGGCGGGGGGGAGGGGGGAATCAAGGTGTTTATTTTGCAGGAATACTGAACATTTTTTGTATTTGTAATAAGTGTTTTATTAACATTCAAATTTTTTCACAAAAACTGATTGATTTGTTTTGCAAATGTTCAGAATAATATACCTGTATATTTAGAGAAATCCACTTACTAACAGGAAATTAGTTATTCCTTGAGATTTTTAGTTCTGATTTCAATTCTTACATATATTGATTTCTTGTTAATCTCACCAAGCAAAGCACAGAAATCACTCTTATCAAAGTTACAGCTCCAGAATTAGTCAGATTTATTTATTCAGTAGAACCAATTACATTTGAACACCAGCAGAAAACCATTCCTTCTGATTTCACTGAGTTAGGGAGTTGAACAAAGGCACAGGAGGCAGACAGGTACTGCAGGTGGGAAGCTGACAGGAATGTGTGTTTCTAGGAGCCAGAAGGAAGGCACAAAGGGATGCACAAAGGATGTCATGGTGCACTATTAGATCAGTTCAACTTCTCAACGTGTGGCACTGAAAAAACTCTCAAGTCTCTCCCTCTCTGCTTTCCCCAAGCATTCCTCCACTGCTTTCCACAAACTGGAAAAAAGCTCTATTTTTATTTATTGCTTAATCATAGGTCAACATTGAGTGAGTTAAGACACATTCTACAGCCTATCCTCTCGGCACATGCCACTTTATCACAGAGCAGAGGCTGCCCATTTCAGCAGGCAATACTCTCTTTAACAAAGAACAATGACTAGATCTCTGCGCTCTCTCTATGCAATACTTCAGTCTTGAAAACACACCATGAGTGCGTGCTGTGGTCTAGCTGTAGGTGCTGAGTTCCAGATTTGGAAAATCTGGGAAAAAAAAATTTTGCCAGAATGACAATCACTGAGAGAACAATCTGATCAATTAACTTACGGAGCACTTACTAGAGGCTATGATAGTAGGATAACTCCCAATCCTAACAGAATACTGTCTGAAAAGCAGCTGTCAATTGTTTTCAGAAACTTAACAGCCTTCCACTTACAAATGGAAAAAAATTACATGTTTGAACCACAAAGTTCCTGTGGCACTAAATCGTCATTAAATTAACTTTGTGGTGGCACAAACTATAATAACTACCAAGACCACACAATGAAATCAAAGAATATTGAAAATGCAACAGCATAAAATTCTCTTCTTTATAAAACAGAAGGACAAAAGAGTACAAGTGTTTACCTGGTAATCAGGCTTTGTAAAGTAATCCAAATTAGAAATGTGATCCAGAAAGACGTTGAATTCTTGAGGAAGATGTTTCAACATAAGTCTGTGTTCGTACCTTTCTTTAATGGAGCCCACTTGCTCCTAGAAATAACACAAAAAACATTACCACACACCTTCATTCGCTGTTACAAGATACTCTCACTGTCTGTTACAGCCATTCAATACACTACTAGACAGAGAGAAGGGTCACTACATTACACTGAATGGTACTGAGAAAGGCCATTCTACACCGGACAGCAAGATAAAACATTCTGTCATTGGCCTCAGTACACTTGCAAAATAATCTTCAAATTCAATACAAAAAGCCATTTAATTTTCTACTATGTTTGTGTTGTTCGTGTTTGAATGCTGACTGATACAAAGAGCTGTCACTAAACACTCCAACCCTTCCTAATAGTATGTTTTAAAGACTTAAATGTCCTGCTGCATCATGTGAAGTTCAGTCATACACATGCGTATATTCAGTCATGCAAGATGTGCAAAGCAAAACACAAAAAAGAGATGCTGCCTATACACATTGTCATCTACCAACACATAAACCACATCAGAGAGTAAGCGGTTTCAGTGTAATTTCAAAAGAAGTTGGAAGAAGTAATAACAGGCTGATTAGATATTGTTTCTTCGCGTACTTCACCTACGAATTATGACTAAAGACACTACTGCATATTGCCCAACCCACTTTTGTTCACCAGCAAATAAGAAATGCATATTTCACAAACAATCAAAACAGATTAGAAATTTTAAGTGTGTGATAGGTGAAATAAGGTACTCAAGTGAAAACAGGAATAATGAAGTGAGTGGCAAATATACACTTACTTCCGCCCTTTACAATAATTTCAATCTAGAAGTACAAACTACTTTCTGCCTAGAACAGTTAATAAAATTTGATTGCTTTTCGTACCATGACACTAGCCACAAGAACTAACATTAGAAAACACTGGAAAATGTAATGTTAAAATTAATGAGCCAATGATTCTAAGTGGAATCTTTATCACAGCATTTCCCTGGAATCCAGAAGTAAATCTCCCTTATGCTCTTTGGATTCACCTCTAGGTTTACCTTATCTTTTATTTTTCTCCAAGGCAGCTGCCCAACCACAAATTCCACCAACATGTAGAACAGAGACCAGAGGTCATCATGCCGACCCATTTCCTGTAAAAGGAAATATTATTCTAAAGCATATTACAGATACCTAAACAAATAGGAAGATAAGTTCTTTGCTGCTCGAGACTTAAATTATTATATAAAATTTAATATAACCTATGCTGCAAAACAAGTTAATTAAATCCAGTGGTTATTTTAAGGAGAAACATACAAGTAAATTTCCATAGAAGACAGAGAGAAATAAAACAAAAGTTGAAGTGTGTTAAAGTAACATTGCAAATCTCTGTTTATTTGGATTTCTTTAGTGTATGATGTTAAGACAACATACTGGACATTATGTACCTCATAAAACTCAGTAGCTTCACCTTTTAAACTTATTAACTTGCAATAAAATTGAACACCAAAGATAAGTATTATAATCACTATTATTTGTACAAAGAACTTTTTTATCCTCAACTACTGTAAATTACATTATCCTTTGAAAAAATTTATAACTATTAATTTCTACATAATAAATGCCCAGATAAGAATCCAAAAAAGGAAATGAATAGTAACTGCATTACTGACTGCTTTCAGCTACATGAGATGGGTATGATACAGATGGTGATACTCACTCTGTTTCTATGAGCATTGATTGATGCGTATCGTACCGTTCCCCGAAAACCAGCAACAGCTCGTGGCTGTCAGGGAATAGAAAAGATTCTCATTGTCAGAAATAAACACCCTGACTACTTAACTTGGCATCTACAAAGTGAGTACAGAGCCACACCAGATCTCATTTGAGACTTTTATTTCAGTTTACTGTGTTTTTACAAGTTCTCAGTGGAAATCCAAGCGGGCACTAATTGGCTGACTAATAAATAGCAAAGGCTGCACTAGAGACACGAATTTAAAATATTTCTTTCTTTTCCAGTTTCTGAAAACCAGCATTTCTTCCCTGATACTAGATATTTTATGATCATAAGTTAATTGATGTTTTATAATCAGAGAATGTATTTTCCCATCCCTCTTGTCTTCAAATAAAAATATTATAGAATGAATTATATAACTGATGACAGTCATAATTAGTAGAAATTTAATTTTTTTCAAAATATCAAACAGTGATATTATTGCTTTGCCTAAGAGAGATATCCAGTCCATGCTATCCCCTTAATTAATCATTCTATAGAGACAAAACTGCCAGAACTGCTAAATTTGCTTTCTTTTATGCAGTCTTATCTTCCCAATCAATAATTCTTTTTGTTTCCTGTAACAATGAACATAAGAAGCTTGAATTATCTACCTCACCTCTGACTTGAACTTAGAGAGGTATTGGTGATCTGTCTGCTCGCCCAAGACTCATGACAATTCTTAAGACTTTTTTTTAATTGCACAGTAAATTGAAAAATCTGGTTTGATATACACACAAAGATAACCACAATACATAATTATTACCTTATTAAGATAAAACACTTCCATCTCTCTGTACCTGTATCTATATCTACGCATAATTTTTTGTTATCTACCAACAGATGCTATACAGAGCTATCATGTAAATAAATCAGGAGATGCCATTAGTATCAATAAATCTACCAATTGAATCCAGCAGGATTATGCAGCAAGGACTTTTAAAAAAAGGATTCAACAGCCCATATAATCAATGTCTGTTAGAGTAGTACAATGAGAGCTGAACCAGCATAAGTTAAGGCAGAGAATATCTTCTAGGATGTTTTTAACGTGAAGAGGTTCTCAGATGATATTCCACAAATCTCAGGTTTTGCATGTCATCATACAGTTTAAGTGGTGCTTGGAACACATTTCCATGTTCAGACAGGACAGACTCAATTGTCTGTCTGCCTTATCTTTAATTTTATAAGTATATCATATTCCACACTGAACATCACCCTGAGGCAAAACATAACACTATAGTTGCAGAAATTTCACAGTACCATGCAACTAGAAAAAGAATAGCTTAAAATGCTTTGGAACGGGTAAATTTCAGGAGAAACAGTTTTTCAGAAAAAGCACTTAAATCTCTCTAGTAGTTCTGCAGGTTGGTAAACCATCCAACTAAGAATAATACAGCATCACTGCCAAGACAATCAGAATACAGATAAATTTCAAAAAATATGTAGTTTAATGAATAGTACTTTTTCAGGAGGGCACTGAGAGCTTAACTTTAAAACAGCTGAAAATACAAATCCTGTAGATCTCAAGAGCATATAGTTTCAGAAGATGAAACCAAATGTTTGCTGTCTTTTGCCTCTGGCATGAACGTTAAAAAGGAAGGACTATATTCAGTTTTACTAAGTTAAATATTTCTGTTCTTCTGAGAATAATGGAAAATATGAAACCTAGGATGAAATGCCACTTTCATTTCTAGCATCACAACTTCAATTTCTGCTTGATAACTAGGACAGAAATGCTTCAGTTGCTGGACACAGTAAGAGAAAAAGACAAAGAAATGTCATATGAAAACTAAATTATCCCATTCAGTTTACAAAACCTAAAAATCTGGCCTATTCCACTTCTGTCCTGGGGAACAAATGTCCATATGAGAAATTTCATTGTGTACCAATTCAAATGTTCTTGAATGTTAAAGTCACAGCCATCCTTACTTGCCCTAACATGATTTCAATTATCTGAGAATCACCTGGATGGGAAGGAAAAGAAAAAGAAAAAAAAAGAAAGAAAAAAAAAAGAATGAATATTGTTTCTATCTATGAGCTTATCATGAAGTGAATTCTGAATTCTTTATTCCAGCAAGGACATCTAAAGCCTTTTAATGCCTCTTGGCTTAAAGTACAGTTTCTATAATCTGAATTAGAAGCATATGTAGCTCTTTCATACTTTAAGATACAATAAAATACTTTTTAGCAATGCAGCTGGTCACTATTTGATAGTGGTATTACAATGCCACACAACAATAATAAAATAATTCTACCCTCTCTCTTGACGTGAGTAATTCTCTGTAGGTCAAATCAAGTCTGCCCAATTCAGAATGGAACTGAAAGACTTCTGCACACTTGCGTAAGTTCTGAAACTGTTTCAGAGCTCTCCAGGCATCTCACGACATCTCATGCAGCAAAAGAGAAATACTATAGGAAATAATAGCAACTTCATGAATGATTCACTGCATATTTTCAAATAAAAATCCTCCTCTGCTATTGCTGATCATTTTTATTTGTTTCTGGAGACATCCAAAACACACCTTGCAAATCTTTTACGACCTTGTTTGGTTAAGTTTCTATTAAAAAGTTCTTCTAATATAAATAGCTCAGGCAGCGATCTGGAAGTCAAGATTATCTTTGTTTTGATTACTGTCACTAAACCCTTTAAATTTCAGCTAAAAAAAATTTTGAAGATACATGCAGATGAATTCAGCAGATCCAGTAACTACAATGAATTTTTCTACTTGTAAAGGTACTCTTTTAATGTAACATCAGTCTTCTTTGGAGGTGTCCCTGCTCTGGAAACACTTGACAATGTCTCAGACAAACTACATGCAGGAAATTACCAATTCCTAGCAAAGTGAACTACTTCCACTAAGCTCACAGCTTTCAGATTCCTGGGAGACACTATGCATACGAACCTGTCTAAGAATGTTGCTTTTGTGGAGTGGCTGTGGAGAAGGCAAACCACTCTCTTTACCTCAATTCAGTGTCTCCAGATAAGTGCTCTGGGTTTATTGCTCTGGGCAACATTGGAAATGTTACGCAGAGCAAAAATTTAAATTATTACTGCAGTCATCGAAACTAGAAAATCAACATGAAAAAATAAATCAATACTGATTCTTTACATTATATTTGACACACACTGCGGTGCTCCCTATTAATCAGGCAACGACTGAGAATCCTTAGGTGTCTAGGTTTTGCACTGAGAAACCAGCAGTGCTGCCTCGGGACTTGAGTTCAAAAGCCATAGGGGATGGCCACCTATGTCATCCCTATTTTCCTTTGCTAAAAGTAGAATTCTTCTTTCTTATCTTTTCCCATGAAAAAGTCAGTTTCCTAGTTCTTATCCAACCAGAAATACATTTCCATGATTGGAACTATACACAGTTCCAATCCTTTAAAACCTTTTTTCATAGCTTCAACAGTTCACATTCCAATCCTCCCCTTTTGAAGATATAGGTTTTGCAGTCTAATGTAATGCCTAGCATTTGTTAGCACCAGTCTAAAAAAAATGAAAATTTCAGGGATCACCTGGGTAAGGAAAGATCAAGCAGTTGAAATACAATTGCCATAACAATATATTATAGATCTCAATGGATTTTCACTCCACATACACCTCTTCAAACCCACACTTTCAGCTCTATCTTAAAATCCACATCAGACACTAATAACTGAGTACTTGCACTTAAAACTCTTTATCAACCTATCTCCTACTAGTTGTCAGTATGACATATGACTTGGACTCAGATCTACCAAAACAAATGTGATTTCCAAAAACTGACAGCAGCTGTCTGATCCTATGCTACCTAACAGAAGCTGAGTAACAAGGTAAGTTAACAATTAACAATACAATTAAATTTTGCTACTGTGAGTCCTAAAAGAAGTGGTGAAAAATGAAAATTTATCACCTACTGCATATGCTACAAACAGCAACACCATCTCTAAAACAGCAGTATTCAATACACAAAACAACTCCTGAGCTACTCAGTTTTTGGTCTGGAGTAGTGAGCCAATGTGATGCACAAGTTAAAGATTACAATCATTCCAAAACTGATTTATGAGCAGACAAAACATCTGGTGGGCTGAAGAGGGTAATAACCTACTAGTGTCTGTCACAAATCTGAACTTACTGCAGTGAAAAATTACACAGGGTAAGTCTGTCGTGTATGTTTGCGTTGCCCTGTGCAATCTTTCTTCTTCCTCTTATTGCAGGAGCTGAAGAAGAGATTACTGTAAGAGGAACACTATCTATATGAACCAGCTATGCTCTGGCAGAGAATTTCCCCACAGAGCAGAATATTGTTTTATTTATCGCTGTAAGTAAAAATTTTACAGTTGTTCTGCACTTAGCAGACTGGAGAACTGAGACCTTATTTTTTTTATGTTTTGTATGTATCTTATTTAGTACTCATAATGATAATACCATATATTAAAGAGTTGCATAAACCCAGAAGTAGACTATTTCAGTAGCAGGCTTATTTCAACTATGGATGGAAACCAAAAAGTCTCAAGCAAGCTAATGTACATAAATGTACCTTCTTTCCAATTCTCTTCCCTATCCCAGAGGGGCAAGAGGGGGTGGGGGAAATGAGCAAGAGGCTCTGTGGTACTCGGTTGCTGGCTGAGATTAAACCACAAAAATAAAATAACACATTTTTCTTCGTTTAAACTATTCAAAATATTTTTTCATAACTCAGCAGAGAATTTAGCCCATAGCTGAGAAAGAACTGGAAACCAGAGTTTTCAGTTTGATTTTCGTTTGCTTCTACTTTCACCAGGAAACAAATTTTACTAGACCAAACCAACTGTCTTTCCACCATGATAGCTTTTAATTTCAAACAAATAGGACAGCTCTCATAGACTTTCAGTTCCTGCAAGTTTAATGAAAATTGGTGATGAAAACAGAATCCAAATTAGTACATTGACAGAGAGACAGATAGTTAAAATTCAATTAAAATGGCTCCCATCCATCTTAAGAGACACCAAGCAGTTGATCAACCAGCGTTAATTTTAGATGGAACGTAAATAAACGAAAAGTCCCAGAAGTGCAACTAGGTACTGATCAGAAAGGTAGGGTGTAGTTTGAAGCTGAAAATACTAAGAAATTTGGAGGGCATAAGGGAAGCAGTACACAAAACAATAGAAAAACTGTAAGTTTCACCATTTATAGACTAATTTATTTCAAAAATAAGATCAAATCTCACTAGAAAAATTATTTCCTCTTTTTTTTTTTAAAGGCTGTTACAGCTCATTCCCCTGAGCATCTATTAGTTCTATAGAAAATAAATGAACTGCTGAATCAGAATATAGAACACCTATAGAGCACATTTCAGAATGTCTAATTTAAATTTCTGAGTTAAATTGTTTAATGATTGTTTGGATATAATACCAGTGTTCTGCACACAATAGGAAAGGAGAAAAAACCCAATATATCCTAACAAAGTATTCTATCATCATCATTTTTCATATCTCAACTATTCATCAAGCTGTTTCTTCAGGCAGGATATCATGTATTTGGTTTTATTTTTCACCTCAAAACCCCCAAACTCCAAGTTATAAAGAATCTTTCTGTCAAATATAACCACACACGATTTTCTTAATTTTTTCTTTAATTATTTAATTGTAAGATTAGTCCATTGAGTTGTTACAAAACAATGTCACACGGCATGAAATTCATATATCCATTCTACTTTTGTTGTGAAGTCAACTGATAGTGCTCTTTTTTTCATCTTTCACACAAACTCACCACCTGCCTTTTTCACCTTGTACTATCACACACGAGACACCAGCTGTCTCTGTAACATTGATTTCTTTCATTACTTCTTTGTCAGTAATACAACCAAACTCAGAAAGATCATGTTCAGTGGATGCTGAAAATGCTACATATATACACTATAAACTCGCGCCTTAAATAATCTCCCTCCATGTCCTTGAAGGAGGTTATGGTAGACAATAATTAATGTTATACTGGTAGGTGTAACAGTGCTGCATCATTACAGCTGCACAGGTCTGTCACTGGTAGGTGTATCGCAGCTATGCATTACCTAAAAAAAACTTTTGAAACTTAACAACCTAATAGTTATTTTAATTTCTCTATTAAAAATAATGTCTCACCAAACTTCACCAAACTAACTCCTATCCCTTCCCTATAAAATCATTACTAATTCAGAAATGGAACCTCAAATTGTCGCCTTTCCTTGCTCTTACAATTAAAAGCTAGACACTGCTAAGGGGAAAAGGGGTTTTACCTTGGTATTTATTTAAGGATCCTTAGGTGCAGCACTTTGTCCAGGTGGAATGCGCCAAAAAGCGCACCGAAATGCACACACCCGATAAATCGCATATATAATTAACAGACCTTGCAGATTAGCATAGCTATCAAAGATTCCCCAATGAGAGACCTGAATGCATCCCCCATCCCGAGGAATCTCCCCCTGGATGGGCCTATCTTAGTTTACAGGATGTGTTCTAGAGAGGACCTGGGTGTCTAGGGCTTTCTGACCCCTGACTACAAGGCTTCCAGGATGTTTGGTCACCTGGCCTAATGGGATATTGGGTCTCAGCTAGGTTATCAGACTTGAAGAATTACAAGTATGTGGTCTAAAAGCACTAAGTATACATGAAAACTATATAAAAGGGTATATAAAAGAGGTATAAAAGAAAAGGCAAAAAAATCATCATGCCATCAAAATGACTGTCGTAATTCTTTCAAACCGTGCACCCTGCTTATAAACCAATTAAACAAAAGGCTCTTGACTAAGTCCCTCCAGCAAATAACCATTTTCATGTAGGACATTTTGACATAAAAATCTAAACCTTCTACAGTTTCCCCTGGTATTAAAGGAAGAAAAAACTAGGCTCCAGCCTTTGTTGACTTAAAGGAGAGAAAAATAAGGAGTATGTATAGCCTGTTTAAGAACGACTTTAAATGTTTACAGCTTGAATGACTGTGATATTATACAATAATTTCTTTTCTACAGAACTGAAAATTATAAAGAAAATATAATGCTGTAATAATTCATCTTAGACTCTTCAACAGAACTCCATTTACTAAAACAAGATTTTTTTCTTAAGTATCTCATTTTTTAAAAAGCTATTAACTATCAAATGCTTAGAATTGTGAAGGAAATCTTGCAAACCTACCTACTTCCAAAAGTATATTCAATGTAGTCTGACTGATGCAGATTTAGTTAAGAAAAGCAGAAATATAGTTTAAAAATATTGGTTCCTTTGAAAACTTCTTTTTCTACAGCAGCAAAATGTACAAAATTTAATTTAATAGACATGGAAAGGCAAAAGTGGACTATCACAGGAAGAGACAGTCCAATTTCAAAAAAAATTACTCCAGTTCTCTCCTCGCCGACTAGTTTTGAATCACTATTTGTTTTTAAAAACTTAATATTTATTTTTTATTATTTATTTACTAATAAAAATATTTATTTTAGAAACAAAGAAAATACAGAATATAGATTTCACCTCTGTTTTCAGAAGCTTACTGCATTCTATTTGGCAGCTGAATTATATCACATACAAGTCTATTGCTTTTTATTTTACACTTATTTGTGCCATAATAGCAGAACTGATTTTGCTAATTGCAAAACACACAATCAATGCGACAACATTATTCAAATAAATTCAAAGATGTACACACTAAAATTTTTAAATATTTGTTTGCTTATGATTTCTCGTTCATTCTATGCCTTTCTGCTGACTTACAGAGAGAGTTCAGTACAAAACTATTACTTATTTGTAATGCTTTACAGTCTCAGCTGCTGCATCTTCACCTGAAATGCTGAAGAGAAGAAGAGAGAGGTGGTTGTTAAGAAAGGTTGGTCTCAAAATACATGGTTAAGATACGTGTCCAGCAGAAAGCTGGTAACAATGAAAATCTGGACATAGTTTAGCTTTGTTAGGAATAAATTCTTCACTCAGAGGGTGGTGAAGCACTGGAACATTGTCCAGAGAGGCTGCAGATGCCCCATCACTAGAAGTGTTCAAGCCGTTTGGACATGGCCTTGAGCAACCTGGTCTAGGCAAGGGAGTGTGAGCTAGGCAATGTTTAAGGTCCCTTCCAACCCAAACCATTGTACAATTCTATGTGTTCAGTGCTTCTTCTCGTTTCTTTCTGCCTTTGTTGGACAAACAAAGAAGAAACTAATAAAAAAAAAAATTGATTTTAAGATTGCCCAGTTACAGACGTCTGATCCGAGGAGCTTCTAATGCCAAGTTTTAGCACTTACAGGTGTTTGCTTTGTAAGCACTGGTGCAGAGGTGTCCAATACATTGTGCATAGCTTCCATGCAATTGCTGAAGAGGAAAAGTAACTTTTTGTCACTTCCTTGTTCCAAACCATTATGTTGCAAGCTAATCGTGTATTCTCTTTAAGACACGACATATAAAAAGTCTGCTCTGAAGTGTATCAGTGTGTAAAAGCCTCAGAGGACTATTACACAGAAACTTATTAACATGTTTTTCCTCCTCCATCATACAACCGTAGAATCATTTAGGTTGGAAAAGAGCTCTGAGGAAAACGAAAAATATTTCAAGAGGAAAAATAAATACTATATTCCTTGTTCAGGTGCACACATGTAATCCTCAGCTAATCACATCCCTCTGTAATGTACTGTTCAGGACAGAGAAGACACTAAGAACAGATAGCACAAGGTAAATGTCAGCAACAAAATGCTTCTCAACAGGATGAAAGAGCGACTGAACAGCACATTTAACAAAATGACATGGACCATTACCCTGCAGCACAGGGCTTTCAACAGTTTTAGTCAGGTATGGAAGAGAGACCTGTTTAGAACAGTTAACATATTTTAGCCAACTATTTATTATATACATGACACAGTTATTATATACATGACACAGTATTATATACACAGTATTATATACATGACAAACAGCTCCCTGGAACATATTTCTACTATTTAATTATTTTCCATGAAATCCACTGCCATTTAATACTGTACTCATAAACATGTCCTAGTCGTCCTTGGACTTTGCTTTAACCTGTGTCACTCAAAACTCAGCTGCTGAAGAAACAGTGTATCTTACTGCTCTTAAACTAAAACCAAAACCAGGTCCATTTCACAATTTTCTGGAGTTGACTGAAGTGCTATCAATTATTTAAATTTAATGAGTGGTCTCATTTTAATCCAAATTTTATTCTGAATGCAATGTTCAGTAACTATTCTTGAACAACTTTTAGTATACAGACTCCTATTTATAATAAATCCATGCACTGAAGGGATTATTCAGTAGCTACCAGCACAAATTGTAAACCATCAGGGGCACTGGAGCAAACAGTAAAAACTGCACCGGTTTTCATCAATACTATCTGTGGACCACTTCAGAGTCTTATTTCTTAAAGTTGTATTAATGTTTGCTATTACAGCATTTACTTGAAAAGGAGATTGAGAAGCATATATAGGCAATCCACCTTTAAGCAGTCCATGGGTCCAAACGGCCTTCAAAGAAGACAAAAGACTTCCAGTGACCATTTTGCTTACAACAGTGTAGCTTCACCATTGCTCCTTTAGTTATTAAAACAATCACACTCCTTTTCCTCCTAATATAAAGCATTTAATGGATATAGCTTCCACTGTTTCAATACCATAAAAACAATGTTCTCTTCCAAATTCAGAAATTAACAATCTGCAATTCTTCCACCAAGATGACAAGAGGTGAGGCAGAATAACATGGAAGTACTCTCTAGACTTCCTCAGCAATTTAGATAATCCAGACCACTAATAGAAAGAAACACCATGCAATTCAAATGCATAACCATTCCCAAATTTTCACAGGTAAAAAACCAAATGAAAATATGAGTATACACAAAATTTATACCTTCTGTCCCTGTATGTAACTGAAGTACAATAGACTTCCAAAGCTTTCAAAATGGATATAATACCCTGCTTCGTTATCTACCAACACATTTTTGTGAAGCATTCTGTGCAGGATTGTTTTGGGTTGTTTATTTGTTTGTTTGGGGGGTGATGTTTCATCCTTTTATTGGTTCTTATTTCTTTTGGTTTTGTGTTTGGGTTTTTTTTGAGAATTCAGCTTCAGAAACTACATTTCTAGGACACCACCTGTACCCTAAAGTGAAACTCGAAGATAAAACCTCATTTGCTGGAAAATCCTCAGAGCCTGAGGGCACTGAAGAAAGGCGAGCAGCACTTAGCTGATTTGTACAGAAACGCCTGAATAGAACAATATGTGCTTTGTTTGATGTGAACCAATTTGTAACTGCTTCCCTAGAGAATAAAAAATCTAGACATTTGCATTCACAATTGCTTTCACTGCATTTTTCTAAGGGTCAGACTGTACAGCAGCTGGTGAATCTTCTGCTTTAGCAGAAGTCAAAGACAATTTTTGTTACTGACAGGTCACCAGTAAAGAGCACGAGTAATGCCTCAGAAAATTTTGGTGGATACTCTGTCGCCTTTGGATTTTAATATTTTTGTTAATACTCAGAGGAAGTAAATACTGCAAAATACTTTAAACCTACTTAATGTTAAAAGAATGTAATTTTGGGGTTTTTTACTTGTTTTCAAATAAAATAGGAAAATCTAGACACTTGAAATTAAGGTCATGCTAAAAAGACCTATGACGGTGAGAACTCTGACAAAGCTCTTCATTTTGTTTGAATAACTACTGAAGAATGACCTAAAATCTAGTCACTGGGAAGAGCAGGAGAAAAGTGGGGAGATGGGGGAATGCAGTCGTAGGGTAGCTCTCCCCTTGACCTAAAAAGCCTTATTTATCAAAAATACAACAATTCCACAAACCAGTCTCCTCTGAATACATTTCAACCCACTAGTCAGGATACTCTCAATAAAGTAATCCCACATTCCAAATTAAGTACCAAATCGGGCAAAAGGGAATTTTCTCTTTCAGTTATCTTTGCTGAGCCCAAATCATCAGATTCAGGGGATTGGCTATTAATCTGAACAATTCTTCAGGCTGCCAGTCAGTGAGACCTGTACACTGAGTAGGAAAACACTGATGTTTTAGATAAAAAGGTTTTATCTAAAGGCCCCCTTCTTATGGATAGGTTTTAATTCTGTTACTCCCTAGCTTTGTCACCTCAGCTTGCATACGTTACATCACCTTCTTCGCAAAATAAATATAATTCAATTATTTATAATTTGCAATCCACATAAATAAAAGACCACAAAACTCAGGCCTGTGATAATACATGATGGTTGAATTAACAGATTTTTAAAGAATTATGACCTGAAATTTTTTTAAAGGGTAATCTTTTAAGCAGCAAAGAGTAGTGTCCTTGTTTTGTTCGGTTTGGTTTTTTTTGCTTTCTTTGTGTTAAATTTAATAGTACCTCAAAAAACAGTTGGGGTTTAAGGGGTTAAGGTTCCCTTTAAAACAGGAGTGATGACAACTGCCTAAGCACTGGCTGCAGTACTGATGATGTTAAGAATGCAAATGTCCTTAGCATTTTGTCCCTCAAGGTTTTCTATTTCTGTACCACAGCTGACACCTTCACTTTCCATTTTCACCATGTAAATAGAGACACAGAAATTCGATGGCTGTGTGAAGTTAGGTTTACATTCAGAAAGAATAATATATTCTTTGTCTCGATTAAAAACCAGAAAGATGATAGTACTTACTTCAGCTGTCTCTAAGACAACAGCAAACAAAATCGTAGGTACTACACCCTCAAAAAGCAATAAACAGCAGACTATGAATCTCGTAAGTATACTAAATTTGCATCCTGCTAAATGTATTTACTTGATGATTAGAGTATCCCCACAACTAAATTCTAATTATCCTGCTTTGAAGTAATCAATTCTTATCTACACTATTAATTCATTTATTGGCTTCCTCTCTCCAACAATTTATTGGCTTGTCTGTCTTTCATCCTTCCTTCTTTTAACGGCCTACATCATCCCCAGCAGTTTTTATTCTCCTTCCCACACTCAATTTTCTCTCTTCTGATCTTTTCTATCCCCAGAGAAGGCTCCTCCCACTAATCAGTACTTCCTTACGAACTTCTATTCTATAATTTACTTCTACATCTACCCCAAATAACTGCATCCTAGTATTGTCCCCAACAGGTAAAATTTGGTTTCAGAAGCCTGTACTATTTAGATACTATTGTCTGAGTTTCTATATTCTTCATCTCATTTCCAGCTGCACATATATCACTGTTTAAGCTTTCACAAAAGTGTAATTGGTCAAAACATGTTCCTAACAGTTAAGGAGCCAGGGTTCAAGCCACTGAGAACACATCATAGTTGCAGAAAAGTTTGTTCATGTGCCATTTATGTTTTTCACAATTTAGTATAGACTGATACATTACTTTTTAGATACTGCATTTGGATGTTCAGAACAATCTCATTCCAATAAAAGCGTACTAGATCTGCACACAAACCTACAGAAAAAAAACCCCAAACAAATAAAAACTCGAATCAAAACTACTCACTGTAAATACTGAAATATATGTTAATAGGCCAACCACATTTCCAAAGACTTTATCAACAAGAGTTGCATGATGTACATTTGTCATTACCCTTCATTCATCTTTCAAAAACATACAAAATGCAATAATTGTTTGTTTCTGACTTTTAAGTTCTAACCAGGTAATAGTGTCAGATCACATAACTTAATAAACTGCAGATCTTCACTACTCTCTTCAATATGTTTATACATTTTACAAATATCTTATTACTGATTACAACAGACATATCCCCCTCTCTTTGAAGTCAGCTCCTCACAAGCATAGTCATTCAGACAGCTGCAAGACTGGACAACTCTGTTAAAATGAATCAATGTCAAAATTAGCAGTTAAAAATGTTTTATTTTACAGTAGTAATTCTGAGAGGGGACTATCTACAGCATGAAAAAGCTTGCAAAGCTTTGGTTTTGCTTTATGCTTTATGTTAATATGTTTTTCTTCCAGTTTTGAAGATTGACATAGACCACTGTAGTAAAATGATACTACAACAAGAAAACTGCAACTATAAAATATTAATTTTAAGGCTAATATCTAGAACAAGTAGGAAACTGTCTCTGCTAACTGAATAACTCAAGAGACTGTAAAGCCCCTGGATCCTTCAGATGAGTAATAAAGGCATTTGCTTTTGACAGTATGTTCAGACACTGGGGCAGACTAATAAAGCTTGAACACATTTTCATTACGTAAAATTTTCCCTCAAAATACTCCTTCCCGTTATTTTCTGAAATGACCTCTTACCCTCTTTATTAAGAGGAGTGATATTTACCTGTAAGGAAAACACTAAATTTAAAATTACAATCCAGATAATGATTACGGAATACCAGAAAAGATTAGTCCTTTTCCAACGGTTGTTGCATAACATTTATAATCAATTTTATCTCTTTTCACCAACTTTACAACAGATTACTACCTATACAGCGGACGTGTAAAAACAAGCTTAGAACACTGCATTGCCTTTGTAGGGAAGAGAAGGGAAGAGAATAAAGACAGCTACAACTACAATATCCTGGAGATGTGTTATTTCACTTTCTTCTGAAAAAGTGTTCTGATATTGTTGGATGAGGAGATCCTGTATTTCTAGAGAGAGGCTATAAAAGGCTATTTCAGCTGCAGTGTGTGAAAAGACTAGGTTAAAAAGCAAAAAAGGCAATGACAGAAGTACCAGAGAAACCAGGAAGAATAAAGAAGAAATTTTATACTAGTTTTTACAAACACAAAACATATGTTTCTATGTTTACAGCAATTTATGTCCAGTTTTAAAAGCTCATGGAACTCCTCTGCGCTAACTCAGTGCCATCCTTGGTATTGAAAGCTTGGGTTGGATGGATTGGATGACCCAAACAACACACCATTGGCTAGGCCCCCAAGTTAATATATGAGGAAAACCTAACTCATGATTCCCAAGAGATATCCATTTCCCTTCTCAATTATTTGTGTCCCTCAGCTATGTAAAAATCAGTGCATCCTGCAGCAGTAGTTCACATGAAAACTGATGTTGCTAACTGATTTCAAAAGCTTTTCATGAAGAAGGGACACTGATGGATAAAAAAAATGTGTGAATAAAGGCAACATTAATACCTACAGAAGAAATTACTTAGATTCCATCTTATTCTTGCTGGATGAATTACAATATATCTCCTTGAATTTTTTTTTCCCTTTCAAAATCAGTTTTCCTGTCATCTGGTTGCTTCAAACCAAAGGTTATCGTAGATAACCTAATCCAAGAGTGAAAAATTATGCTAATGCAAATCCCATGGAGAAAAAAACCCAGTGAAATGGACTGACAGTGCTGGCTCCTCAGTTCTTTATACAGATAGTCCATAGGCGACGCTCAAAAACGCAATGAAAAATACAGTAAGCACTACAAGTGTTGAAAACCTTTTTTCCTTTAAATACTGCTTTCTGAGAAGCTTTTTATATTAAATCTGCATTTTTCAAAAGAGTATTTAGATAGAAACAGCTACAGCTGAATGGACTCCCTGGTAGCATGGTTTTAGCTGTGCTAAATCACCATGGGGTCTGACATTAAGATTGGTAGTACAAAGATGAGCAATAACTCTGAAAACAACACTGAGACGTCTTAGAAGATCTCAGAGGATCTTCTGATCTTAGAAGACAGGCAACTCTGGGGGATCCTTCAGTAAAGAAAAATGGCATGGAATTTGTTTGGATCATCTTCAAGAAAGGATTTCTTGTTCAAAGTTCTCTGCCCTGACTATTCTTTCAGGTAAGAAGTCTAAGGAGACATCATAATTCCTCAGGAAGAGAACAAACTAACAACGAAATTCCTCTCTCCAAACCTGTCTGTAACAAACAACAGCCTGTCGTGGCTAAGCCAGCAGCCAAGACCCACCCAGCCACCCACCCACTCCCCAGTAGCAAGATAGGGGCAAGAATCAGAGGGATAAAAGTCAGAAAACTCCTGGTTTGAGATAAAGACAGTAACAGGGAAAGCAAAACTAGGGTTATAAAAAGCTAATAGTCAAGAAGCCAGCATTAACTATGGAATACACTTTTATGGAGAGAGTATTATGTTTTTGGAGAACATGCTTTTACATGGTTCTGCATTATTTGCAGTATCTGCTGAAGAAAGCTAATGAAGCTTAGAAGGATAGCCTTAAGTAGACGCGCATAGCAAATTTAATGAAAATATGAATAAATTCTATTAGTAAGCAAGGCCAACAGTATGACTGCTCTCTATCCAAGAACCATTTCTAACTCTTACATACAAACAATACTGTCTTTCTCCACCCATCACTGTTCTCAACAAATATGTCAAAAAACTTCTAAACAATTTCAATTGAAGAATTACTTCAGTTACATTGTAGGGCACTGCAATGAAAAACAACAGGTGAGAGGTAGTTTTTACAAAAGAAAGAATATTAAAAAAATTGAATTTTCTGTTATTTATTTTTTCTGAAAATATTACCATTAGTGTATCTATAGACACAATCTTGGGAATTGTTTTCTCTTTGAAATTACAGGTCAGTTTAAAAAACATTTTAAGCAGCCACATACAGAACACAACAAGAACACTGAGAAATGAAAAACAAAATACAAAACTACTTAAAGTGTTTAGCTCCCCCTTCCAACAGCAGCAGGCAGTCTGTTGGCCTCCCCTGCTCTTTGCTTTCATTGCAGTGTCTAGCATTACAGCTGAAGGAATAGAGTACAGCAGAACCCCACTAATTTACCTCATTAATTCACATACCTCATAATCTGCACACAAAAATCTGCCACTTTCCCAACTTCTTAGGCAAAACAAAAGTGAAAATCCCGTCGAGATGACTTCTAGTACTCCATTTGAGTCATATTTATAAATATGCTACACAATATTGACTAGTACATTATTCAGTGTTGCCATCAAAATGTAAACTAAACTAACTTAATAAAGAAAATATTTCTTTTAAACATCACCACTTAAAATGGCACTGACTTGCTCATTTTGAAACTTTGAAATTAACAAAACTAACTGCCTGCCAGTGAATTAGGAAGGCTCTACTTACTTAGAATTGTACTTTCCTCATTGATACGTTTTTACTTACGATTTTCTTCAGACTGCATCGCATTGGGAATACAACAACTACACTTGACTACGTCCTCTTATATATTATAATTAGTGTCCTATCACTGTTTTAATTATTCAGACTTTCTCTTTCAGAAGATTATATATATTCGGTTTAGTGTCAGACTGTAATTTTTTCTCCTCAGATTTTGCTGGTTGGTTTTTCGGGGTTTTTTAAAATGCAGTATAAGATAACAAGTGAAATTCAATTCTGGTATATTATTCTGATATTTAAAGGAAACCTATTGATCCTTTGATTTTCCAAACCAAATGACAGATTATCTCAAAATATCTCAGATGTACACCTCCATCTCACACCAAAAACCAGAAACCTGAATCATTCCCTACTGCCAGCCTTTTAACATAACCAATAAATCACATAGCATTTCTGATATGGGATGGTGTTTATCAAGCTTAGAACAGTTACCAGTTCAATGCAACTCCCATACTTCTCCAGAAGAAAAGACAGCATACTACCACATTCAAGTATTTGAATTTCAACTGTGAAAATAATCTTACTGGTCTGACATCCCCACATGAGTTGGTAAATTGCCGCGCTAAGCCAAAATCCAGCATAAAACACTTCCTACAGGTGCTTGGAAAACGTCCCATTGCGAAGTTTGACTAGGAAGAAAAACAAATACGGATAGATAATAGATAAATACACACAGGTTTCAATACGTTCACATTTTAATGCAACAACACAACCAGAAAATTCATATTCTATTTCTCTATCCTTCCTTCCATGTTTTCACTTCTACTGAAGTCCCATTAAATTTGAAGAAAACATTGCTAAGAAAAACAGGCATCGAACCTAGCATATCTGAACAGTAGCCTATAATGTCCAAAGAGATTGTCATCTTACTTTGACACTTAGAATATATTAATTTTTAGCAAGAATTTTCCAATCATGTCACCTACTCACAGAATCTCAGCACTGCCTAATCGATCACAAGGAAAACAAACAACCAAGAATTTCAAGATTTGACTTCAGCACAAAGCACAGTTAGCTCCAGCTAATTCTTGCTCATATATTTCACTTGACATTCACTGCCCCTATGCCCTTTCCCTATTAAATGAAAGCTTAAATGGGCATGGGTCAGGGAGAATGCAAGTTCCATAAAAAGTTGCCAGGAAGAAGTGATGCAAATGAAATTTTCCTAGTGTACAGAAACTTACTGGAAGTTTTACGTAAGCATCATTCAGCTGACAGGAAACAAAGCAAATATTTGCATCTATTAGAAAACATAAAGATTTGCTTATTTTCCCCTCATTTAGAAATTCTGACAGTTCAGAGTTCTAATGATATTTGTCATATAGAGCAATATTAAAAGCAGGTGATTGGATTTCAGGAATAAATTCAAAGAAAAACAGAAAAAACTGTAAGAACAAAACAGTGATACCACCAGGAAGGCACTCTCCTCATACTGACATATTGACAATAGATCTTATTAGAATTGAAAATAAAAGAGTAGTTTTCTCATACAGTCTTTCTTTTTCTTGTTTGTTGAAAATATATTACATACAAAAAGAATTCTATTGAAGGATTTATAAATACACTCCACAGTTAGCATCTATTCTTTTAGATCTATTATATGAGAATATTAATTGCCATTAGTCCAATACATTATGTCATATCTCATGGCAAATACTCTTGGTTACATGATGCTAAAGAAAAGAGTTGGAAGTTTCAACTACAGAAAATTGCAAGGTGGCCTAAACTGGAGACAATGAAAAAGACCAAAGTTACCGCTGTTGCAATCCAACATTAATTAATAGAAAAAATCTGCCCTATCTGATGATTAAATATTCAGCTTTCTGTCCCTTCTCATTTCTGCAATTTAGCATCTAGTACAGGACCTAACCTTACTAACGCAGCCATCTAACGACCACATCTTGCTTGCCCACTTTAATGGGCAGACTTACTGGTTTAATGTCCCTGTGCAGGAATCCCACAGAATGAATACTTTCAATAGATTCCAAAATCTGCTTCCCAAGCCGCAGAGTGGTACTAATGGTGAATGTTCCTCGAGATTGGCTACGACGCAGGTCTGCCAAGTTCCGACCCTGATAGAATTAAAAGGACATTTTCATAAAAAAATACTAATACCAAGATTCACAGATGATGTAAAGTCTTCCTACTTCTTTAGTTGTTCATAATTAACCATGAAATACTTTCAATACCTATTTTCACACTTAAGGGTAACACATCTCACCTAAATGGAATGACTGTATGTCCCCAAGTATCTCCAACACTAATTTAGAATCCGTGTTTGAAAATACGAACCTTAGTACTTTTCTATTCCTAAAATCATGGAACAAACTAATCCCTATTAGAAGACCAGTACAAACACTACTAGTTAACATTGTATTTGTGTCACACCCAAAAAGGCCACTGAGAAAGTGCTCTCTAAGACTTCTTCGCATTCACTCCTTTAAGGAAAAGTACATAATCTAATTATACATGATATCAAACAGATGAAAAATATAAAAATATAGTATGAAGGAAATGCAACCCCACGATATCACAGAACTGTTGTTCTGCTAAAACAACAGATGAAGAACAGTATGAACTAGAACACATTTTTTCAGTTTTCATATTCACCCGGATGACAAAGGACATTAATCCCATAACTCTAAGTGCTAATCACCTATTTTATCCCTTTCTAAATGAACAAGTCTTTCAGTAAAATGAAGTGTTTTCTTTTACTTGCAAAGGGCAATTTTTCACTTTTATAAAAAAAGCCAACAAAATGCAGAGACTAATACAATACATTTTAGACTATCTTCAAGTGAAGACTTAAAAGGAATGTAAAATATCTCAGAAGACATCACAGTTCACTCTTCTAACAGTCAGATCTTTCTCAGGATGCAAGCTTTCTCCTTTTTGAGAGACTTACGCAAAGGATATAAAAGGAAAAAGATACAAGGATATGTTCAATTTAGGTTCACTCACTACAATGTATTTGTGATCTTTGGGGTTTTGGGTTGTTTTTTTTTTTGTTTAGCATCCTCTAAAATTTTACTGGTTTCAAGTATGCTTGGCTAATAAACCTAAACACACAAGCAAACATTGAGCTCTTTGATACACTAACCTGCAATTGCATGACCACATAGTTAAATCTGTCATTCCGTCCACATCCTATGAATCTACAGACATGATCTTTTCCTAAGAGAAAAAGAAGCAAATCAGCCAATAATAATGAAGTTCTGTGGTTTATTCCTTTAAATACCTAGGAAATTACTGGAAAAGATAGTTACATATCTATTGAGATCTTTAACAAACTAAGCCCCACACAGTTCAACAGCAATTAAACCAAAGTAAGGTCTACCTGCAATTAAACGGAAGTTTTCTCCCATAATGTCTGTAGCCCTACCACAGCTCTCACTCTTCCATAAGAAAACATGCATGACAACATGCCTAAATGTCCACAAATTTGGGGAATTTTGGACTGGAAAAGGTTATATTCTTACAAAGCTAATGGCTTGTTATAGACAATATCTCTAGCCAATATTCCTCTTTTCTATTAGCTGCAGCTGCCATGATGAAAGAAAACAGTAGTATTACTTGCAAGTTATGTTTTATATTTTAAAATTGCATAAAACGTAATTCAACTAATCAAATTTATTAATATCTTTCTCTATAACACAATCCTTGCTGTTTAGCTACAAAAGATAAATTCAGCTCAGGTACACTGAAACAGAAAAAAAAAAAATCAGAGTTTCGTTTAAGCCGATTTTCTTTAAAGCCTCCTCCTGTCCTAGGAACAAGCTGCAGAGGAGAAGACAGGTCAAAAATAATCTCCTTACTATCCTGCAGTTGTAAGCCAAAGCATAAGATTCCCCAGGTAAATACAGAGAAAAAAGTAAGCTAAAGGCTGCAGTTGGGAAACAGAAGGGGAATGCAAACCCATTGTCATTTTGGTAACAGTGTTCACTGACTTCGAGAGAAGCTGGGACCCCTTGTGATCCCAACTCTGCCCCACTCTGTGACAGAACAGTGAACTGTAGGATGAAAGTTCCTCAGGCCATTTACCTTCCTTTCTCATACCAATGGAAGCTACAGCCAATAGAAAGCTGATCATCTTGCTAAAGATGTGTAAAATTTGTCACCCAAGATTCCTATCATGAATTTCTTTACCTTCAGGATTACAAGAATGTCATAAACAGGGGACACCCCCCCCCCCCCCCCCATCCTT